>JAPTHN010000172.1:32976-309277 GCA_026936325.1 Platynereis dumerilii
CAAATTTGTTATTATAATCCCCCGCCGCTTGCGGGCGGGGGATTATATTGATATTGTTCATTAATCCCCCGCCGCTTGCGGGCGGGGGATTATATTGATATTGTTCATTTTATTATTATTATTATAATCCCCCGCCGCTTGCGGGGGATTATATTGATATTGTTCGTTTTATTATTATAATCCCCCGCCGCGAGCGGGGGATTATATTGATATTGTTCGTTTTATTATGAATTCCCCGTAGGGGAATTCATCTTGTTATTGCTGATTTTGTTATTATTATTATGAATTCCCCGTAGGGGAATTCATCTTGTTATTGCTACTTTTTTTATTATTCTTCTTCTTCTTATTATTATTTTTCTACGTCCTCAAACATGACTTTTTAATTGCCTATTATGAGAAAAGTAATGGAGATACAACAAAAGTGATACAACAGTCAGAAGTGTTGGCTTAATCACAATTTTCAGAGGTAATTTCTCAGCGGAATTACTTGTCATCATTGCGTAATTCCAGAAACTAATTTTTACATTGTGTACACGGTTTCTCAGAAACTAATACAGATAGACAGATGAAATTTTTTTTCAATATATTTTAGACACTTACGCATTGCAGAAAGGAGCCTAAATGAATTACGTTGAAAAAATTCCAAGTTATGATTTTTTGAAAAAACGGAATTCCGAAAAATGCCATTTCAACCTCCAGAAAACAAGGAAGGAATGTTCAGATCAACCTGATTTTATACGAGTATACAGCCCTACCCTAGTCTAACAATCCCACAAAATTTTATTGTCGTCGCGTAAGCGGTATCCACGCTATGACCGCACAAAAACGCAATTTTCAATCGCCGATAGCTCGGTTATTATTAAAGCTACAGAAAAATTAAAAACATCATCTGAAAGTTCAGATTCTCGTCTTTCAAATGATGTATAGCACTTTACTGTAGCTGCTGTAGTATAGAATCGCGTCAGACATTGAAAATTTTATGTCACTTTTTGAGCCTATCATAACCTTTTAAGCCCAAAAAAACTATGAAGCTCTTCATGGATGTTAGTGATTAATTTTTATGTGGCACCCAGTATCGGCCTGCATGATGTCTCCAAAGGAAATTCTTCTCCTGCAAATACTTTTTGCTTGAGAATTGTTTGAATTTCAAAATTGAAATGTAAATTGCTCAGCTTGTAATTATTCAAATTTCATGAAATTAAAGCCAAAAAATGCGTAAAATTATGCCCATTTATGTCCTCCACGGGCATTAACCTCTTACCAATAGCCAATTTTACATAAGCAATTTCACATATTCAATTATAACTCATTAATTATTAATTAAAATCAATTAAAACTAAATTGACTTATTTCTAATTTTTTGCTCTATTTTTCCATGTAAGCACATCTCCCTACCATAAATTTTAGAATCCAATTAAAACTCTTCCAATAATGTATCAAATCACCTTAAATTGATATGCTATGTCCCTTATTTGTTGCCCTATTGTTTGCAAATAAGCTCATATTTTTTTCCTTTAAATTTATAATTCAATTATAACTTCTGAGATACTGCTGCAAATCACTTAAAACTAATTTGACAAGTTGCTGTCTGCTTGCCCTCTATGTGTATGTGCGCACATCTTCCTAGCTCTTATGGTTAGGGTTTCATCAAAGTTACAGTTACGGTTAACTCAAATTGTATTGCTTTGAGGGTGGTATCATTCGTCACAACACACCTGCCTGAAAGCTAAGTGCTATCTGAGTCTGAGCAACTCTACACTTGCATGGACTACATAGCATCCAAAAGTGGCCTAGGTATGGAATAGAAAGGGAGGGAATAGCAGATGAGGGAATGGATGGGACAGGAATGCAAGAGGAGGGAGTGGAAAGCAAGGCAGGGAATGGAAAGAAAGGAAAGGTCGGGTAAAGAGGGAGGGAATACGGGGAGGGGAATTCATATCTTAAAATTGCTGTGCAATTTTAATTATTCTCTAGTTATTATTATTATGAATTCCCCGTAGGGGAATTCATCTTGTTATTGCTACTTTTGTTATTATTATTATTATTATTATTATTTTTCTACGGATTTTCAAATTTTCAATGTCGAATAAATCATAACCTGCCTCAGATATCTGAAATTAAGCAGTCACAACATAAAGGCACCATGAAACACTTTATGTTTCTGGAATTACACATCGGAATTCCCAACGACATCGGAATAACAGGCAATTTGCAAAAAAAAAGTTTCTTCGTCGACTTGAGAAAACTGGTGGTTGGTTTGCCATGACAATTTTTTTACATATTGTCCAAGGAAGTGCGCAGTGCGGAAAGGAGTCTAAAGGAATTCCGTTGGAAAAATTCCGGGTTATGATTTTTTTGGTAAAACGGAATTCCAAAAAATGACATTCCAACCTTCAGAAAACAGGGAAGGAATGCTCAGATTGACCTGAATTTATATATGTGTACAGACCTACCCTAGTCTAACAATCTCACACAATTTTGGCATCGCAGGTCAAATACTTTTTGTGCCACAGGGCCGCAAAAGTAGATTTTTTAGAGGCCCGTATCTCCCTTAATATTAATCCTACAAATAAAAAATGAACATTTCTGAAAACCTCAGAATGTCAGCTTTCCAATGATGTATAGTAACATCCTCTAGGTCGTACGGTATAGAATCGCGTCAGACATTGAAAATTTTATGTCACTTTTTGGGCCTCCCAAAGCCTATTTTGCCCAAAAAAACTATGAAGCTCTTCATGGATGTTCATGTCGATTTTTTATGTGGTACCTATTATGTATCTGCATGATGTGTCCAAAGGAATTTGTTCTACTTGGAGTACTTTTTCCTAGAGAATTTTTTTAATTTCAAAATTCAAATGTAGATTGCTCAGCTTCTACTCATTCCAATTTCATGAAATTAACACCAAAAAATGCGTAAAATTATAGCCTTTTATGTGCTCCAAGAGCATTCACCTATTTTGTATAGCCAATTTTACATGAGCAATTTCACATATTCAATTATAACTCATTAATTAGTCATTAAAATCAATTAAAACTCATTTGACATATTACTAATTTTTTGGTCTATTTTTCCATGTAAGCACATCTCCCTACCATCAATTTTATCATCCAATTAAAACTCTCCCAATAATGTTTCAAATCCCTTAAAATTGATATGATATGTTGCTTATTTGTTGCCCTATTGTTTGCAAATTAGCACATATTTTTTCCATTAACTTTATAATTAAATTACAACTTGTGAAATACTGCTGCAAATCACTTAAAACTAATTTTACATATTGCTGACTGCTTGCCCTCTGTATATATGTAAGCACATCTTCCTAGCTCTTATGGTTTGTCCGTAACAAATCATTAGGGTTAGGGTTTCATCAAAGTTAAGCTTATGGTAAGTCAAATTGTATTGCTTTGAGGATGGTATCATTCCTCGCAGCACACCTGCCTGCATGCTAAGCGCTATATTAGTCAGTATGTGCAAATCTACACTCTCATTGACTGCCTAGCGACCAAAAGAAGCCTGGCAATCCAAATGGCAAAGGAAGGAATGGAAGAAGAGGGAATGGAAGGGGAGGGAATGGAAGAGGGTTGATTGGAAAGGGAATGGAAGGCAAGGAAAGGGAGGGTATATAGGGAGGGAATACGGGGGAGGGGAATTCATATCTTAAAATTGCTGTGCAATTTTAATTATTCTCTAGTTATTATTATTTTTCTACGGCCCTCAAAAAAAAATTTTGAAATGCAGATTATGAGAACAGTGATCAAATTAAAGCAAAATGGACAGAACCTCCTTACAGATTGACAGAAACACTATTATCAGAGGTAATTACATGCTGAAATTACTGCTCAGTGAAGCGTAATTCCATAAATAAAAATTTATATTGTATTCACCGTTTCTCAGAAACTAAGACAGATAAAGACATGGGATTTTTTTTCAAAATACCTCAGACACTTATCCAGTGCAGAAAGGAGCCTAAAGGAATTCCGTT
Source organism: Platynereis dumerilii (assembly GCA_026936325.1). Lineage (NCBI taxonomy): Eukaryota > Metazoa > Annelida > Polychaeta > Phyllodocida > Nereididae > Platynereis > Platynereis dumerilii. The sequence goes on from JAPTHN010000172.1 coordinate 36,960, forward strand.
GAAGAAATTCCAAGTTATGAATTTTTGTGCAAAACAGAATTCCCAAAAATGACATTCCAACCTCCAGAAAACATAGAAGGAATACTCAGATCAAGCTGAATTTATATGTGCATGCAGCCATACCCTAGTCTAACAATCTCACAAAATTTCGTTGTCATCGCGTAAGCGGTATCGGCGCTATGGCCGCACAAAAACTCATTTTTCAATCGCCGATATCTCGGTTGCTATTAAAGCTACAGAAAAATTAAAAACACCATCAGAAAGTTCAGTTTGTCCTCTTTCAGATGATATATAGCATTTTACTTTTTAAGGAAGTTTTTATATCTCGCGTAAGACATTGAAAATTTCATGTCTGTTTTTGGGCTCATCAAAACTTTTGGGCCCAAAAAAACTATGAAGGTCTTCATGGATGTTCCTGAATATTTTTTTAGAGGTACCCACTATGGGCCTGCATAATGTCTCCAAAGGAAAAATTTCTACTTCAAGTACTTTTTCCTTGAGAATTTTTTGAATTTCAAAATTGTAATGTAAATTTCTCAGCTTCTACTCATTCAAATTTCATGAAATTAACACCAAAAGATGCGTAAAATTATTACCTTCACTATCCTATGAGGGCATTCACCTATTACTAATAGCCAATTTTACACTTATCATTTTGTATATCCACATATAACTAATAAATTACACATTCAATTTAGTTAAAAGTCACATGGCATAATGCTAATTTTTCCCTCTATTTTTCCATTTAACCACAGCTCCATGACTATTATGGTTTGCCTGCAACAACCCATTAGGGTTAGGGTTAGGCCTCAGTCAAAATGTATTGCAGTGAGGGTGGTAACATTGCTGACAACACACCTGGCTGCATGCTAAGCGCTATATGAGTCAGTATGTGCAAATCTACACTGCCAAGGACCAGATTACAACCAAAACTGGCTAGGGAATGGAATGGAAGGGAATGGAAGGGAAGGGCCTGGAAGGGCAGGGAATGGAAGGAAAGGGAATGTAAGAGCATGGAGTGGAAGCAAAGGGAATGGAAGGTCAGGGAATGGAAGGCAAGGAGAGGGGAGGGTAAATAGGGAGGGAATACGGGGGAGGGGAATTCATATCTTAAAATTGCTGTGCAATTTTAATTATTCTCTAGTTATTATTATTATTCTTATTATTATTCTTATTATTATTCTTATTATTATTCAGCTCAGGAAAACTGTGATTACTGCAAAACTGTTAGAGATAACACCCTGAAACGTCAAACACAATATGTGACTCTGTTGCGTGCTACTTCTTGCGAAATTTCTTGATCAAATTTCATGATACTAACGCGTTATTGAGAAAATAAAAAATCAATTTCTGGCAGCGTTTCCAGGAGAACAAAAGAAAATTGGGCTTTGCTGATTTTTTGTAAGATACCTTGACAAAGGTTCCAGTGCAGAAAGGCGTCTCATGGAAATTTCATGAATAGTTTCAGAGATATGAATTTTTCAATATTGGATGTCATGAAAATTTTCTAAAATTTTTCTGGAAAACAGGGAAGGAATGCTCGTAGAAGGCTGAAAATGGGTACACTTACAGATGTACCCTAGTGTACAAACTGCACAAAGTTACGGACCGCTCGGACAAACGGTCTCGGCGCTACGGACGTCCAAAAACCCAATTTTCAAGTGCTCATATCTCGGTCCCTATTTAAGCTACAGCAAAGTATCACATATCACAAGAAAGGTCTGTTTCTCAGCTTTCCAATGGTGTATAGCATTATAGTGTCAGATGCCCGACGTAGAATCGCGTCGGACATTGAAAATTTCATGTCACTTTTTGTGCCTAAAAAACCTTTTCGGCTCAAAAAGTCGATGAAATTCTTCATGCACGTCCATGAATATTTTATGTGGGATACCCATATCAGCCCTCCATATTGTCCCCAAAGATCAATTACCTACATCAAACAGTTTTTCCTGGAGAATTTTTTGAATTTCAAAATTGAAATGTACATTGCTCCGCTTCTGGTTATTCAAATTTCATGAAATTAATACCAAAAGATGCGTAAAATTATGGCCTTTACTGTCCTCCAAGGAAATACACCTCTTCTGAATAGCCAATTTCAAATAAATGATTTTATATATTCAATTATAACTCATGAACTATTGTTTCAGATCACTTAAAACTGAATGTACATGTTGCTAATTTTTTGCCCTATTTTGTGGTATAAGGCCATCCTCATATCTCTAATACTTTGCTGGTAAAATAAAGCTAAAAAAAGTATTCACAGATGCATGTAAGTCATATCTGTCTCACTGCCAGCTTTCCCAGCAGCTGACCTTGTGCCTGCCACGACATTCCATAGGCATATGCACCAGCAAGATTACTACGTTCATACATGGTATGAAGAATTCATCATGACGGATATGAACTGGAAGGACGGAGTAAGCAGGGCAGGGGAGATAAGGGGGGGCGCGGGGGATTATCCGATATTGCCGTACGGCAATATCAGTTATACTAGTTATTATTATTATTATTATTCTTATTATTATTCAGCTCAGAAAAACTGCGATTATTTCAACACTATTACAGCTACTACGTTACAAGTCAAGGGTAATATGCAACTCCATTGCGTGCTACTTTACACGAAATTTCATGTTCAAATTTCATGACACTTATCAGTTATGAGGAAAATATAAAAAAAATTTCCGGCGCAGGTTTCTGAGAACCTAAGCATAAGTGAGACCTGTTGATTTTTTGTAAGATACCTTGACAAAGTTTCCAGTGCAGAAAGGCGTCTCGTGGAGATTTCATGAACACATTTCAAGATATGATTTTTTGAAAATTTGATATCCCGAAAACTGACCAAAATTTTGTTGAAAAACAGGGAAGGAATGCTCTTAGAGAGCTGAAAATGGGTGAACATACAGATGTACCACAGTGTACCAACTTCACAAAGTTACGGACCGCTCGGACAAACGGTCTTGGCGCTACGGACGTCCAAAAACCCAATTTTCAAGTGCTCATATCTCGGTTCCTATTTCAGCTACAGCAAAGTATTACATATCACAAGAAAGCTCTGTTTGTCAGCTTTCCAATGATGTATAGCATGATAGTGTCAGACGCGCGGCGTAGAATCGCGTCAGACATTGAAAATTTGTTGTCACTTTTTGCACCTTTCGAAAAGTTTTTGGCTTAAAATCCAATGAAGTTCTTCATCAATGTCCATGAATATTTTTTCCCTAATACCCTTGTGGGGCCTCCATACTGTCCTAAAATTACATTTGACTACATCAAGTGGTTTCTGCCACAGAATTTTTTTTATTTCAAAATTGAAATGCACATAGCTCAGCTTATACTCGTTCAAATTTCATGAAATTAACTCCAAAAAATGCATAAAATTATGACCTACGCTGAACTGCACGGGCATACAGCTCGTAGTAATACTCAATTTTACAATGATGATTTTACATTTGCAATTATAACTCATGCATTAATGTTCCGAATCAATTAAAACTCAAATTACATGCTGCTTATTTTTTGCCCTATTTTGTGGTATAATCATATCTTACCAGTCTTTTTTCCTTCGCCTTGAAAAAAAAGTTTAAAAATAATTCACAGATGCATCTTAGTCTGCTGTCGGGGCCATTCTGCCTCACTGCCAGGTTTTGCTCCCAAGCAGCAGCATTACGCCATGCAAAGAGAAGCATACTCAAACACGGTCATCAACAACAGGGCACAGGCTTAGGCCTATCATGAGAGGGAAATAATATACATTGAAGGGAAAGGATTTTGTAAGCGTTGGCTGATAGGGCATATGTCCTCTATTTATGCACTTAAAAACCTTAATAGTATGGGCGGACAGGTGTATTAATACAAATTATTGAAGTGAATTGAAACAGGAGAATAAGCGGGGCTAGGGTCAAACGGGGCCCGCGGGGGATTATCCGATATTGCCGTACGGCAATATCAGTTATACTAGTTATAATCCCCCGCCGCTTGCGGGGGATTATATTGATATTGTTCGTTTTATTATTATTATAATCCCCCGCCGCTTGCGGGGGATTATATTGATATTGTTCGTTTTATTATTATTATTCTTCTTATTATTCTTATTATTATTCAGCTCAGAAAAACTGCGATTACTTCAACACTATTACAGATACTACGTTACAAGTCAAGGGCAATATGCAACTCCATTGCGTGCTACTTGACACGAAATTTCATGATCAAATTTCATGACACTTATGAGTTATGAGGAAAATATAAAAAAAATTTCCGGCGCAGGTTTCTGAGAACCTAAGCATAACTGAGAGGTGTTGATTTTTTTTAAGATACCTTGACAAAGTCTCCAGTGCAGAAAGGCGTCTCGTGGAGATTTCATGAACACATTTCAAGATATGATTTTTTAAAAAATAGACATCCCGAAAACTGACCAAAATTTTTCTGAAAAACAGGGAAGGAATGCTCATAGAGAGCTGAAAATGGGTGAGCATACAGACGTACCCCAGTGTACCAACTTCACCAAGTTACGGACTGCTCGCACAAACGGTCTTGGCGGTACGGACGTCCAAAAACCCAATATTCAAGTGCTGATATCTCAGTCCCTATTGCACCTACAGCAAAGTATTACATATCACAAGAAAGGTCTGTTTGTCAGCTTTCCAATGGTGTATAGCATTGTAGTCGCAGACGCGCGGCGTAGAATCGCGTCAGACATTGAAAATTTGTTGTCACTTTTTGAGCCCCGCAAAACGTTTTAGGCTGAAAAATCAATGAAGTTCTTTGTGAATGTTGATGAATATTTTTTTACTTATTCCCTTTTTATGCCTCCATAGTGTCCTCAAAGGAAATTTGCCTGCATTAAATGGTTTTTCCTAGAGAATTTTTTCAAATTCAAAATTGAAATGCACATTGCTCTGCTTCTACTCATTCAAATTTCATGAAATTAATACCAAAAGATGCGTAAAATTATGGACTTCACTGTCCTCCAAGGACATTTAGCTATTCCTCATAGCCATTTTAACATAAATGATTTTATATATTCAATTATAACTTGTGAATTATTATTTCAAATCACTTAAAACTCAATGTGCATGTTGCAAATTTTTTGGCCTATTTTGTGATATAAGGACATCCTGCTATCTCCAATACTTTGCTGGTAAAATAAAGCTAAAAAATCCTTCACAGATGCATGTTAGTCAGCACTCGGGTATATTCTGTCTCACTGCCACCTTTTCCAATAGCTGACCTAGTTCAACATTTGCAGCTAACCGCTCTGTACTGTCAAGGCAGCGTCTCTAGCATCAACAAAAACATGCAGAGTGTAATAATCCCATTGGAATGATATAACTTGCACATTGAAGGGACATCATGCGTAAGGGTTTTCTGATAGGGTTTTATATCCTGTATTTGTGCATTCAACTTATTAAGGCATTCAGCCACTACAGTAGTGATGTTATATGCACTCTTGGAATAGAACTTCATTCCCTACAAAGCGGGCCAGGGTAATACACAAAAAAAATTGACATCAATTGGCAGAGAAGAGTATGCAGGGCTCAGGTCATACGGGGCCCGCGGGGGATTATCCGATATTGCCGTACGGCAATATCAGTTATACTAGTTATTATTATTATTATTCAGCTCAGGAAAACTGCGATTACTTCAAAACTATTGGAGATATTTGTTTACAAGTAAAGTATGATATGCAACTCCCGTGCGTGCTATCACTCACAAAATTTCATGATCAAATTTCATGACACTTATGAGTTATGAGCAAAATACAAAAAAAATTTCCGGCGCAGGTTTCTGAAAACCTAAGCATAACTGAGAGCTGTTGATTTTTTCTAAGATACCTTGACAAAGTCTCCAGTGCAGAAAGGCGTCTCGTGGAGATTTCATGAACACATTTCAAGATATGATTTTTTGAAAATTGGACATCCCGAAAACTGGCCAAAATTTTTCTGAAAAACAGGGAAGGAATGCTTGTAGAAAGCTGAAAATGGGCGTGCTTACAGACCTAGCCTAGTGTACCAACTTCACAAAGTTACGGACCGCGCGGACAAACGGTCTGTGCGCTACGGACGCACAAAAACTTAAAATTCAAGTGGCCATAGCTCAGTCCCTATTGCAGCTACAGACTAGTTTCACATATCACAGGAAAGGTCTGTTTCTCAGCTTTCCAATGGTGTATAGCATAATAGTGTCAGGTGCGCGGCGTAGAATCGCGTCAGACATTGAAAATTTCATGTCACTTTTTAGGCCCAAAAAACCTTTTCGGCTCAAAAAGTCAATGTAATTCTTCATGCACGTCCATCATTATTTTATGTGGGCTACCCATATCAGCCCTCCATATTGTCCCCAAACATAAATTACCTACATTAAATAGTTTGTCCTAGAGAATTTTTTTAATTTTCAAACTTCAAATATAAATTGCTCAGCTTCCGGTTATTCAAATTTCATGAAATTAATACCAAAAGATGCTTAAAATTATCGCCTTTACTGTCCTCCAAGGCCATACAGCTCATAATAATAGACAATTTTACATAGATGATTTTATATATGCCACTATAACTCCTGAATTTATGTTTCGAATCAGTTAAAAATCAAATGACATGTTCCTAATTTATTGCCTGATTTTTCCATGTAGGCACATCTTCCCAACTCTTATGGTTTGCCTGCAACAAGCCATTAGGGTTAGGGTTAGGGTTTACTCAACATGCACTGCTTGCAGGTTGGTACGCTTGGCCACCACAGATGTGGGTGGCACCCAAGACATTTCGTAGGCATATGCTCCAGCCATGAAGGACATGAGCTGGGAGGAGGGAGTAAGCAGGGCAGGGGAGACAGGGGGGCGCGGGGGATTATCCGATATTGCCGTACGGCAATATCAGTTATACTAGTTATGAATTCCCCGTAGGGGAATTCATCTTGTTATTGCTGGTTTTATTATTATTCTTTTTCTACGTTTTTTAAAGTCATTTTTAACTGCAAATTGTGGAAAAACTAGGGAAGATAAAGCCAAAAGAACACCATAGGTTTATGTTTTGGTGCTAGCACTATTTTAACCTGGAAGTACATACCGTAATTTCCTACCATTGAGGAGTAATTCCCAAAAAGGTGTTTTTCCATTTGGTTAACGGTTTCTCAGAAACTGTGACAGCAAAAGACATGGAAATTTTTTTCAGGATACCTTAGACACTTATCCAGTGCGGAAAGGAGCCTAAAGGAATTTCGTTGAAAAAATTCCAAGTTATGATTTTTTACAGAAACGGAATTCCCAAAAATCAACTGAAAAACTCTAGAAAAACTAGGAAGGAATGACCAGATTATGCTGAATTTAGGTGTGTATACAGCCCTAGCCCAGTCTAACAATCCACCAAAATTTCATTGTCGTCGCGTAAGCGGTATCGGCGCTATGGCCGCGCAAAAACTCAATTTTCAATCGCCGATATCTCGGTCCCTATTAAAGCTACAAAAAAAATAGAAACACCATTAAAAGGTTCAGTTTCTCCTCTTTCAGATGGTGTATAGCATTTTACTGTAGCTGGATTAGTACAAAATCGCGTGAGACATTGAAAATTTCATGTCACTTTTTGGGTGAATCAAAATTTTGGGGTCCAAAAAAACTATGAAGGTTTTCATGGATGTTCATGAATAATTTTTTTGTGGTGCCCACTGTAGCCCTGTATAATGTGTCCAAAGAAAAACTTTCTACTTCAAATAGTTTTTGCTTGAGAATTTTTTGAATTTCAAAATTGAAATGTAAATTGCTCAGCTTCTACTCATTCAAATTTCATGAAATTAGCACCAAAAAATGCGTAAAATTATGCCCTTTTATGTGCTGCAAGGGCATGTAGCTGTTACCAATAACCAATTTTACATGTATGATTTTACATATTCAATTATAACTCAATAACTATTCATTAAAAATCAATTACAACTAATTTGATATATTGCTAATTTTTGGGCTTATTTTTCCATTTAAGCACAATTTCCTACTTCAATTACTTTTGCCTTGAGAATTTTTTTAATTTCAAAATTGAAATGTAGATTGCTCAGCTTCTACTCATTCAAATTTCATGTACTCAACACCAAAAACTGCGTAAAATTATGGCCTTTTATGTGCTACAAGGGCATATACCTCTTACTTATAGCCAATTTTACATATCACATTTTACATATTCAATTATAACTCATTAATTATTCATTATAATCAATTAAAACTAATTTGGCATATTCCTAATTTTTTGCCCTATTTTTCCATTGAAGCACATCTCCCTACCATAAAATTTATAATCCAATTAAAACTCTTCCAAAACTGTTTCAAATCCGTTAAAATTGATATGATATGTTGCTAATTTTTTGCCCTAGTGTTTGCAAATAAGCAGAACTTCCTACCATTAAATTTATAATAAAATTATCACTCATGAAATAATGCTTCAAATCACTTGAAACCACTTTGACATATTGCTGACTGTTTGCCCTATGTATGTATAAAAGCACATCTTCCTAGCTCTTATGGTTTGTCCGTAACAAATCATTAGGGTTAGGGTTTCATCAAAGTTAATGTTATGGTTAACTTAAATTGTATTGCTTTGAGGGTGGTATCATTGGTCACTACACACCTGGCTGCATGCTAAGCGCTATATGAGTCTGAGCAATGAGGGAATGGAAGAGGAGAGAATGGAAAGGAAGGCGATGGAAAGGCAGGGAATGGAAGGCAAGGAAAGGGAGGGTAAACAGGGAGGGAATACGGGGGAGGGGAATTCATATCTTAAAATTGCTGTGCAATTTTAATTATTCTCTAGTTATTATTATTCTTCTTATTATTCTTATTATTATTCAGCTCAGGAAAACTGTGATTACTGCAAAACTATTAGAGATAACATTCTGAAACCTCAAACACAATATGTGACTCCATTGCGCGCTACTTCATACGAAATTTCATGATCAAATTTCATGATGCTTATGAGTTATGAGGAAAATATAAAACAAATTTCCGGCGCAGGTTTCTGAGAACCTAAGCATAACTGAGACCTGTTGATTTTTTCTAAGATACCTTGACAAAGTCTCCAGTGCAGAAAGGCGTCTCGTGGAGATTTTATGAACACATTTCAAGATATGATTTTTTGAAAATTGGACATCCCGAAAACTGACCAAAATTTTGTTGAAAAACAGGGAAGGAATGCTCGTAGAGAGCTGAAAATAGGTGAACATACAGATGTACCACAGTGTACCAACTTCACAAAGTTACGGACCGCTCGGACAAACGGTCTTGGCGCTACGGACGTCCAAAAACGCAACTTTCAAGTGGCCATATCTCGGTCCCTATTTAAGCTACAACAAAGTTTGACATATCACAAGAAAGGTCTGTTTGTCAGCTTTCCAATGGTGTATAGCATTATAGTCTCAGATGCGCGGCGTAAAATCGCGTCAGACATTGAAATTTTGTTGTCACTTTTTGAGCCCTTCGAAACGTTTTAGGCAGAAAAATCAATGAAGTTCTTTGTGAATGTTGATGAATATTTTTTTACTTATTCCCTGGTTATGCCTCCATACTGTCCTCAAAGGATATTTGCCTGCATCAAATTGTTTTTCCAAGAGAATTTTTTTAAATTCAAAATTGAAATGCACATTGCTCAGCTTCTACTCATTCAAATTTCATGAAATTAATACCAAAAGATGCGTAAAATTATGGGCTGCACTGTCCTCCAAGGGCATTTACTTATTACTCATAGCCAATTTAACATAAATGATTTTATATATTCAATTATATCTTGTGAATTATTATTTCAAATCACTTAAAACTCAATGTACATGTTGCTAATTTTTTGGCCTATTTTGTGATATAAGGACATCCTCCTATCTCCAATACTTTGCTGGTAAAATAAAGTACAAAAATCGTTCACAGATGCATCTTAGTCTGCTGTCGGGACTATTCTGCCTCACTGCCAGGTTTTGCTCCCCAGCACCAGCATTATGCCATGCAAAGATCAGCACACTCAAACACGCTCATCAACAATAAGGTACAGGCTTACGCCTATCATGACAGGGGAATGATACACGTTGAAGGGAAAGGCCTTTGTAAGCGTTGCGTGAAAAGGCATATATGTCCTATATTAATGCACTGAAACACCTTAATAGTATGACCATACACACAAATAATGGACATGAATTGAAAAAGAAGAGTATACAGGCCTGGGGGTCATACGGGGCCTGCGGGGGATTATCCGATATTGCCGTACGGCAATATCAGTTATACTAGTTATAGCTGCGCGGGCGGGGGATTATATTGATATTCTTCTTTTACCTTTTATTATTATTATTCAGCTCAGGAAAACTGTGATTACTACAAAACTATTAGAGATAATGTCCCAAAACCTCAAGGACTATATGCGACTCCGTTGCGCGCTACTTCATGCGAAATTTCTTGATGAAATTTCATGATACTAACGCGTTATTGAGAAAATAAAAAATAAATTTCTGGCAACGTTTCCAGGAGAACAAAAGCAAATTGGGCTTTGCTGATTTTTTGTAATATACCTTGACAAAGTCTCCAGTGCGGAAAGGCGTCTAATGGAAATTTCATGAATATCTTCAGAGATATGAATTTTCTAAAATTGGATGTCATGAAAATTTTCTAAAATTTTTCTGGAAAACAGGGAAGGAATGCTTGTAGAAAGCTGAAAATGGGTACACTTACAGATGTACCCTAGTGTACAAACTTCACAAAGTTACGGACCGCTCGCACAAACGGTCTCGGCGGTACGGACGTCCAAAAACCCAGTTTTCAAGTGCTCATATCTCGGTCCGTATTCAAGCTACAGCAAAGTATCACATATCACAAGAAAGGTCTGTTTGTCAGCTTTCCAATGGTGTATAGCATGATGGTGTACGACGAACGGTGTAGAATCGCGTGTAGCATTGAAAATTTCATGTCACTTTTTTGGGTCATCGAAGCGTCTTATGTTAAAACATAAGAAAGTCTTTACGGATCATTATGAAATTTGGTTGCCTAAACATCATTTGGAAGGGGAGAGTAAGCAGGGCCGGGGAGCTATGGGGCCGCGGGGGATTATCCGATATTGCCGTACGGCAATATCAGTTATACTAGTTATAATCCCCCGCCGCTTGCGGGGGATTATTATAATCCCCCGCCGCTTGCGGGGGATTATATTGATATTGTTCGTTTTATTATTATTATTCTTCTTATTATTCTTATTATTATTCAGCTCAGGAAAACTGAGATTACTGCAAAACTATTAGAGATAACATCCTGAAACCTCAAACACAATATGTGACTCTGTTGCGTGCTACTTCCAGTGAAATTTCTTGATCAAATTTCATGATACTAACGCGTTATTGAGAAAATAAAAAATCTATTTCTGGCAGCGTTTCCAGGAGAACAAAAGAAAATTGGCCTTTGCTGATTTTTTGTAAGATACCTTGACAAAGTTTCCAGTGCAGAAAGGCGTCTCATGGAAATTTCATGAATAGTTTCAGAGATATGAATTTTTCAAAATTGGATGTCATGAAAATTTTCTAAAATTTTTCTGGAAAACAGGGAAGGAGTGCTCGTAGAAAGCTGAAATTGGGTACAGTTACAGATGTACCCTAGTGTACGAACTTCACAAAGTTACGGACCACTCGGACAAACGGTCTCGGCGCTACGGACGTCCAAAAATCCAATTTTCAAGTGCTCATATCTCGGTCCCTATTTGAGCTACAGCAAAGTATCACATATCACAAGAAAGGTCTGTTTCTCAGCTTTCCAATGGTGTATAGCATAATAGTGTCAGACGCGTAGCGTAGAATCGCGTCGGACATTGAAAATTTCATGTCACTTTTTGCACCTAAAAAACCTTTTCGGCTCAAAAAGTCTATGAAATTCTTCATGCACGTCCATGAATATTTTATGTGGGACACCCATATCAGCCCTCCATATTGTCCCCAAAGATCAATTACCTACATCAATTAGTTTTTCCTGGAGAATTTTTTGAATTTCAAAATTGAAATGTACATTGCTCCGCTTCTGTTTATTCAAATTTCATGAAATTAATACCAAAAGATGCGTAAAATTATGGACTTTACTGTTCTCCAAGGAAATATACCTCTTCTGAATAGCCAATTTCAAATAAATGATTTTATATATTCAATTATAACTCATGCATTATTGTTTCAAATCACTTAAAACTGATTGTACATGTTGCTAATTTTTTGGCCTATTTTGTGGTATAAGGACATCATCCTATGTCCAATACTTTGCCAGTAAAATAAAGCTGAAAAATAATTCACTGATGCATCTTAGTCTGCTGTTGGCACCATTCTGCCTCACTGCCAGGTTTTGCTCCCAAGCCCCAGCATTACACAATGGAAGGAGCAGCACACCCAAACACCGTCAGCAAGAACAAGGTGCAGGCTTAGGCCTATCATGACAGGGAATCATACACATTCAAGGAATGGATTTTCTAAGCATTGGGTGATAATAATAAGGCATATGTCATCTATTCATGAACTGAAACAGCTTAATACTATGACCAAAGAGGCATATACACTAAAATTATGGACATTAATTGAAAGGGGAGAATAAGCAGGGCTAGGGTCAAACGGGGCCCGCGGGGGATTATCCGATATTGCCGTACGGCAATATCAGTTATACTAGTTATTATTATTATAATCCCCCGCTCGCGCAGCGGCGGGGGATTATATTGATATTCTTCGATTACCTTTTATTATTATTATAATCCCCCGCCGCGAGCGGGGGATTATATTGATATTGTTCGTTTTATTATGAATTCCCCGTAGGGGAATTCATCTTGTTATTGCTACTTTTTTTATTATTAAGAACTTCCCGTAGGGAAGTTCTTATTGATATTGTACGTATTCTTATTATTATTATTATTATTATTATTTTTCTTCCCAGTTTTGGCCATTTCTTAAATGTTGCATAACTGACAAACTATAGAATGTATCTCCATGAAAGTATAACACCATAGACACAGCACAAAACGTCCTGAGATAAAAAAATTCGAAGTCAAGGCAAAACGAAATTTCCAGGGTTCATGTCATGAAAAACCATGATGCAATTATCAGATTTTCATGTTCTTCAGGAAATGAGTAGTACTACTTGGGTACACTGTGTATGCAAAAGTAAGGGATCCCAGGTCCAATACTTTTGGTGCCACAAGGCCTCAAAAGTGCAACTTTTGAAGGTCTGTAACTCCCTTAATATTAAACCAAGAAGGAAAAGAAAACCATTTTCGGAAAGCTCAGAATGTTAGCTTTCCAATGGTATATAGCATTATACCCTTGGACGTCCGAGGGAAAATTTCGCTTAACAGTGAAAATTTCATGTCACTTTTTGGTCCGATCAAAACAGTTTAGGCTGTAAAAACCCATGATGTTCTTCATGGATATTCATGAATATGTTTTTGTGCATTACCCAGCATAGACCTCTAGAAAACCTCCAAAGGAAATTTACCTAAATCAAATAGTTTTGGCTTGAGATTTTTTTTAATTTCAAAAATTCAAATATTCATTACTCCTTTTGTGGTAATTCAATATTCACCAAAATAATTTTAAAAGATGCGTAAAATTATGGCCTTTATTTAATTTAATGTGACCATGTACGTTTGAGCACTTTCCTATTTTACATGAATTATTTTCTATATTCAATTATAACTCATGAACTTGTCATTCAGTTTCCTTATAAGTAAAATGACATGTTCCTACATATTTGTCCTATTTTTCTGTGTAAGCACAACTTCCTACCATTAATTTGATCTTTCAATACTAACTCATCAATTAATGTTTCAATTCAGTTAAATCTAATATGACATGTAGCTGACTGCTTTCCCTATTTATATATGTAAGCACATCTTCCTAGCTCTTATGGTTGGCCTGTAATAACTCGTTAGGGTTAGGGTTTCAACAAAGTGTATTTCTTTCAGGGTGGTATCATTGCCCGAAAAGGCCTGGCTCCATGCCAAGTAATATATATCAGCAAGTATGTTATGACTGCCTGTGTTGTTCCAAGGACTATTGCAACAAAGGTCGAAGTAGCAGCAATGTTTTGCTCTTATCCAAGCAAAACAGGCTAAGCAATAGAAGGGAAAGGAATGCAAGGGAAGGAGGGGATTGGAAGGAAAGGAAGGGATTGGAAGGGAAGGGAAGTTCTTCCTTTAAATTGCTGTGCAATTTAGTATACTAGTTATAATCCCCCGCTCGCGCAGCGGCGGGGGATTATATTGATATTCTTCGATTACCTTTTATTATTATTATTATTATTATTATTATTGCAGTCAGGAAAACTGTGATTACTTCAAAACTATTAAAGATCCTGTTTTACAAGTCAAGGGCAATATGCGACTCCATTGCGCGCTACTTCAAACGAAATTTCATGATCAAATTTCATGACGCTTATGAGTTATGAGGAAAATATAAAACAAATTTCCGGCGCAGGTTGCTGAGAACCTAAGCATAACTGAGACCTGTTGATTTTTTCTAAGATACCTTGACAAAGTCTCCAGTGCAGAAAGGCGTCTTGTGGAGATTTCATGAATACTTTGCAAGATATGATTTTTTGAAAATTGGACATCCCGAAAATTGACTGAAATTTTTTTGAAAAACAGGGAAGGAATGCTCGTAGAAAGCTGAAAGTAGGTACACTTACAGACCTACCCTAGTGTACTAACTACACAAAGTTACGGACCCCTCGCACAAACAGTCTCGGCGCTACGGACGTCCAAAAATGCAATTTTCAAGTGGCCATATCTCAGTCCCTATTTAAGCTACAACAAAGTGTGACATATCACAAGAAAGGTCTGTTTGTCAGCTTTCCAATGGTGTATAGCATTATAGTGTCAGACGCGCAGCGTAGAATCGCGTCGGACATTGAAAATTTCATGTCACTTTTTGCGCCTTTCAAAACATTTTTGGCTAAAAAATCTATGAAGTTCTTCTTGGATGTCCGTGAATATTTTTTTCTATATACCTTTGTTAGGCCTACATACTGTCCTCAAAGGAAATTTGCCTACATCAAATGGTTTTTCCTAGAGAATTTTTTTAAATTCAAATTTCAACTTCAGATTGCTCAGCTTCTAACTATCCAAATCTTATGAAATTAACACTAAAAGATGTGTAAAATTATGGCCTTATCTGTTCCCCAAGGGCATGGACCTGATTCCAATAACCTATTTTACATGTATGATTTCATATATTCAATTATAGCTACTAAGTGCATGTTTCAAATCAGTTAAAACTCAAATGACATGTTGCTAATTTTTTGCCCAATTTTTCCATGTAGACACAACCTCGCAACTCTTATGGCTTGCCTGCAACAGGCCATTAGGGTTAGGGTTAGGGTTTACTCAATAAGCATCGCTTGCAGGATGGTATGCTTGACCACAGCAGGTGCGTCTGGCTGCCTCGACTTTTGATAGGCATATGCACCAACAAGATTACTACATTCATAAAGAGGGAGTATGCAGGGCAGGGGAGACAGGGGGGGCGCGGGGGATTATCCGATATTGCCGTACGGCAATATCAGTTATACTAGTTATTATTATTATTATTATTTTTCTACGGCCTTAAAATGATTTTTTAAATGCCAATTATGAGAAAAGTAATGGAGATACAACAAAAGAGATACAAGAGTCATATATGCTGGCCTGAGTCCTATCTTCAGAAGCAATTTTACGGCGGAATTACTTGGCAGTCTTGCGTAATTCCAGAAACTAATTTTAACACTGTCCAAACGGTTTCTCAGAAACTAAAGCAGACAGAGGCATGAATTTTTTTTTATATATATTTTAGACAGTTATCCTTTGCAGAAAGGAGCCTAAAGGAATTCCGTTGAAAAAATTCCAAGTTA
This sequence comes from Platynereis dumerilii, assembly GCA_026936325.1. Lineage (NCBI taxonomy): Eukaryota > Metazoa > Annelida > Polychaeta > Phyllodocida > Nereididae > Platynereis > Platynereis dumerilii. The sequence goes on from JAPTHN010000172.1 coordinate 52,807, forward strand.
TGATTTTTTGAAAAAACGGAATTCCAAAAAGTGACATTCAAATCTCCAGAAAACAAGGAAGGAATGCTCAGATTAAGCTGAATTTATGTGTGCATACAGCCCTACTATAGTCTAACAACTTCACACAATTTTGGCCTCCCAGGTCTAATACTTTTTGTGCCACAGGGCCGCAAAAGTTGATTTTTTGAAGGCCTGTATCTCGCTTAATATTAATCCTACAAAAGAAAAAGGGACATTTCTGAAAACCTTAGAATGTCAGCTTTCCAATGGTGTATAGCAACATCCTCTGGGACGTACGGTATAGAATCGCGTCAGACATTGAAAATTTCATGTCACTTTTTGTGAAAAAAAAACACATTTTCCCAAAAAAATCTATGAAGCTCTTCATAAATTTTCGTGATTTTTTTTTTAAGTGGTACCCACTATCGGCCTGCATAATGTCTCCAAAGGAAATTTTTCTACTTGGTATACTTTTTGTTTGAGAATTTTTTGAATTTCAAAATTGAAACGTAGATTGCTCTGGTTCTACTCGTTCAAATTACATGAAATTAACACCAAAAAATGCGTGAAACTATGCCCTTTTATGAGCTCCAAGGGCATATGCCTCTTATTAATAGCCAATTTTACATTGGCAAGTTCACATATTCAATTATAACTCATTAAGTATTAATTAAAATCAATTAAAACTAATTTGACATATTGTTAATTTTTTGCCCTATTTTTCCATGTAAGCACATCTCCCTGGCATGAATTTTATAATCCAATATAAACTCTTCAAATAATGTTTCAAATCACTTAAAATTGATATAATATGTAGCTTATTTGTTGCCCTATTGTTTGCAAATAATCCCATATTTTTCCCATTAAATTTATAATTGAATTATAACTTGTGAAATACTGCTGAAAATCACTTGAAACTAATTTGACATGTTGCTGACTGCTTGCCCTCTGTGTGTATGTAAGCACATCTTCCTAGCTCTTATGGTTTGTCCATAACAAATCATAAGGGTTAGGGTTTCATCAAAGTTAGGGTTACGGTTAAGTCAAATTGTATTGCTTTGAGAGTGCTATCATTGGTCACAACACACCTGGCTGCATGCTAAGCCCTATATGAGTCTGTGCAACTCTACACTTCCATGGACTACATAGCGTCCAAAATAGGCCTGGGAAGGGAATAGAAAAGGAGGGAATGGCAGATGAGGGCATGGAAGGGAAGGGAGTGCAAGAGGACGGAGTGGAAGGGAAAGAAGGGAACGGAAGGAAAGGAAGGGGGGGGATAAAGAGGGAGGGAATACGGGGGAGGGGAATTCATATCTTAAAATTGCTGTGCAATTTTAATTATTCTCTAGTTATTATTATTATTCTTATTATAATCCCCCGCCGCTTGCGGGGGATTATATTGATATTGTTCGTTTTATTATTATTATTATTATTATTATTCTTATTATTCTTATTATTATTCAGCTCAGGAAAACTGTGATTACTGCAAAACTATTAGAGATAACATTCTGAAACCTCAAACACAATATGTGACTCCATTGCGCGCTACTTCATACGAAATTTCATGATCAAATTTCATGATGCTTATGAGTTATGAGGAAAATATAAAACAAATTTCCGGCGCAGGTTTCTGAGAACCTAAGCATAACTGAGACCTGTTGATTTTTTCTAAGATACCTTGACAAAGTCTCCAGTGCAGAAAGGCGTCTCGTGGAGATTTCATGAACACATTTCAAGATATGATTTTTTGAAAATTGGATATCCCGAAAACTGACCAAAATTTTGTTGAAAAACAGGGAAGGAATGCTCTTAGAGAGCTGAAAATAGGTGAACATACAGATGTACCACAGTGTACCAACTTCACAAAGTGACGGACCGCTCGGACAAACGGTCTTGGCGCTACGGACGTCCAAAAACGCAACTTTCAAGTGGCCATATCTCGGTCCCTATTTAAGCTACAACAAAGTTTGACATATCACAAGAAAGGTCTGTTTGTCAGCTTTCCAATGGTGTATAGCATTATAGTCTCAGATGCGCGGCGTAAAATCGCGTCAGACATTGAAAATTTGTTGTCACTTTTTGAGCCCTTCGAAACGTTTTAGGCAGAAAAATCAATGAAGTTCTTTGTGAATGTTGATGAATATTTTTTTAATTACTCCCTGATTATGCCTCCATACTGTCCTCAAAGGATATTTGCCTGCATCAAATTGTTTTTCCAAGAGAATTTTTTGAAATTCAAAATTGAAATGCACATTGCTCTGCTTCTACTCATTCAAATTTCATGAAATTAATACCAAAAGATGCGTAAAATTATGGGCTGCACTGTCCTCTAAGGGCATTTACTTATTACTCATAGCCAATTTAACATAAATGATTTTATATATTCAATTATATCTTGTGAATTATTATTTCAAATCACTTAAAACTCAATGTACATGTTGCTAATTTTTTGGCCTATTTTGTGATATAAGGACATCCTCCTATCTCCAATACTTTGCTGGTAAAATAAAGTACAAAAATCGTTCACAGATGCATCTTAGTCTGCTGTCGGGACTATTCTGCCTCACTGCCAGGTTTTGCTCCCCAGCACCAGCATTATGCCATGCAAAGAGCAGCACACTCAAACACGCTCATCAACAATAAGGTACAGGCTTACGCCTATCATGACAGGGGAATGATACACGTTGAAGGGAAAGGCCTTTGTAAGCGTTGCGTGAAAAGGCATATATGTCCTATATTAATGCACTGAAACACCTTAATAGTATGAGCATACACACAAATAATGGACATGAATTGAAAAAGAAGAGTATACAGGCCTGGGGGTCATACGGGGCCTGCGGGGGATTATCAGATATTGCCGTACGGCAATATCAGTTATACTAGTTATTATTCTTATTATTATTCTTATTATTATTCAGCTCAGGAAAACTGCGATTACTTCAAAACTATTAGAGATATTGGTTTACAAGTGAAGGGTAATATGCAACTCCATTGCGCGCTACTGCATACGAAATTTCATGATCAAATTTCATGACACTTATGAGTTATGAGCAAAATATAAAAAAAATTTCCGGCGCAGGTTTCTGAGAAACTACGCATAACTGGGACCTGCTGATTTTTTCTAAGATACCTTGACAAAGTCTCCAGTGCGGAAAGGCGTCTCGTGGAGATTTCATGAATACATTTCAAGATATGATTTTTTGAAAATTGGACATCCCGAAAATTGACTGAAATGTTTTAGAAAAACAGGGAAGGAATGCTTGTAGAAAGCTGAAAATGGGTATACTTACAGACCTACTCTAGTGTACCAACTTCACAAAGTTACGGACCGCTCGGACAAACGGTCTCGGAGCTATGGACGCACAAAAACTCAAACTTCAAGTGGCCATAGCTCGGTCCCTATCGCAGCTACAGACTAGTTTCACGTATCACAAGAAAGGTCTGTTTCTCAGCTTTCCAATGATGTATAGCATTATAGTGTCAGACGCGCGGCCTAGAATCGCGTCAGACATTGAAAATTTTATGTCATTTTTTGGGCCTATCAAAACGTTTTCCCTCAAAAAGTGCATGAAGAACTTCATGGATGTTCATCAATAATTTATGCGGGCTACCCAGGTTGGGCCTCCATATTGTGCCAAAAGGAAATTTGCCTAAATCAAATACTTTTTCCTAGAGAATTTTTGTAATTTCAAAATTGAAACGTTAATTGCTCTGGTTATAATCGTTCAAATCTCATGAAATTAACACCAAAAAATGTGTTAAATTACGCCCTCTAGCAAGCTACAGGGATATCTTCCTCTTACCTTTAACCAATTTTACATATAACATTTTATATATTCAATTATAACTCATTCATTATTTATCAAAATCAATTAAAACTGATTCGTCATGTTCCTAATTTTTTCCTCTATTTTTGTATGTAAGCACAGCTCCATAACTTGCATGGTTTGTCTACAATAACCCATTAGGGTTAGGGTTTCACCTACCATGCACTGGAAATGTATTGCTTTGAGGGTGGTACCGCTGGGCACCAAACACAGGTCTCCATGCCAAGCGATGTCTCATTTCAATATATCAGCCTCTTCAAGAATTCATCATGAAGGCCATGAACTGGTTGAAGGGAGTAACAGGGCAAGGGAGACAGGGGGGGCGCGGGGGATTATCCGATATTGCCGTACGGCAATATCAGTTATACTAGTTATAATCCCCCGCCGCTTGCGGGGGATTATATTGATATTGTTCGTTTTATTATTATTATTATTATTATTATTCTTATTATTATTCAGCTCAGAAAAACTGCGATTATTTCAACACTATTACCGATACTACGTTACAAGTCAAGGGTAATATGCAACTCCATTGCGTGCTACTTTACACGAAATTTCATGTTCAAATTTCATGACACTTATGAGTTATGAGGAAAATATAAAAAAAATTTCCGGCGCAGGTTTCTGAGAACCTAAGCATAACTGAGACCTGTTGATTTTTTGTAAGATACCTTGACAAAGTCTCCAGTGCAGAAAGGCGTCTCGTGGAGATTTCATGAACACATTTCAAGATATGATTTTTTTTAAATTTGATATCCTGAAAACTGACCAAAATTTTGTTGAAAAACAGGGAAGGAATGCTCCTAGAGAGCTGAAAATGGGTGAACATACAGATGTACCACAGTGTACCAACTTCACAAAGTTACGGACCGCTCGGACAAACGGTCTTGGCCCTACGGACGTCCAAAAACCCAATTTTCAAGTGCTCATATCTCGGTTCCTATTTCAGCTACAGCAAAGTATCACATATCACAAGAAAGCTCTGTTTGTCAGCTTTCCAATGATGTATAGCATGATAGTGTCAGACGCGCGGCGTAGAATCGCGTCAGACATTGAAAATTTGTTGTCACTTTTTGCACCTTTCGAAAAGTTTTTGGCTTAAAATCCAATGAAGTTCTTCATCAATGTCCATGAATATTTTTCCCCTAATACCCTTGTGGGGCCTCCATACTGTCCTAAAATTACATTTGACTACATCAAGTCGTTTCTGCCACAGAATTTTTTTAATTTCAAAATTGAAATGCACATAGCTCAGCTTCTACTGGTTCAAATTTCATGAAATTAACTCCAAAAAATGCATAAAATTATGACCTACGCTGAACTGCACGGGCATACAGCTCATAGTCATACTCAATTTTACAATGATGATTTTACATTTGCAATTATAACTCATGCATTAATGTTCCGAATCAATTAAAACTCAAACTACATGCTGCTTATTTTTTGCCCTATTTTGTGGTATAATCATATCTTACCAGTCTTTTTTCCTTTGCCTTGAAAAAAAAATTTAAAAATAATTCACAGATGCATCTTAGTCTGCTGTCGGGGCCATTCTGCCTCACTGCCAGGTTTTGCTCCCAAGCAGCAGCATTACGCCATGCAAAGAGCAGCATACTCAAACACGGTCATCAACAACAGGCCACAGGCTTAGGCCTATCATGACAGGGAAATAATATACATTGAAGGGAAAGGATTTTGTAAGCGTTGGCTGATAGGACATATGTCCTCTATTTATGCACTTAAAAACCTTAATAGTATGAGCGGACAGGTGTATTCATACAAATTATTAAAGTGAATTGAAACAGGAGAATAAGCGGGGCTAGGGTCAAACGGGGCCCGCGGGGGATTATCCGATATTGCCGTACGGCAATATCAGTTATACTAGTTATAATCCCCCGCCGCTTGCGGGCGGGGGATTATATTGATATTCTTCGATTACCTTTTATTATTATTATTATTATTATTCAGCTCAGGAAAACTGTGATTACTACGAAACTATAAAAGATCCTGTTTTACAAGTCAAGGGTAGTATGCAACTCCATTGCGCGCTACTTCATACGAAATTTCATGATCAAATTTCATGACACTTATGAGTTATGAGGAAAATATAAAAAAAATTTCCGGCGCAGGTTTCTGAGAACCTAAGCATAACTGAGACCTGTCGATTTTTTCTAAGATACCTTGACTAAGTCTCCAGGTCTGAAAGGCGTCTTATGAAGATTTCATGAATACATTTCAAGATATGATTTTTTAAAAATTAAACATCCCGAAAATTTACAGAAAATTTTCTGAAAAACAGGGAAGGAATGCTCGTAGAAAGCTGAAAGTAGCTACACTTACAGACCTACCCTAGTGTACCTACTTCACAAAGTTACGGACCACTCGCACAAACGGTCTTGGCGCTCCGGACGTCCAAAAATGCAATTTTCAAGTGGCCATATCTCGGTCCCTATTTAAGCTACAACAAAGTGTTACATATCACAAGAAAGGTCTGTTTGTCAGCTTTCCAATGATGTATAGCATGGCAGTGTCAGACGCGCGGCGTAGAATCGCGTCAGACATTGAAAATTTGTTGTCACTTTTTGCACCTTTCGAAAAGTTTTTGGCTTAAAATCCAATGAAGTTCTTCATCAATGTCCATGAATATTTTTTCCCTAATACCCTTGTGGGGCCTCCATACTGTCCTAAAAGGACATTTGACTACATCAAGTGGTTTCTGCCACAGAATTTTTTGTATTTCAAAATTGAAATGCACATAGCTCAGCTTCTACTCGTTCAAATTTCATGAAATTAACTCCAAAAAATGCATAAAATTATGACCTACGCTGAACTGCACGGGCATACAGCTCATAGTAATACTCAATTTTACAATGATGATTTTACATTTGCAATTATAACTCATGCATTAATGTTCCGAATCAATTAAAACTGAAATTACATGCTGCTTATTTTTTGCCCTATTTTGTGGTATAATCCTAGCTTACCAGTCTTTTTTCCTTTGCCTTGAAAAAAAAGTTTAAAAATAATTCACAGATGCATCTTAGTCTGCTGTCGGGGCCATTCTGGCTCACTGCCAGGTCTGCTCCCAAGCAGCAGCATTACGCCATGCAAAGAGCAGCATACTGAAACACGGTCATCAACATCAGGGCACAGGCTTAGGCCTATCATGACAGGGTTATAATATACATTGAAGGGAAAGGATTTTGTAAGCGTTGGCTGATAGGGCATATGTCCTCTATTTATGCACTTAAAAACCTTAATAGTATGAGCGGACAGGAGTATTCATACAAATTATTGAAGTGAATTGAAACAGGAGAATAAGCGGGGCTAGGGTCAAACGGGGCCCGCGGGGGATTATCCGATATTGCCGTACGGCAATATCAGTTATACTAGTTATTATTATTATTATTATTATTATTATTATTCTCACAGGGAAACTGCGATTACTGCAAAACTATTAAAGAAACCGCTTCATAAGTCAAGGGTAATATGCAACTCCGTTGCGCGCTGCTTTGAACGAAATTTCATGATCAAATTTCATGACGCTTATGAGTTATGAGGAAAATATAAAAAAAATTTCCGGCGCAGGTTTCTGAGAACCTAAGCATAACTGAGAGCTGTTGATTTTTTCTAAGATACCTTGACAAAGTCTCCAGTGCAGAAAGGCGTCTCCTGGAGATTTCATGAACACATTTCAAGATATGATTTTTTGAAAAATAGACATCCCGAAAACTGGCCAAAATTTTTCTGAAAAACAGGGAAGGAATACTCGTAGAAAGCTGAAAATGGGCGTGCTTACAGACCTAGCCTAGTGTACCAACTTCACAAAGTTACGGACTTCTCGGACAAACGGCCTGTGCGCTACGGACGCACAAAAACTCAAACTTCAAGTGGCCATAGCTCAGTCCCTATTGCAGCTACAGACTAGTTTCACATATCACAAGAAAGGTCTGTTTCTCAGCATTCCAATGGTGTATAGCATAATAGTGTCAGGCGCGCGGCGTAGAATCGCGTCAGACATTGAAAATTTCATGTCACTTTTTAGGCCCAAAAAACCTTTTCGGCTCAAAAAGTCAATGTAATTCTTCATGCACGTCCATCATTATTTTATGTGGGCTACCCATATCAGCCCTCCATATTGTCCCCAAACATAAATTACCTACATTAAATAGTTTGTCCTAGAGAATTTTTTTAATTTTCAAACTTCAAATATAAATTGCTCAGCTTCCGGTTATTCAAATTTCATGAAATTAATACCAAAAGATGCTTAAAATTATCGCCTTTACTGTCCTCCAAGGCCATACATCTCATAGTAATAGCCAATTTTACATAGATGATTTTATATAAGCCACTATAACTCCTGCATTTATGTTTCAAATCAGATGAAAATGCAATGACATGTTCCTAATTTATTGCCTGATTTTTCCATGTAGGCACATCTCCCCAACTCTTATGGTTTGCCTGCAGTAAGCCATTAGGGTTAGGGTTAGGGTTTACTCAACATGCACTGCTTGCAGGGTGGCACGCTTGGCCACCACAGGTGTGTCTGGCAGTCAAGATATTTGATAGGCATATGCTCCAACAACATTGCAGCGTTCATACATGCTTTTAAGAATTCATCATGAAGGACATGAATTGGAAGGGGAGAGTAAGCAGGGAAGGGGAGACAGGGGGGGCGCGGGGGATTATCCGATATTGCCGTACGGCAATATCAGTTATACTAGTTATAATCCCCCGCCGCTTGCGGGGGATTATATTGATATTGTTCGTTTTATTATTATTATTATTATTATTATTATTCTTATTCAGCTCAGGAAAACTGCGATTACTTCAAAACTATTAGAGATATTGGTTTACAAGTAAAGGATGATATGCAACTCCCTTGCGTGCTATTACTCACAAAATTTCATGATCAAATTTCGAGACACTTATGAGTTATGAGGAAAATACAAAAAAAATTTCCGGCGCAGGTTTCTGAGAACCTAAGCATAACTGAGACCTGTTGATTTTTTGTGAGATACCTTGACTAAGTCTCCAGTGCAGAAAGGCGTCTCGTGGAGATTTCATGAACACATTTTAAGATATGATTTTTTGAAAATTTGACATCCCGAAAATTGACTGAAATTTTTTTGAAAAACAGGGAAGGAATGCTTGTAGAAAGCTGAAAGTAGGTAAACTTACAGACCTACCCTAGTGTACTAACTTCACAAAGTTACGGACTGCTCGGACAAACGGTCTAGGCGCTACGGACGCACAAAAACTCAAACTTCAAGTGGCCATATCTCAGTCCCTTTTTCAGCTACAGACTAGTTTTACATATCACAAGAAAGGTCTGTTTCTCAGCTTTCCAATGGTATATAGCATTATAGTCTCAGACTCACGGCGTAGAATCGCGTCGGACATTGAAAATTTTTTGTCACTTTTAGCACTCACAAAAGTGTTTTAGGCTAAAAAATATATGAAGTACTTCATAGATATTCATCAATAATTTATGACGGCTACCCAGGTTGGGCCTCCATATTGTGCCAAAAGGAAATTTGCCTACATCAAATACTTTTTCCTAGAGAATTTTTTTAATTTCAAAATTGAAACGTAAATTGCTCAGCTTCTACTTATTCAAATTTCATGAAATTAACACCAAAAGATGCGTAAAAATACAGGCTTTTGACTTGCGTAAGGGCATTCACGTCACACAAACACCCTATTTTACATAGCTCATTTTACATATTCAATCATAACTCATTACTTACTGCTTCAATTCAGTTACAACTCATAAATCATGTTGCTAATATTTTGGCCTATTTTGTGGTATAAACACATCCACCTATCTCGAAAAAAAAAAATTTCAAACTTTTAACAGATGCATGTGGTCTGCAGTCGGGGCCATCCTGTCTCAGTGCCACCTTTTACAAGACCTAACCTTACTGTGCTGTCAAAGCAGCTGAACTAGCGAATAATATACATTGTACATTGAAAGGGTATGATGCATATAAGGGTTTCACTTAGGCTGTTATATTGTGTATTAGTGCAATAGACTTATTAGGGCAGGCAGGGACTATTGTAATGATGTGATGTGCCCTCTTGGAATCGAAGTTCATCCCCCAAAAACCAGGCCAGGGGACATACACAAAAATAGTGGACATGAATTTCAAAAGAAGCGTATGCAGGCCTGGGGGTAATACGGGGCCCGCGGGGGATTATCCGATATTGCCGTACGGCAATATCAGTTATACTAGTTATAATCCCCCGCTCGCGCAGCGGCGGGGGATTATATTGATATTCTTCGATTACCTTTTATTATTATTATTATTATTATTCTCACAGGAAAACTGCGATTACTTCAAAACTATTAAAGAAACCGCTTCATAAGTCAAGGGTAATATGCAACTCCGGTGCGCGCTACTTTGAACGAAATTTCATGATCAAATTTCATGACACTTCTGAGTTATGAGGAAAATATTTAAAAAAATTCCGGCGCAGGTTTCTGAGAACCTAAGCATAACTGAGACCTGTTGATTTTTTCTAAGATACCTTGACTAAGTCTCCAGTGCAGAAAGGCGTCCTGTGGAGATTTCATGAATACATTTCAAGATATGATTTTTTGAAAATTGGACATCCCGAAAATTGACTGAAATTTTTTTGAAAAACAGGGAAGGAATGCTCGTAGAAAGCTGAAAGTAGGTACACTTACAGACCTACCCTAGTGTACCAACTTCACAAAGTTACGGATCCCTCGCACAAACGGTCTCGGCGCTACGGACGTCCAAAAATGCAATTTTCAAGTGCACATATCTCGGTCCCTAATTGAGCTACAACAAAGTATTACATATCACAAGAAAGGTCTGTTTGTCAGCTTTCCAATGGTGTATAGCATTATAGTCTCAGACGCGCGGCGTAGAATCGCGTCAGACATTGAAAATTTGTTGTCACTTTTTGGGCCCCACGAAACGTTTTAGGCTGAAAAATCAATGAAGTTCTTTGTGAATGTTGATGAATATTTTTTTACTTATTCCCTTGTTAGGCCTCCTTACTGTCCTCTAAGGAAATTTACCTGCATCAAATCGTTTTTCCAAAAGAATTTTTTGAAATTCAAAATTGAAATGCACATTGCTCTGCTTCTACCCATTCAAATTTCATGAAATTAATACCAAAAGATGCGTAAAATTATGGACTTCACTGTCCTCTAAGGGCATTTACCTATTCCTCATAGCCTATTTTACATAAAAGGTTTTATATATTCAATTATAACTTGTGAATTATCATTTCAAATCACTTAAAACTCAATCTACATGTTGCTAATTTTTTGGCCTATTTTGTGATATAAGGACATCCTCCTATCTCCAATACTTTGCTGGTAAAATAAAGTACAAAAATCCTTCACAGATGCATCTTAGTCAGCAGTCGGTTATATTCTGTCTCACTGCCACCTATCCCAACAGCTGACCTTCTTCAACAATCGCAGCTAGCCGCTCTGTACTGTCAAGTGCGTATCTAATGTCAACAAAACCATGTAAAGTGTAACATTCACATTGGAATGATATACATTTCTCATTTAGAGGGCATCACGCGTAAGGGATTCCTCATTGGGTTTTACATCCTGTATTTGTGCATTAAACTCATTAAGGCATACAGGCACTACAGTGATGATGTTATGCACACTCTTGGAATAGAACTTCATTCCCTACAAAGCGGGCCCGGCTAATACACAAAAATAATGGACATGAATTGCCAGAGAAGAGTATGCAGGGCCCGGGTCATACGGGGCCCGCGGGGGATTATCCGATATTGCCGTACGGCAATATCAGTTATACTAGTTATTATTATAATCCCCCGCTCGCGCAGCGGCGGGGGATTATATTGATATTCTTCGATTACCTTTTATTATAAATTCCCCCGTTAGGGGAATTTATATTGTTTTTGTTCGGTTTTTTTTTTTCATCTTTTTTCTTCTTCTTCTTATTTTTCATCACCACTTTTGAGAGCTCATATTTCTGGAACTATTTATGATATCTTCATAAAAATACATTCCTATAATGCACTTGCAAAGTACTATAACATCCTGGAAATACATAGCGTAATTGCTAGTACTCTGGAAATTACGTCCGAAATTCATAAAAAATTTGTGTCAACGGTTCTGGAATAACCGCAATACGAAATTACACCAAATTTTAACACAATAATCTCTAAAGATATACGCAGTGCGGAAAGGCGGCTTTTGGCAATATCTCTAAAAGTTTTTTTTATATTAATTTTTCAAATAAGGGAATTCCCAAAATTGCTACTAAAATTTTCCAAAAACAAGGAAGAAATGCTCCAATCAAGCTGAATTTGTAGGCAGTTACAGTCATACTATAGTGTAACAATCCACTAGAATTTCAACTTTCTAGCGTTAACGGTATCGGCGCTATAGCATCACAAAAACGCAAAAAAAACGCTATTTTCAATCGCGGATAACTCGGCTCCTATTAAAGCTACAGAAAAATAAAAAACACCACCACAAAGCTCTGTTTCTTAGCTTTCACATGGTATATAGCATTCTACTGTAGCGCCGTGCGTTAAAAATCGCGGTAGACCCTGAAAATTTTATCTCACTTTTATCCTCCCCAAATGCTTCTTATAGCTGGAAACACTTTTTCCTGGCCATATGCCAATTTCATCCCTTCTCATACTTCACTGGCTGCACATTTTCTTTATTGAAATAAATGCTGACCCAATTACATTTCTGTGTGAATCATCGGATGAGGAAGGTAGAAGGGAAGGGGCAGGGGGATGTAAGGGGGCAGGGGGATGTAAGGGGGCAGGGGAGAGGAAGGGAAGGGGGAATTTATCTTTGTAATTGTGCACAATTACAGGTGTACTAGTTATTATTATTATTATTATTCTCACAGGAAAACTGCGATTACTTCAAAACTATTAAAGAAACCGCTTCATAAGCCAAGGGTAATATGCAACTCCGGTGCGCGCTACTTTGAACGAAATTTCATGATCAAATTTCATGACACTTCTGAGTTATGAGGAAAATATAAAAAAAAATTCCGGCGCAGGTTTCTGAGAACCTAAGCATAACTGAGACCTGTTGATTTTTTCTAAGATACCTTGACAAAGTTTCCAGTGCAGAAAGGCGTCCTGTGGAGATTTCATGAATACATTTCAAGATATGATTTTTTTAAAATTGGACATCCCGAAAATTGACTGAAATTTTTTTGAAAAACAGGGAAGGAATGCTCGTAGAAAGCTGAAAGTAGGTACACTTACAGACCTACCCTAGTGTACCAACTTCACAAAGTTACGGATCCCTCGCACAAACGGTCTCGGCGCTACAGACGTCCAAAAATGCAATTTTCAAGTGCACATAACTCGGTCCCTAATTGAGCTACAACAAAGTATTACATATCACAAGAAAGGTCTGTTTGTCAGCTTTCCAATGGTGTATAGCATTATAGTCTCAGACGCGCGGCGTAGAATCGCGTCAGACATTGAAAATTTGTTGTCACTTTTTGCGCCCCTCGAAATGTTTTAGGCTGAAAAATCAATGAAGTTCTTTGTGAATGTTGATGAATATTTTTTTCCTTATTCCCTTGTTAGGCCTCCATACTGTCCTCAAAGGAAATTTGCCTGCATCAAATCGTTTTTCCAAGAGAATTTTTTGAAATTCAAAATTGAAATGCACATTGCTCTGCTTCTATCCATTCAAATTTCATGAAATTAATACCAAAAGATGCGTAAAATTATGGACTTCACTGTCCTCTAAGGGCATTTACCTATTCCTCATAGCCTATTTTACATAAAAGGTTTTATATATTCAATTATAACTTGTGAATTATTATTTCAAATCACTTAAAACTCAATCTACATGTTGCTAATTTTTTGGCCTATTTTGTGATATAAGGACATGCTCCTATCTCCAATACTTTGCTGGTAAAATAAAGTACAAAAATCCTTCACAGATGCATCTTAGTCAGCAGTCGGTTATATTCTGTCTCACTGCCACCTATCCCAACAGCTGACCTTCTTCAACAATCGCAGCTAGCCGCTCAGTACTGTCAAGTGCGTATCTAATGTCAACAAAACCATGTAGAGTGTAACATTTACATTGGAATGATATACATTTCTCATTGAGAGGGCATCACGCGTAAGGGTTTCCTCATTGGGTTTTACATCCTGTATTTTGTGCATTAAACTCATTAAGGCATACAGGCACTACAGTGATGATGTTATGCACACTCTTGGAATAGAACTTCATTCCCTACAAAGCGGGCCCGGCTAATACACAAAAATAATGGACATGAATTTTCAGAGAAGAGTATGCAGGGCCCGGGTCATACGGGGCCCGCGGGGGATTATCCGATATTGCCGTACGGCAATATCAGTTATACTAGTTATAATCCCCCGCCGCTTGCGGGGGATTATATTGATATTGTTCGTTTTATTATTATTATTATTATTATTCTTATTATTCTTATTCTTATTATTATTCAGCTCAGAAAAACTGTGATTACTTCAAAAGTATTACAGATACTGTCTTGCAAGTCAAGGGTAATATGCGACTCCATTGCGTGCTACTTTTCACGAAATTTCATGATCAAATTTCATGACGCTTATGAGTTATGAGGAAAATATAAAAAAAATTTCCGGCGCAGGTTTCTCAGAACCTAAGCAAAACTGGGACCTGTTGATTTTTTCTAAGATACCTTGACTAAGTCTTCAGTGCAGAAAGGCGTCTTGTGGAGATTTCATGAACACATTTCAAGATATGATTTTTTGAAAATTTGACATCCCGAAAATTGACTGAATTTTTTTTGAAAAACAGGGAAGTAATGCTCGTAGAAAGCTGAAAGTGGGTACACTTACAGACCTACCCTAGTGTACCAACTTCACAAAGTTACGGACCCCTCACACAAACGGTCTTGGCGCTACGGACGTCCAAAAATGCAATTTTCAAGTGGCCATATCTCGGTCCCTATGTAAGCTACAACAAAGTGTTACATATCACAAGAAAGGTCTGTTTGTCAGCATTCCAATGGTGTATAGCATAATAGTGTCAGACGCGCGGCGTAGAATCGCGTCGGACATTGAAAATTTCATGTCACTTTTTAGGCCCAAAAAACCTTTTCGGCACAAAAAGTCAATGTAATTCTTCATGCACGTCACTCATTATTTTATGTGGGGTACCCATATCAGCCCTCCATATTGTCCCCAAACATAAATTACCTACATTAAATAGTTTGTCCTAGAGAATTTTTTTAATTTCAAAATTGAAATGTACATTGCTCAGCTTCTGGTTGTTCAAATTTCATGAAATTAATACCAAAAGATGCGTAAAATTATGGCCTTTACTGTCCTCCAAGGGAATATACCTCTCCTGAATAGCCATTTTCAAATAAATGATTTTATATATTCAATTATAACTCATGAACTATTGTTTCAGATCACTTACAACTGAATGTACATGTTGCTAATTTTTTGCCCTATTTTGTGGTATAAGGGCATGCTCCTATCTCCAATACCTTGCTGGTAAAATAGAGCTAAAAAAATAATTCACAGATGCATGTTAGTCAGCCGTCGGGTATATACTGTCTCACTGCCACCTTTCCCAGCAGCTGACCTTGTGCCTGCCACAACATTTCATAGGCATATGCACCAGCAAGATTACTACGTTCATACATGGTATGAAGAATTCATCATGACGGCCATGAACTAGAAGGAGGGAGTAAGCAGGGCAGGGGAGACAAGGGGGGGCGCGGGGGATTATCCGATATTGCCGTACGGCAATATCAGTTATACTAGTTATTATTATTATTATTGCAGTCAGGAAAACTGTGATTACTGCAAAACTATTAGAGATAACATCCTGAAACCTCAAACACATTATGTGACTCCATTGCGCGCTACTGCTTACGAAATTTCATGATCAAATTTCAAGACACTTTTGATTTATGAGCAAAATACAAAAAAAATTTCCGGCGCAGGTTTCTGAGAACCTAAGCATAACTGAGACCTGTTGATTTTTTGTAAGATACCTTGACAAAGTCTCCAGTGCAGAAAGGCGTCCTGTGGAGATTTCATGAATAGATTTCAAGATACGATTTTTTGAAAATTTGACATCCCGAAAATTTACGGAAAATTTTCTGAAAAACAGGGAAGGAATGCTCGTAGAAAGCTGAAAATGGGTACACTTACAGACCTACTCTAGTGTACCAACTTCACAAAGTTACGGACCGCTCGGACAAACGGTCTCTGCGCTACGGACGCACAAAAACTCAAACTTCAAGTGGCCATATCTCGGTCCCTATATCAGCTACAGACTAGTTTCACATATCACAAGAAAGGTCTGTTTCTCAGCTTTCCAATGATGTATAGCATTATAGTATCAGACGCGCGGCGTAGAATCGCGTGTAGCATTGAAAATTTAATGTCACTTTTTGTGCATAACAAAACATTTTTGGCTAAAAAATCTATGAAGTTCTTCTTGGATGTCCGTGAATATTTTTTTCAATATACCTTTGTTAGGCCTACATACTGTCCTCAAAGGAAATTTGCCTCCATCAAATGGTTTTTCCTAGAGAATTTTTTTAATTTCACATTTTAACATTAGATTGCTCAGCTTCTAACTATCCAAATTTTATGAAATTAACACTAAAAGATGTCTAAAATTATTGCCTTATCTGTTCTCCAAGGGCATGGACCTGATTCTAATAACCTATTTTACATGTATGATTTCATATATTCAATCATAGCTACTAATTGAATGTTTCAAATCAGTTAAAACTCAAATGACATGTCGCTAATTTTTTGCCTGATTTTTCTATGTAGACACAACCTCACAACTCTTATGGCTTGCCTGCAACAGGCCATTAGGGTTAGGGTTAGGGTTTACTCAATATGCATTGTCTGCATGATGGTACGCTTGGCCTCCACAGGTGTGTCTGGCAGTCAAGATATTTGATAGGCATATGCTCCAACAACATTGCAGCGTTCATACATGCTTTTAAGAATTCATCATGAAGGACATGAATTGGAAGGGGAGAGTAAGCAGGGAAGGGGAGACAGGGGGGCGCGGGGGATTATCCGATATTGCCGTACGGCAATATCAGTTATACTAGTTATTATTATTATTGCAGTCAGGAAAACTGTGATTACTACAAAACTATTAAAGATCCTGTTTTACAAGTCAAGGGTAATATGCGACTCCATTGCGCGCTACTGCATACGACATTTCATGATCAAATTTCATGATGCTTATGAGTTATGAGGAAAATATAAAAAAAATTTCCGGCGCAGGTTTCTGAGAACCTAAGCATAACTGAGACCTGTTGATTTTTTGTAAGATGCCTTGACAAAGTCTCCAGTGCAGAAAGGCGTCTCGTGGAGATTTCATGAACACATTTCAAGATATGATTTTTTGAAAATTTGATATCCCGAAAACTGACCAAAATTTTGTTGAAAAACAGGGAAGGAATGCTCTTAGAGAGCTGAAAATGGGTGGACATACAGATGTACCACAGTGTACCAACTTCACTAAGTTACGGACTGCTCGGACCAACGGTCTTGGCGCTACGGACGTCCAAAAATGCAATTTGCAAGTGGCCATATCTCGGTCCCTATTTAAGCTACAACAAAGTTTGACATATCACAAGAAAGGTCTGTTTGTCAGCTTTCCAATGATGTATAGCATGATGGTGTCAGACGCGCGGCGTAGAATCGCGTCAGACATTGAAAATTTCATGTCACTTTTTACGCGTTTCAAACCATTTTTGGCTAAAAAATCTATGAAGTTCTTCTTGGATGTTCGTGAATATTTTTTTCTATATACCTTTGTTAGGCCTACATACTGTCCTCAAAGGAAATTTGCCTACATCAAACGGTTTTTCCTAGAGAATTTTTTTAAATTCAAATTTCAACTTTAGATTGCTCAGCTTCTGACTATCCAAATCTTATGAAATTAACACTAAAAGATGTGTAAAATTATGGCCTTATCTGTTCTCTAAGGGCATGGACCTCATTCTAATAACCTATTTTACATGTATGATTTCATATATTCAATTATAGCTACTAAGTGCATATTTCAAATCAGTTAAAACTGAAACGACATGTTGCTAATTTTTTGCCCAATTTTTCCATGTAGACACAACCATGCAACTCTTATGGCTTGCCTGCAACAGGCCATTAGGGTTAGGGTTAGGGTTTACTCAATATGCATTGCTTGCAGGGTGGTATGCTTGACCACAACAGGTGTGTCTGGCTGCCTCGACTTTTGATAGGCATATGCACAAACACGATTACTACATTCATACAATCATGGTTTTAAGAATTCATCATGAAGGACATGACCTGGAAAGAGGGAGTATGCAGGGCAGGGAGACAGGGGGGGCGCGGGGGATTATCCGATATTGCCGTACGGCAATATCAGTTATACTAGTTATAATCCCCCGCTCGCGAAGCGGCGGGGGATTATATTGATATTCTTCGATTACCTTTTATTATTATTATTATTATTATTATTATTATTATAAAGTTGACCGAATCAATAATATAGATAGAGAGAATCAGACTTGGTGATGGAAAACGGAGCATATCTCAGCTTCTGTTCTACCAATCTTTATGATCTAAACGCCGTTGGAATCTGCATAAAATACCCAATTATAAACAATAAGCACAAATCGATTATCTGAAGTAAAAAATTTGACAAATTGTAGCTAGATTATAGCACTAAGGTCAAAATTTAGCACCCTGAAAAGCTTTACGGATTGAACTGACGGCTCATCAAAGGGAGCTTTTTGGTAAAAAAAAAAGTGCTATCTAGTTCCAAGTGTCGACAAAAAAAAAAAAAAATTTGGTTGAGCCCTGTCCAGGCACTGTGACACATCTTTCACTCAGGGCATGAAATTCACACAAAAGTTATTCAAAAGCCTAAAATGGCATGAAAATTTGACCATCAAACCTCAATAATTCACAATTAAGAAATGGATGGATTATTGGAGCTTTACGTCCGGTATTTGTGCACTTGGTAGCCTAATTAGAACAGGAGTAGGACACAGCAATGAGGCGAGGGACGATTGACAGACGCGCCCAGCAATAGTCCGGTTGGCCCTGAAAGAGCTGGTTTCGAACCCTGGACCCAGCGATTGGCATCCCCAGCATGCAACCACTGAGCTAGACCCCCCCCCCCATCAAAACTAACATACCTTTAAGGTGACATTGTTGCGGCTGCCAAAAGAGATTAATTCTAAATACAATGCAAGCTAAATGTCACGGATGCAAAGAAAGGAGGCAAAAAAAAAAAGTTTACATGGAATTACTTTGATTGAAAAAAGATGGTGAGATGATTGCTGGTTTCAAAGAGTGAACAGTGAGAGTAATTGGGGGGGGGGGTAACATAACACAGCAATATATGGAATTATCTTTTTGTTTCAAAAAAAAAAAAAAAAAAAAAAAATTGAGTCCGACACTTTTTGCAAAAATTTTGCGCGAAAACGCAAATATCTCATAAAGTAGAAGAGATATCAGCATCTGGTTTTAACCACTCCTATGACACTTTGTTTCTTCATCTTTTTGTGCCATAAATTTTGCAAATTTCTCAAAGAGCAATGCATGCCAATGACTTAAAAAAGTTTTTTCAAAAAAAATGTATTGGAAAAAGTTTTGAAGAAAACCCTTTGATATTGCATAAACCTGGTCCCAGAACAAAACGACTGGGTGAAAAAATATATGGTTTGTGAAACTTGAACGATTCCCCTACTTATGCATTTTGCCACCCAAAAATTTCAAAAATGAGGGGTAAAAAAATTTTAAACTTTCTTTGGAATTTAAAATGTACCTGAACATGAAAGTTCATTACAAACGAAGCATAGCTGCACTTTTTCCACGCCGGTACTATAATCGACTGCGACGCTATGAGGAAAAGAGTGAAAAACGTGCTTTTCGCTATTTCTTCAATAACTTAAAAACCGCAACTGGGATTTTGACGAAAATTTGTCAGAAAAGACTTCAAATGTGTCATGTTGCCTCTGTCAGATTTGGAAATTTTAGCTTTAATAGTTACCGAGTTACTGATTTTTAAATATGGTATGTTGAAGAGCCCCCTAGTGGCCAAAATCTACATGGAGATTCCGAGGTAAAATGTTTCACTACATTAGTAAAGAGGACCAACAGAACAATCACTCACAAGAAGAACAGCTAAGTCAATGCATTTTGTAATTCCAAAAATAGATAAAACCTCCTTTTTTGAATTTTCTATGAAATATTCTAAAATCTTTAGGAAACTGGTTAGAAGCCTGGAAATGGCAGCAACAGATGCATTGTAGTTGGGTTCATATGTCTATCAAAAAACATTCATACCCTAAGAGGGAACGATTTTGAATTGTGACCATTTTTCCAAAAGTAGCGTTTTACAAAGCCCCATCTAAGCGTGCAACTCCTGTTACTTGTTACATGTTATAGGTGGCGCTGTGGCATGGTTGGTAAATTTTATGCCCCCCCCCCAATTTCTGCATAGATGGACTGAGCAATTTCCCTTCTTTATGTTACTGTCATTTTTAAACAATTCAAACATTTTCAATTGCCTAATTATGAGATTCATCTCAGAATTGGGCACAATAGCTTGCTGGGCTGGGGGGGGGGGGGGGTTTCCCAGACTTGGAGCCACAGAATTCCTTGGTTACCTTTATGAATAAGGTCTAAATAATTATTCAAAGCAGTCAACATCATAAAACTTGTTCTACAGGTCCAGTTGCTAGGGAATCACAAGGGAATTCCCATTTATTGACATTTGAATTTTGAAAGCAGCAAACTGATTGGCTGATAAATAAAACCCCTGAATTCAACAATTCATAATTGTCCAATGTAATAATTTTTTGTAGAATTTTTGTCTTTGAGCACCACTCGATTTTCCCTGAAAATTTTGTGAAGATAAACACAGTGCATCACCCTTTATTATTGCAATTATTATTAATATAACTATATTATTGGTAATAAAGTCGACCGAATCAATAATATAGATAGAGAGAATCAGACTTGGTGATGGAAAACGGAGCATATCTCAGCTTCTGTTCTACCAATCTTTATGATCTAAACGCCGTTGGAATCTGCATAAAATACCCAATTATAAACAATAAGCACAAATCGATTATCTGAAGTAAAAAATTTGACAAATTGTAGCTAGATTATAGCACTAAGGTCAAAATTTAGCACTCTGAAAAGCTTTACGGATTGAACTGACGGCTCATCAAAGGGAGCTTTTTGGTAAAAAAAAAAGTGCTATCTAGTTCCAAGTGTCGACAAAAAAAAAAAAAATTTGGTTGAGCCCTGTCCAGGCACTGTGACACATCTTTCACTCAGGGCATGAAATTCACACAAAAGTTATTCAAAGGCCTAAAATGGCATGAAAATTTGACCATCAAACCTCAATAATTCACAATTAAGAAATGGATGGATTATTGGAGCTTTACGTCCGGTATTTGTGCACTTGGTAGCCTAATTAGAACAGGAGTTGGACACAGCAATGAGGCGAGGGACGATTGACAGACGCGCCCAGCAATAGTCCGGTTGGCCCTGAAAGAGCTGGTTTCGAACCCTGGACCCAGCGATTGGCATCCCCAGCATGCAACCACTGAGCTAGACCCCCCCCCCCCCCATCAAAACTAACATACCTTTAAGGTGACATTGTTGCGGCTGCCAAAAGAGATTAATTCTAAATACAATGCAAGCTAAATGTCACGGATGCAAAGAAAGGAGGCAAAAAAAAAAAGTTTACATGGAATTACTTTGATTGAAAAAAGATGGTGAGATGATTGCTGGTTTCAAAGAGTGAACAGTGAGAGTAATTGGGGGGGGGGGTAACATAACACAGCAATATATGGAATTATCTTTTTGTTTCAAAAAAAAAAAAAAAAAAAAAAATTGAGTCCGACACTTTTTGCAAAAATTTTGCGCGAAAACGCAAATATCTCATAAAGTAGAAGAGATATCAGCATCTGGTTTTAACCACTCCTATGACACTTTGTTTCTTCATCTTTTTGTGCCATAAATTTTGCAAATTTCTCAAAGAGCAATGCATGCCAATGACTTAAAAAAGTTTTTTCAAAAAAAATGTATTGGAAAAAGTTTTGAAGAAAACCCTTTGATATTGCATAAACCTGGTCCCAGAACAAAACGACTGGGTGAAAAAATATATGGTTTGTGAAACTTGAACGATTCCCCTACTTATGCATTTTGCCACCCAAAAAATTTCAAAAATGAGGGGTAAAAAAATTTTAAACTTTCTTTGGAATTTAAAATGTACCTGAACATGAAAGTTCATTACAAACGAAGCATAGCTGCACTTTTTCCACGCCGGTACTATAATCGACTGCGACGCTATGAGGAAAAGAGTGAAAAACGTGCTTTTCGCTATTTCTTCAATAACTTAAAAACCGCAACGGGGATTTTGACGAAAATTTGTCAGAAAAGACTTCAAATGTGTCATGTTGCCTCTGTCAGATTTGGAAATTTTAGCTTTAATAGTTACCGAGTTACTGATTTTTAAATATGGTATGTTGAAGAGCCCCCTAGTGGCCAAAATCTACATGGAGATTCCGAGGTAAAATGTTTCACTACATTAGTAAAGAGGACCAACAGAACAATCACTCACAAGAAGAACAGCTAAGTCAATGCATTTTGTAATTCCAAAAATAGATAAAACCTCCTTTTTTGAATTTTCTATGAAATATTCTAAAATCTTTAGGAAACTGGTTAGAAGCCTGGAAATGGCAGCAACAGATGCATTGTAGTTGGGTTCATATGTCTATCAAAAAACATTCATACCCTAAGAGGGAACGATTTTGAATTGTGACCATTTTTCCAAAAGTAGCGTTTTACAAAGCCCCATCTAAGCGTGCAACTCCTGTTACTTGTTACATGTTATAGGTGGCGCTGTGGCATGGTTGGTAAATTTTATGCCCCCCCCCCCCCAATTTCTGCATAGATGGACTTAGCAATTTCCCTTCTTTATGTCACTGTCATTTTTAAACAATTCAAACATTTTCAATTGCCTAATTATGAGATTCATCTCAGAATTGGGCACAATAGCTTGCTGGGCTGGGGGGGGGGGGGGGGTTTCCCAGACTTGGAGCCACAGAATTCCTTGGTTACCTTTATGAATAAGGTCTAAATAATTATTCAAAGCAGTCAACATCATAAAACTTGTTCTACAGGTCCAGTTGCTAGGGAATCACAAGGGAATTCCCATTTATTGACATTTGAATTTTGAAAGCAGCAAACTGATTGGCTGATAAATAAAACCCCTGAATTCAACAATTCATAATTGTCCAATGTAATAATTTTTTGTAGAATTTTTGTCTTTGAGCACCACTCAATTTTCCCTGAAAATTTTGTGAAGATAAACACAGTGCATCACCCTTTATTATTGCAATTATTATTAATATAACTATATTATTGGTAATTATTGGTAATAAAGTCGACCGAATCAATAATATAGATAGAGAGAATCAGACTTGGTGATGGAAAACGGAGCATATCTCAGCTTCTGTTCTACCAATCTTTATGATCTAAACGCCGTTGGAATCTGCATAAAATACCCAATTATAAACAATAAGCACAAATCGATTATCTGAAGTAAAAAATTTGACAAATTGTAGCTAGATTATAGCACTAAGGTCAAAATTTAGCACCCTGAAAAGCTTTACGGATTGAACTGACGGCTCATCAAAGGGAGCTTTTTGGTAAAAAAAAAAGTGCTATCTAGTTCCAAGTGTCGACAAAAAAAAAAAAAAATTTGGTTGAGCCCTGTCCAGGCACTGTGACACATCTTTCACTCAGGGCATGAAATTCACACAAAAGTTATTCAAAGGCCTAAAATGGCATGAAAATTTGACCATCAAACCTCAATAATTCACAATTAAGAAATGGATGGATTATTGGAGCTTTACGTCCGGTATTTGTGCACTTGGTAGCCTAATTAGAACAGGAGTAGGACACAGCAATGAGGCGAGGGACGATTGACAGACGCGCCCAGCAATAGTCCGGTTGGCCCTGAAAGAGCTGGTTTCGAACCCTGGACCCAGCGATTGGCATCCCCAGCATGCAACCACTGAGCTAGACCCCCCCCCCCCATCAAAACTAACATACCTTTAAGGTGACATTGTTGCGGCTGCCAAAAGAGATTAATTCTAAATACAATGCAAGCTAAATGTCACGGATGCAAAGAAAGGAGGCAAAAAAAAAAAGTTTACATGGAATTACTTTGATTGAAAAAAGATGGTGAGATGATTGCTGGTTTCAAAGAGTGAACAGTGAGAGTAATTGGGGGGGGGGGTAACATAACACAGCAATATATGGAATTATCTTTTTGTTTCAAAAAAAAAAAAAAAAAAAAAAAATTGAGTCCGACACTTTTTGCAAAAATTTTGCGCGAAAACGCAAATATCTCATAAAGTAGAAGAGATATCAGCATCTGGTTTTAACCACTCCTATGACACTTTGTTTCTTCATCTTTTTGTGCCATAAATTTTGCAAATTTCTCAAAGAGCAATGCATGCCTATGACTTAAAAAAGTTTTTTCAAAAAAAATGTATTGGAAAAAGTTTTGAAGAAAACCCTTTGATATTGCATAAACCTGGTCCCAGAACAAAACGACTGGGTGAAAAAATATATGGTTTGTGAAACTTGAACGATTCCCCTACTTATGCATTTTGCCACCCAAAAAATTTCAAAAATGAGGGGTAACAAAATTTTAAACTTTCTTTGGAATTTAAAATGTACCTGAACATGAAAGTTCATTACAAACGAAGCATAGCTGCACTTTTTCCACGCCGGTACTATAATCGACTGCGACGCTATGAGGAAAAGAGTGAAAAACGTGCTTTTCGCTATTTCTTCAATAACTTAAAAACAGCAACGGGGATTTTGACGAAAATTTGTCAGAAAAGACTTCAAATGTGTCATGTTGCCTCTGTCAGATTTGGAAATTTTAGCTTTAATAGTTACCGAGTTACTGATTTTTAAATATGGTATGTTGAAGAGCCCCCTAGTGGCCAAAATCTACATGGAGATTCCGAGGTAAAATGTTTCACTACATTAGTAAAGAGGACCAACAGAACAATCACTCACAAGAAGAACAGCTAAGTCAATGCATTTTGTAATTCCAAAAATAGATAAAACCTCCTTTTTTGAATTTTCTATGAAATATTCTAAAATCTTTAGGAAACTGGTTAGAAGCCTGGAAATGGCAGCAACAGATGCATTGTAGTTGGGTTCATATGTCTATCAAAAAACATTCATACCCTAAGAGGGAACGATTTTGAATTGTGACCATTTTTCCAAAAGTAGCGTTTTACAAAGCCCCATCTAAGCGTGCAACTCCTGGTACTTGTTACATGTTATAGGTGGCGCTGTGGCATGGTTGGTAAATTTTATGCCCCCCCCCCAATTTCTGCATAGATGGACTGAGCAATTTCCCTTCTTTATGTTACTGTCATTTTTAAACAATTCAAACATTTTCAATTGCCTAATTATGAGATTCATCTCAGAATTGGGCACAATAGCTTGCTGGGCTGGGGGGGGGGGGGGTTTCCCAGACTTGGAGCCACAGAATTCCTTGGTTACCTTTATGAATAAGGTCTAAATAATTATTCAAAGCAGTCAACATCATAAAACTTGTTCTACAGGTCCAGTTGCTAGGGAATCACAAGGGAATTCCCATTTATTGACATTTGAATTTTGAAAGCAGCAAACTGATTGGCTGATAAATAAAACCCCTGAATTCAACAATTCATAATTGTCCAATGTAATAATTTTTGTAGAATTTTTGTCTTTGAGCACCACTCAATTTTCCCTGAAAATTTTGTGAAGATAAACACAGTGCATCACCCTTTATTATTGCAATTATTATTAATATAACTATATTATTGGTAATTATTCAGCTCAGGAAAACTGTGATTACTACAAAACTATTAAAGATCCTGTTTTACAAGTCAAGGGTAATATGCGACTCCATTGCGCGCTACTTCATACGAAATTTCATGATCAAATTTCATGATGCTTATGAGTTATGAGGAAAATATAAAACAAATTTCCGGCGCAGGTTTCTGAGAACCTAAGCATAACTGAGACCTGTTGATTTTTTGTAAGATACCTTGACAAAGTCTCCAGTGCAGAAAGGCATCTCGTGGAGATTTCATGAACACATTTCAAGATATGATTTTTTGAAAATTGGATATCCCGAAAACTGACAAAAATTTTGTTGAAAAACAGGGAAGGAATGCTCTTAGAGAGCTGAAAATGGGTGAACATACAGATGTACCACAGTGTACCAACTTCACAAAGTTACGGACCGCTCGGACCAACGGTCTTTGCGCTACGGACGTCCAAAAATTCAATTTTCAAGTAGCCATATCTCGGTCCCTATTTAAGCTACAACAAAGTTTGACATATCACAAGAAAGGTCTGTTTGTCAGCTTTCCCATGGTGTATAGCATGATGGTGTCAGACGCGCGGCGTAGAATCGCGTCAGACATTGAAAATTTCATGTCACTTTTTGCGCCTTTCAAAACATTTTTGGCTAAAAAATCTATGAAGTTCTTCTTGGATGTTCGTGAATATTTTTTTCTATATACCTTTGTTAGGCCTACATACTGTCCTCAAAGGAAATTTGCCTACATCAAATGGTTTTTCCTAGAGAATTTTTTTAAATTCAAATTTCAACTTTAGATTGCTCAGCTTCTAACTATCCAAATCTTATGAAATTAACACTAAAAGATGTGTAAAATTATGGCCTTATCTGTTCTCTAAGGGCATTGACCTCATTCTAATAACCTATTTTACATGTATGATTTCATATATTCAATTATAGCTACTAAGTGCATATTTCAAATCAGTTAAAACTCAAACGACATGTTGCTAATTTTTTGCCCAATTTTTCCATGTAGACACAACCATGCAACTCTTATGGCTTGCCTGCAACAGGCCATTAGGGTTAGGGTTAGGGCTTACTCAATATGCATTGCTTGCAGGGTAGTATGCTTGACCACAACAGGTGTGTCTGGCTGCCTCGACTTTTGATAGGCATATGCACCAACAAGATTATTACATTCATACATGGTTTTAAGAATTCATCATGAAGGACATGAACTGGAAAGAGGGAGTATGCAGGGCAGGGGAGACGGGGGGGGCGCGGGGGATTATCCGATATTGCCGTACGGCAATATCAGTTATACTAGTTATTATTATTATTATAAATTCCCCCGTTAGGGGAATTTATATTGTTTTTGTTCGGTTTTTTTTTTCAGCATCCTATTATTTTTATTTTTTTTTTTATTTTTCGTCAACACTTTGACAGGCTGTATTTCAGAAACTATTTCCAGTAACTACCTGAACTTGCAGAACCATTTTGCTTTTGCTGAACAATTTTATATACTGGAATTACAGAGCGTAATTTTTAGTGAACTGGTAATTACGCAGCAAATGCATAAAAAATTTGTCGTCACGCTTTTAGAAGAACCAATAAGTGAAATTACACCAAATTTTTACACAATCATCTCTAGAGATATACGCAGTGCGGAAAGGCGGCTTTTGGCAATATCTTTAAACGTTTTTTTTATATGAATTTTTCAAATAAGGGAATTCCTGATGTTGCTACTAAAATTTTTCAAAAACTAGGAAGAAATGCTCCAATCAAGCTGCAGTTGCATGCAGTTACAGTCATACTATAGTGTAACAATCCACTAGAATTTCAACTTTCTAGCGCTAACGGTATCGGCGCTATAGCATCACAAAAACGCTATTTTCAAGCGCCGATAACTCGGCTCCTATTAAAGCTACAGAAAAATAAAAAACACCACCAAAAAGCTCTGTTTCTTAGCTTTCACATGGTATATAGCATTTTACTGTAGCACCGTCCGTTCAAAATCGCGGTGGACCCTGAAAAATTTATCTCACTTTTCACCTTCCCAATTGCTTCTTATGGCTGGAAACACTTTTTCCTGGCCATATGCCAATTTCATCGCTTCTCATACTTCACTGCCTACACATTTTCTTTTTTGAATAAATGCTGACCCAATTACATTTCTGTGTGAATCATCGGATGGGGAAGGTAGAAGGGAAGGGGCAGGGGGATGTAAGGGGGCAGGGGAGAGGAAGGGAAGGGGGAATTTATCTTTGTAATTGTGCACAATTACAGGTGTACTAGTTCTTATTCTTATTATTCAGCTCAGGAAAACTGTGATTACTGCAAAACTATTAGAGATAACACCCTGAAACCTCAAACACAATATGTGACTCTGTTGCGTGCTACTTCTTGCGAAATTTCTTGATCAAATTTCATGATCCTAACGCGTTATTGAGAAAATAAAAAATCAATTTCTGGCAGCGTTTCCAGGAGAACAAAAGAAAATTGGGCTTTGCTGATTTTTTGTAAGATACCTTGACAAAGTGTCCAGTGCAGAAAGGCGTCTCAATGAAATTTCATGAATAGTTTCAGAGATATGAATTTTTCAAAATTGGATGTCATGAAAATTTTCTAAAATTTTTCTGGAAAACAGGGAAGGAATGCTCGTAGAAAGCTGAAAATGGGTACGTTTACAGATGTACCCTAGTGTACCAACTTCACAAAGTTACGGACCGCTCGCACAAACGGTCTCGGCGCTACGGACGTCCAAAAACCCAATTTTCAAGTGCTCATATCTCGGTTCCTATTTAAGCTACAGCAAAGTATCACATATCACAAGAAAGGTCTGTTTCTCAGCTTTCCAATGGTGTATAGCATAATAGTGTCAGACGCCCGACGTAGAATCGCGTCGGACATTGAAAATTTCATGTCACTTTTTGTGCCTAAAAAACCTTTTCGGCTCAAAAAGTCGATGAAATTCTTCATGCACGTCCATGAATATTTTATGTGGGATACCCATATCAGCCCTCCATATTGTCTCCAAAGATCAATTACCTACATCAAACAGTTTTTCCTGGAGAAATTTTTGAATTTCAAAATTGAAATGTTCATTGCTCCGCTTCTGGTTATTCAAATTTCATGAAATTAATACCAAAAGATGCGTAAAATTATGGCCTTTACTGTCCTCCAAGGAAATACACCTCTTCTGAATAGCCAATTTCAAATAAATGATTTTATATATTCAATTATAACTCATGAACTATTGTTTCAGATCACTTAAAACTGAATGTACATGTTGCTAATTTTTTGCCCTATTTTGTGGTATAAGGCCATCCTCATATCTCCAATACTTTGCTGGTAAAAGAAGGCTAAAAAACTTATTCACAGATGCATGTAAGTCCTATACTGTCTCACTGCCACCTTTCCCAGCAGCTGACCTTGTGCCTGCCACGACATTTCATATGCATATGCACCAGCAAGATTACTACGTTCATACATGGTATGAAGAATTCATCATCACAGATATGAACTGGAAGGACGGAGTAAGCAGGGCAGGGGAGATAAGGGGGGGGCACGGGGGATTATCCGATATTGCCGTACGGCAATATCAGTTATACTAGTTATAATCCCCCGCCGCTTGCGGGGGATTATATTGATATTGTTCGTTTTATTATTATTATTATTATTATTATTATTATTATAATCCCCCGCCGCTTGCGGGGGATTATATTGATATTGTTCGTTTTACTATTATTATTATTCTTATTATTCAGCTCAGAAAAACTGCGATTACTTCAAAACTATTACAGATACTACGTTACCAGTCAAGGGTAATATGCGACTCTATTGCGCGCTACTTCACACGAAATTTCATGATCAAATTTCGTGACACTTATGAGTTATGAGGAAAATAAAAATAAAATTTCCGGCGCAGGTTTCTGAGAACCTAAGCATAACTGAGACCTGTTGATTTTTTGTGAGATACCTTGACAAAGTCTCCAGTGCAGAAAGGCGTCTCGTGGAGATTTCATGAACACATTTCAAGATATGATTTTTTGAAAATTGGAGATCCTGAAAATTGACTGCTTTTTTTTGGAAAAACAGGGAAGGAATGCACGTAGAAAGCTGAAAGTAGGTACACTTACAGACCTACCCTAGTGTACCAACTGCACAAAGTTACGTACCCCTCGCACAAACGGTCTTGGCGCTACGGACGTCCAAAAACGCAATTTTCAAGTGGCCCTATCTCGGTCCCTATTTAAGCTACAACAAAGTGTTACATATCACAAGAAAGGTCTGTTTGTCAGCTTTCCAATGATGTATAGCATAATAGTGTCAGACGCACGGCGTAGAATCGCGTCAGACATTGAAAATTTGTTGTCACTTTTTGGGCCTATCAAAACGTTTTCTCTCAAAAAGTGCATGAAGAACTTCATGGATGTTCATCAATAATTTATGCAGGCTACCCAGGTTGGGCCTCCATATTGTGCCAAAAGGAAATTTGCCTAAATCAAATACTTTTTCCTAGAGAATTTTTCTAATTTCAAAATTGAAACATAAATTGCTCTGGTTATAATCGTTCAAATCTTATGAAATCAACACCAAAAAATGTGTTAAATTACGCCCTCTACCAAGCTACAGGGATATCTTCCTCTTACCTTTAACCAATTTTACACATAACATTTTATATATTCAATTGTAACTCATTCATTATTTATCAAAATCAATTAAAACTCATTTGTCATGTTCCTAATTTTTTGCTCTATTTTTGCATGTAAGCACAGCTCCATAACTTGCATGGTTTGTCTACAATAACCCATTAGGGTTAGGGTTTCACCTACCATTCACTGCAAATGTATTGCTTTGAGGGTGGTACCGCTGGCCACCAAGAACAGGTCTCCATGCCAAGCGATGTCTGATTTCAATATATGAGCCTCTTAAAGAATTCATCATGAAGGCCATGAACTGGTTGAAGGGAGTAAGCAGGGCAAGGGAGACAGGGGGGGCGCGGGGGATTATCCGATATTGCCGTACGGCAATATCAGTTATACTAGTTATTATTCTTATTATTATTATTCTTATTCAGCTCAGAAAAACTGCGATTACTTCAAAAGTATTACAGATACTGTTCTGCAAGTCAAGAGTAATATGCAACTCCATTGCGTGCTACTTCATACGAAATTTCATGATCAAATTTCATGATGCTTATAAGTTATGAGGAAAATAGAAAAAAAAATTTCCGGCGCAGGTTTCTGAGAACCTAAGCATAACTGAGAGCTGTTGATTTTTTCTAAGATACCTTGACAAAGTCTCCAGTGCAGAAAGGCGTCTTGTGGAGATTTCATGAACACATTTCAAGATATGATTTTTTGAAAATTGGATATCCCGAAAACTGGCAAAAATTTTTCCTAAAAACAGGGAAGGAATGCACGTAGAAAGCTGAAAATGGGTGTGCTTACAGACCTACCCTAGTGTACCAACTTCACAAAGTTACGGACCGCTCGGACCAACGGTCTTGGCGCTACGGACCTCCAAAAATGCAATTTTCAAGTGGCCATATCTCGGTCCCTATTTAAGCTACAACAAAGTTTGACATATCACTAGAAAGGTCTGTTTGTCAGCTTTCCAATGGTGTATAGCATGATGGTGTCAGACACGCTGCGTAGAATCGCGTCAGACATTGAAAATTTCATGTCACTTTTTAGGTCCAAAAAACCTTTTCGGCTCAAAAAGTCAATGTAATTCTTCATGCACGTCCATCATTATTTTATGTGGGCTACCCATATCAGCCCTCCATATTGTCCCCAAACATAAATGACCTACATCAAATAGTTTGTCCTAGAGAATTTTTTTAATTTTCAAACTTCAAATATAAATTGCTCAGCTTCCGGTTATTCAAATTTCATGAAATTAATACCAAAAGATGCTTAAAATTATCGCCTTTACTGTCCTCCAAGGCCATATAGCTCATAGTAATAGCCAATTTTACATAGATGATTTTATATAAGCCACTATAACTCCTGCATTTATGTTTCAAATCAGATGAAAATGCAATGACATGTTCCTAATTTATTGCCTGATTTTTCCATGTAGGCACATCTCCCCAACTCTTATGGTTTGCCTGCAGCAAGCCATTAGGGTTAGGGTTAGGGTTTACTGAACATGCACTGCTTGCAGGGTGGTATGCTTGGCCACCACAGGTGTGTCTGGCAGTCAAGATATTTGATAGGCATATGCTCCAACAACATTGCAGCGTTCATACATGCTTTTAAGAATTCATCATGAAGGACATGAATTGGAAGGGGAGAGTAAGCAGGGAAGGGGAGACAGGGGGGCGCGGGGGATTATCCGATATTGCCGTACGGCAATATCAGTTATACTAGTTATAATCCCCCGCCGCTTGCGGGGGATTATATTGATATTGTTCGTTTTATTATTATTATTATTATTATTCTTATTATTCTTATTATTCTTATTCAGCTCAGAAAAACTGCGATTACTTCAAAAGTATTACAGATACTGTTCTGCAAGTCAAGGGTAATATGCAACTCCATTGCGTGCTACTTCATACGAAATTTCATGATCAAATTTCATGATGCTTATGAGTTATGAGGAAAATATAAAAAAAATTTCCGGCGCAGGTTTCTGAGAACCTAAGCATAACTGAGACCTGTTGATTTTTTCTAAGATACCTTGACAAAGTCTCCAGTGCAGAAAGGCGTCTCGTGGAGATTTCATGAACACATTTCAAGATACGATTTTTTTAAAAATAGACATCCCGAAAACTGGCCAAAATTTTTCTGAAAAACAGGGAAGGAATGCTCGTAGAAAGCTGAAAATGGGCGTGCTTACAGACCTAGCCTAGTGTACTAACTTCACAAAGTTACGGACCGCTCGGACAAACGGTCTGTGCGCTACGGACGCACAAAAACTCAAACTTCAAGTGGTCATAGCTCAGTCCCTATTGCAGCTACAGACTAGTTTCACATATCACAAGAAAGGTCTGTTTCTCAGCTTTCCAATGGTGTATAGCATAATAGTGTCAGGCGCGCGGCGTAGAATCGCGTCGGACATTGAAAATTTCATGTCACTTTTTAGGCCCAAAAAACCTTTTCGGCTCAAAAAGTCAATGTAATTCTTCATGCACGTCCATCATTATTTTATGTGGGCTACCCATATCCGGCCTGCATATTGTCCCCAAACATAAATTACCTACATCAAATAGTTTTTCCTAGAGAATTTTTTTAATTTTCAAACTTCAAATATAAATTGCTCAGCTTCCGGTTATTCAAATTTCATGAAATTAATACCAAAAGATGCTTAAAATTCTCGCCTTTACTGTCCTCTAAGGCCATACAGCTCGTAGTAATAGCCAATTTTACATAGATGATTTTATATAAGCCACTATAACTCCTGCATTTATGTTTCAAATCAGATGAAAATGCAATGACATGTTCCTAATTTATTGCCTGATTTTTCCATGTAGGCACATCTCCCCAACTCTTATGGTTTGCCTGCAGCAAGCCATTAGGGTTAGGGTTAGGGTTTACTCAACATGCACTGCTTGCAGGGTGGTACGCTTGGCCACCACAGGTATGTCTGGCAGCCAAGATATTTGATAGGCATATGCTCCAACAACATTGCAGCGTTCATACATGCTTTTAAGAATTCATCATGAAGGACATGAATTGGAAGGTGAGAGTAAGCAGGGAAGGGGAGACAGGGGGGGCGCGGGGGATTATCCGATATTGCCGTACGGCAATATCAGTTATACTAGTTATTATTATTCTTATTATTCAGCTCAGAAAAACTGCGATTACTTCAAAACTATTACAAATACTATGCTACAAGTCAAGGGTAATATGCAACTCCATTGCGTGCTACTTCACACAAAATTTCATGATCAAATTTCATGGCACTTATGAGTTATGCGGAAAATATAAAAAAAATTTCCGGCGCAGGTTTCTGAAAACCTAAGCATAACTGAGACCTGTTGATTTTTTCTAAGATACCTTGACAAAGTCTCCAGTGCAGAAAGGCGTCTCGTGGAGATTTCATGAACACATTTCAAGATATGATTTTTTGAAAAATAGACATCCCGAAAACTGACCAAAATTTTTTTTAAAAACAGGGAAGGAATGCTCTTAGAGACCTGAAAATGGGTGCACATACAGACGTACCACAGTGTACAAACTTCACAAAGTTACGGACTGCTCGGACAAACAGTCTCGGCGCTACGGACGCACAAAAACTCAAACTTCAAGTGGCCATATCTCAGTCCCTATTTGAGCTACAGACTAGTTTCACATATCACAAGAAAGGTCTGTTTCTCAGCTTTCCAATGGTATATAGCATTATAGTCTCAGACGCACGACGTAGAATCGCGTCAGACATTGAAAATTGTTTGTCACTTTTCGCACTCACAAAAGTGTTTTAGGCTAAAAAATCAATGAAGTTCTTCATGGATGTCCATGAATAATTTTTGTGGGATGCCCAGTGCACGTCTGCATACTGTCCCCAAAGGAAATCTGCCTATATTTAACAGCTTTGGCTAGAAAAATGTTTTAGTTTTATAATTGAAATGTAAATTACTCAGCTTCTACTTGTTCAAATTTCATGAAATTAATACCAAAAGATGCGTAAAAATACAGGCTTTTGACTTGCATAAGGGCATTCAGCTCACAAAAACATCCTATTTTACATAGATCATTTTACATATTCAATCATAACTCATGACTTACTGCTTCAAATCAGTTACAACTCATAAGTCATGTTGCTCATTTTTTGGCCTATTTTGTGGTATAAACACATCCACCTATCTCGAAAAAAAAAATTCTCAAACTTTTAACAGATGCATTTGGTCTGCAGTCGGGGCCATCCTGTCTCAGTGCCACCTTACTGTACTGTCAAAGCAGCTGAACTAGCGAATAATATACATTGTACATTGAAAGGGTATGATGCATATAAGCGTTTCACATAGGCTGCTATATTGTGTATTTGTGCAATAGACTTATTAGGGCAGGCAGGGACTATTGTAATGATGTGATGTGCCCGCTTGGAATCGAAGTTCATCCCCCAAAACCAGTCCAGGGGACTTACACAAAAATAGTGGACATGAATTTCAAATGAAACATATGCAGGCCTGGGGGTAATACGGGGCCCGCGGGGGATTATCCGATATTGCCGTACGGCAATATCAGTTATACTAGTTATTATAAATTCCCCCGTTAGGGGAATTTATATTGTTTTTGTTCGTTTTTTTTTTCAGCATCCTATTTTTATTTTTATTTTTCGTCAACACTTTGACAGGCCGTATTTTCGACACTATTTACAGGAACTACCTGAAATTGCAAAGCGATATTGCTTTTGGTGAACAATTTTATATACTGGAATTACAGAGCGTAATTTTTAGTAAACTGGTAATTACGCAGCAAATGCATAAAAAATTTGTCGTCACGGTTTTAGAAGAACCAATGAGTGAAATTACACCAAATTTTTACACAATCATCTCTAGAGATATACGCAGTGCGGAAAGGAGGCTTTTGGCAATATCTCTAAAAGTTTTTTTTATATGAATTTTTCAAATAAGGGAATTCCTGAAATTGCTACTAAATTTTTCAAAAACTAGGAAGAAATGCTCCAATCAAGCTGAAGTTGCATGCAGTTACAGTCATACTATAGTGTAACAATCCACTAGAATTTCAACTTCATAGCGCCAACGGTATCGGCGCTATAGCACCACAAAAACGCTATTTTCAAGCGCCGATCACTCAGCCCCTATTAAAGCTACAGAAAAATAAAAAACACCACCAGAAAGCTCTGTTTCTTAGCTTTCACATGGCATATAGCATTCTACTGTAGCGCCGTCCGTTAAAAATCGCGGTGGACCCTGAAAATTTTATCTCACTTTTCAGCTCCCCAAATGCTTCTTATGGCTAGAAACACATTTTCCTGGCCATATGTGCATTTCATCGCTTCTCATACTTCACTGGCTCCACATTTTCTCTGTTGCAATAAATGCAGACCCAATTACATTTTTTTGTGAATCAGGGGATGGGGAAGGTAGAAGGGAAGGGGGTAGGGGGATGGGAGGGGGAGGGGGAATTTATCTTTGTAATTGTGCACAATTACAGGTGTACTAGTTGTTATTGTTATTATTATTCACAGCAATAAATACATGTACAAATGAATGTTATTCTGAATCCTGTGCATACCTGTTTGCTGTTATTGTTCAGTCTACTGAATCTGTACAAATTACTTAAAGTTTGCTGATTATGTTCAGTTTACTGAATCTGTACATATTTCTTAAATACAAGATGGATGGATGATTGTGGCTTAACATTCTGTGTTCATTTATGCACTTGTCAGACTAAAACAGGACGAGAATACAGCAATGAGGTGAAAAATGATTGAAACTGCTGTCCAATGTTCATCTGCGTGATGCAGGTAGAGCGGGTATCAAACCCTGGACCCAGCGACTGGCAGCCCAATGCAATTAATAATCTAGAAAATGAGAAATCCTCAGATATCTGTTTCGGGATTGAACTTACATATCCATTCAATAAAAACAGTGGTGTATTTAGAGGGTCATTGGGCCATGCCTCCTCCGCTTAGGCTGATGGAAGAGACAAGAAAATCCGCGGAGCACCCCGTATTCACAGTATGTAAAGCCGCCACCACCCCCCCGGCCATTTCTAGATACGCCCCTGGATAAAAATGATTTATTTCAAGACCGCAAGGACAGAATTAAATTTTTCTCCAAAACTGGGCAAGAAGTTATTAAGAAAAGTCCTAGCCCATCCCTCTGGAATCTGGATGCTTATTAGTTGCCCCCTCAGCCTCGAAGAGTGCAGATATTAGACTACCCTTGAGTTTGCTAATCAGAACATGGTTTCAAATTAAATCTGCTGACAGTTTTGAATGTATAGTATACCTATATTAAAGAATGAACGTGTATGTTGTACCTGAGTTAAATTAGAATGGCGTTTGGTGTCATGTCAATCACAAAACAAATTTGTCGAGTTCCTGCTTATGTCTCTCCATTCCAGTGTTGAGGAAGCAATGTTAAATGAATACCCTTCTTCCTCCTACATCTCCCCTGTGGCCTAACTGGTATGTGCGCTTGTCAACTGGCTTTATGGGCGTGGGTTAAAATCTCACCCCGGGAACTCACTTTAGTCCGAGCCGATGGGACATTAAATGGATGTGGGTTGTACCCGGTACTCTATGCTAGGACAACTGAAAGACCATAGGCATCCCTGGAATATTAGGGAATGTGCCAGACTCACAGTCTTCGCATCTCATCATCATACGTTGGTCACCAAAATGAAAGCGCATCACCCCCCACAAATACATGTAAGATGGAGGTTGAGGTGCCCCGGCTGATCCGGGGTACACCATCAGAAAATAATTATTATCAAGTCAAGTCCTGCTCAGAATATTTCAGTGCTGTTTGTAAGTGATTGAAGCCTGTGATATTTTGCGTTTGGCCAATGCTAAACATCCAAACAATTATGTGGTGCTCAATCTAAATGTCATGGAAGATTTGAGTAGAAGAATCTGTAAATTTTCCAACAGTCAAACTGGGAAGTGTCACCAAGTTCATGTTACTGTTGGTTGATCAGTTTATCCAACGTCATATAAATTTGACATGCAGCAGCCAGACACTTCATGAAAATAATCAATTTAATTCAGTCTCCTCAAGTCGGTAAATTGATTGTTAATTTACATGGTGAATGGTCATTAAGTTACATTTTTGGTATCACAAGTGCTTGCAGATATGCATCAGAATGCTTCTTGTGCAGTCATATCCCTAGATACCTGCACTGTTATTCTTAAAGGCCGATACATGAGCTCACAGGTGATATTTATCATTCATAAAATAGCGGTGCACACACTGTAAAATTTGAAATTTAGGTGTCAGCTTAAATGATTGAGCAAAATGCCCAGAAAATTCCATTAAGCTAACAAAGCTTGTTATTTTAAGTTATGATAATCTGGCCGTTAACTGTCATAACTTAAAAAGAAAAAAAACAAGCTTTATTTGCTCAAAGAAATGTTGCAACCATTTCACCGAATCATTTAAGCTGACTCAAAAGTCAAATTTTACAGTTTAGGCTACACTGTGTCTGTAAATGACAAAGAATAGAACATACTTAACTTGCTTGAGTATAAATATTGGCTGCGCCCAGAACAATAGTTGTTGAAAAGAACTCTCACCTGAAAAATAGAAGAAGAACAAAATATGTCAGAAAATTCAACACAGCAATACACATTATTCTCAAATCTAAAACGTTCATCTAAAAATATTCAAACAGTGGTTGAAAAATGTGGTGAATATGACATTAAACTTTCATGAATTTTATCATATTTTGGTTTACTATACATCACAAGGTAGGGGAAACCAGGGCTGGTTGTCACAGGGGCAGGTTGTCACAGTGCGCAAAACTTAAACATGCTACTATTTCTAAATAAAGCATGCAGGAGCACTGCCATTCTGTATGAATGGCAAAAGGGGAGTGACTTAAACCTATCTGGTGAATACATACCAATATCATTCGAAATCTTGATGTCCTATTGGACATTTTTTTAAATTCAGAATTCGGGGCAGGTTGTCACATTTTCGGGGCAGGTTGTCACTCTCTCAGGGCAGGTTGTCACACTTTTGTTTATGAGCTCGAATGCAGGAAGTGGAACTCTGTAGGGCAGATCTTGACCAAGAAAAATTATTTTGGACTCATGAGGAATCCTTTACTTGCCCAGTGAAGACCTTAACAAACATGCTACTATGTACAAGGGTGCTACAAATGAAAGCTTACCAATCAGCAGGAAAGCATTCTGATCTGGAGTAGGATTTTTGCGATTTTTTTTGAAACTTTTACATATAAATTTGAAATCGATTTATTTTAACACAATGCAATATCTGCATACATCTTCAGTCATCAATAACATATATAAAGCACAAATTTAAATTTGTGTTATTTTTTAGGTTTAAAAGCCTTGTTTTAATAGGTAACAAGAAGCTCCAAAAAGTATGACAACCTGCCCCGCCTTTTTGTGCCAACCTGCCCCGATTGATGAAAATTTAAAAAACGGGTGACCAAGGCCGATGTTATCAAAATTTTCCCTATTTGTTCTAATGATGATTTAAAAAAATGTTTATATGGTTAGTGTATTAACTGTACCTTTTTCAACAACTGTTTGATAAAGACTAGCATTGCATGCCAGTTGAAGGTAAAAATTTACTTTTTGTGACAGGAAATTTTTAACAGACCGTGTGCCTACCAGACTCCATTCCAGGGGTCAAGATTTTTCAAAAAGACTCCAGTGGGTTATAAAAGCAATGATTGGTTGAGCTGTATGACTCCATAGTTTAGTGCAATAAAAAGTGTGACAACCTGCCCCTGTGACAACCAGCCCCGGTCTCCCCTACTGGAAGTAAACAGTTGCTCTCAAGAGTCAGACTCAAATAATCTGAATGTTATAGTCAAACGACTTGCAGAATCAACATGTGCAGCAAACCATGGCTTGCATTACATTTACAAGCAAATATGTAGAGCTGGATGATATGGCCTTTTATCTTTGCACTAATACTGACTAGTCTGACTTCAAAGGATAGAAGCAATTGGTTGGTGACTCCAGGTGCACAAGTGGCATGGGGTGGAAAACAAATGAAGAACCGAAGTCTTTAAAATTCTTCATCAACTTGGAGGGAAGGACTTAATACCACAATCCCATCAATAAACAAGTCTGTGGCTTCAGTGCAGGACTAATTGGCAGTTGCAGGATCGGAAGCATGACTCAATCACACCAATGACCTTTCATTGCACAAAAGCGTGGTCTTATAATAGCACCAGGAAGGAAAAGGGCAATGCTCTGAAAGGCAAAATTATGGCCTGGAACCCAAAATGTGGACACTGCCATTGAAATAGTCCTCTTACAGTGCATATACAGCTTTGGATACCCTGCATGCAAACAACTGAACACTCGTCCCTTTTTTTTTTCTTTTTTTTTTCAGGTGTCAGTGAAAAGCTAATTCCTATTTTGGTATGATAAACAATAAAGCATGCAATATTAAAGTAATTGGGTTTAATCTTTTTACAAAGAAAATTAATTTTGAGTATTTTTATTCAAGACCCTTTCCATGCGTCATCTAATCCTGTGAATTACCAAACTAAAGAAATGCAGTATTCGTGAAAACCAGAGCATTTTAAATAGAGCCTGTGTGCAGGGTAAGTACTACCTCATCCTTCAAGGAGAGGATGCCCATTGGTAATTTTGTTTTTGCATGATATAATGATACAAAAAATTTTAAGCACACGTACAGCAGACAGGCAAACCAATCATCAATTCTCTAGCTTTTAAGGCTTTAGGACTTCCAGCTGTTTTGTTGCTCATAAAGAATGTACAGATAGAGAGTCATGAAATGCTATAAAAAAGCCAAGCATGACACATTTGCCTTTCTTTTTTTTGCTTAGAATTTTACTGTCATTGTCATTTACATGAAATCCAAATTGTATTCAATGATATTGGCGTGTGATGTCATTGAGGTTCTCATAGCTGGCGCTTATTCCTCAGCCTTGCACTGTGAAAAATATGTGCAAGCTGTGATGTCCTTTCAAACTGGGTTGAATTTTTCAGCTTGTAGCCTTTTGAAATCCACCTAATCTGTGCATCAGAGTCTTGACATGACATCTGGCAAAACATTGCATGTTATTAAATTATGTAAACTAGTCTTAATAAATAGATTTTCATGTTTGTGAGGCGTTGAAATGCCCATTATTATGTATTAATTCTTTATACCCACACTGGCACACAACTCTCAACAATGGGAGAGTTAAAATGTTGTCACTGTGTATGTTGAAGAAATACACACATATATCCAACTTTATCTCTATACTCTACTTCTAAAGACAGACAGCAAACTTTGTCCTTTACTTTTAATTATTGAACCTCTATTCTAACCTGACTACCAGACATGCAACTATTCCGTATACCTCTCTGTCTGTTTGTCTATTTATATGGATATACACTATCACGCTAGATCTGCTTATCTATTTTCATAAATGTTTAATTGGTTATCTATATAAATATGTCTATCTATCTATCTATCTTAGACTATCTATCTATCTTAGACTATCTATCTATCTTAGACTATCTATCTATCTTAGACTATCTATCTATCTTAGAATATCTATCTATCTATCTATCTATCTATCTATCTATCTTTCTATCTATCTATCTTACACAATAATGGTGTTTTTAAGGTTTCCCTTTATTAAAATAAGTATTTAATGAATTTGCAGACTCACCCTATGGTTGGACTGGGTTGCTGCTGTTGGCTGCTTCTATAACTGCAGCAGGACATTTAAATTTTACAGAAAACACACATTATATTTGACTTGAGTGCATAAAAAATGTTTTGTCATGGAATGACATGGATGTGCAACGAAAGTTGTTTGAAGCAAGTTATATTAAAGTTGGCAATGTGAGCTAAGTTTAATGTGATATGACTTCAAAAGTAGGGGAGACCTCGACCTGTTGGTCCCTTTTTTTATTTTTTGCTTCTCAATCGAAAACTTTTCTAAATATCAAGAAAAATCTATTTATTAGCTGACTTTTTAACATTTACTCCACCTTTATGCCAAACCAAGTGGATCTGCCTTGTATACTAGTCTTGTGGAGAAAAACAAATAAATACATTTTTATAAGGTCCAGTGTGCCCCCCAGCCTGCACACGTTGGATCTCCATGTTGGGCATGTTGGACCATGACTAAAACACACTTGTGTGTTATTGCAGGATGATTATATCCGAATACTTTTTTGATTTGCCTGGATAATAATCATATCAAGTCTCATTTCAGCCAGAAGGGCTTAATTGATAAGACTTGTTTGACTAGATCCCTCATACTTAAGGAGGGGTGACATTAGCAATTGAGACATGCAAAAATCACTTTTTGTGGTGAAAATCAGGAAACCGGAAATGCCACTCACGTGTGGTTTTCCTTCAATGCTCATGTAACTTTTCAGCTAAAAGAATACTACAAAAGGTAAATTCATTGGAGATTTGGATAACATATTTTATAAAAAAAATACTGTGGATGGTCCAACGTGCCCCGGTCTCTCCTACTAACTGTTTTATCACTCTTTTACATCTAACAAACATAATCGGCTAATAATAATATATCATTGATATTCTGTCATCAAGAGTGAGTCTTCTTCAAAATCTGCATAGTTCAGTGTTATAAAAGTACCTGATGAGGGCATTGTACAACTTTTAATTAGTTTATAAATTTGCCTGGATATAAAAAAAAAAATGAATGAGACAAATTAATTAGTTATTTATCTAAATATAGATTCAAAGTCATATTTTGGGGTAGGATGCATTTCTACTGACACCTTCACAAGAAAAGAAGAATTAAAAATGAAAAAAAAGTATTAAAATCATAGTTATGGTAAAAAATTCACACAACCTTAACGAAGAAGAACGCCACAAAGAAATCAATGGCAATAGTGGCTATCTATAAAGCCTTGAAAATGACACTGGTTTGACATTGGTAACTGGTGTCATATCTTGGCAATTGAGCTTTGAAAATCAAGATAATTGCATTTTCGTCCTGATTTGAGGCCATTTTTCTAGGGAACTATGAGATTGAGGTGACCTCTGATGACCATTCTCTCTTACAGTACTGTAGTACATTGCGAACCCAAGATTTGAAGTTTCTATGTACTATAGTTTAGGAGAACGGATGATTAGAAAATGCTGGCACAAAAATTTGCGCCAAATGGGTCGGCCATTTTGAATGCCTTAAAAAAGAATGTCAAATATAGGATATTCCTAAAAATAGCTTTAATCAACATTTATGGCCCTTGATAAGATGTCGGGTTAAAATAATGATTGTAACTTTCTTGAATCCCAAGATATTCACATTTGAAAAGTGGTTTTCATTTGACGCTCCTAAAATTAGTGCAAAAACAGCCTCAACCTTGTCTCCTTTAATATTTCTTCTAAGAAAAACGGTTTAAGATAATTAGCTAAAATTTGGCACATATCCTTTAAACTATTATAGGTTTATTTTAGAATTTTTTTCAGACAAATCTGAGGGGGTCGAGTGGGAAGATTTTTGGAAAATTATTTTGAAATGACATGGAATGACCCAAATTGCGTCCATACTGAACATGAGTTAGATAGCTGTTATTAATTGGCTTGGCTCATGTCACTATATGAACATTGAAATGCATGTCAAAACAAGGGAAATTATATAATAAATCTGATATGTTTCTTCTTTTGTTGACGCGATGGTACATTGATCTATTTTATCTCATATTTACTGGGTTCCCAAATTCTATCACCTTGTCATGCCTTTCAGCCTTAAAATTTTACTTAACATTATCTCAAAATCATCTTAATATGAAGCAGACAAAGGCTCCTCACCATCACTTATCATCCTGTTAATCTAATATATCGAATAATTTTCATTCTGCCTTCAGATAATGGCACAATTATTGTGATTTAGGGACAATTTACTCCATGGCATAGTGGCAGTTCAAATAAATTTTGAAGAACTTTGTCTGCAAATAAGAAATTGCCAGGAAGTTGACGTCAGTTCTCAAGGAAATGTATCAAGTAGCTCTTGTTCAAAGGCCCGCCAATTCTAATTCCTCTATCATATTCAAATACACAAACAAGTGCATGCAACAAAATCAGTATATTTCAAAAGAGTAAAGTGTAGGTATGGAAGAATAGGTAAATGCATATCATATATTGAAAACAATGATTTTTTGTACTTTCCTTTATATATATGTGACCTGCTCCACCAAAAAGAGTTCTAAGTAGGCAATTTATATTTCCCAGAAATGAGCAAAATGTGTCAAAAGGTCACATTTCAATGTTTTTTAGCTGTTGGTACCACGTTTTAGCAAACTAAATTTCCTTTGAATATTTAAGACCATTTTACAAGAAATTGATTTTGAATTATCTAAATTGGATGTTCGTCTTGATATTTCTAGTTCTTTCATTGCAATGGCGGGAAATTCAAATGCCATTTTCTCAAAGTTTGATGTTTTGC
This sequence comes from Platynereis dumerilii, assembly GCA_026936325.1. Classification (NCBI taxonomy): domain Eukaryota; kingdom Metazoa; phylum Annelida; class Polychaeta; order Phyllodocida; family Nereididae; genus Platynereis; species Platynereis dumerilii. The sequence continues at coordinate 96,582 of JAPTHN010000172.1, forward strand.
ATCATCAATGTTTGAGGTGCCATATCTTTGGATTAAATGGAGATATCAAAACATATGAACCATCATTTTAAAGCCCATTTCCAGTACAATAAAGTCGTTTTCACAACTAAATATGACCAGGGGCCGACTTTGAACCCATTTTGGTGGAGCAGGTCACATATTTAAGGACAACTCATCTAATGATCAGCTTCAAGAAATTTTAGAACTGACCCAGTTTCAAGGTCTAGACTTTTGTTTATGGATTCCCTGTTTCTTGCAAGGACATGCCTTCCCCTTTCCTTGCCAAATGAAACACACTGTCAAGCTGATGTGACGGCCCTAAATATTCATTTGAAAGCAATATTGCTTTGTCTGTTGACAAATCATTTCCTTCTCTAAATTCTAAATTCAGGTGATTTCTGTGTGTTTGCTAAGATCTGAAATAACTTTTGCTGTTTAGTTTGGTTGTTCGTGTCAAGACTGATGTTTGTGCAAAAATTGTTGTGATATGGACAGAAGATAAAATATGACAGGATCTAGAACTGCTGACAACAAACTGGCTATTTAGTTTACCTGTTGCAGACTAGTGTTGCTTGATGCTCATCAACTTGGACAGGATGATTATCAAAACAATAGCCACTGGTGAATGATAGATTGTTATGGAAGCAAATATTTTGGCTATAACTCGATACCTTGACGTAAAGCTTCATAATAAGAAACAACAATGTGTGCTTATCTCTAACATCGATGAGTCATTATTTCTCATCATATTGATTAGTACTTGCAAATCTGCAAATATTAGGTGACATCTGAAGAACCAATGTGTGAATGCCCATTACAAACCCTGTGATATTGGTGGATATCTTTTTGATGCTACCTTCGTGCTTTTATCTTGATTGCAGAAGGAAGCTTGTCACAGCTTATCACAGCTACTTCACATATAATTATTAGCTTGTGTTTCTGCTTTTGTTTTTTGATGGCATACATTTCGGTCTTGGAAATGGGATAAACAGCACTCTGAATTGCTATCTCCTCAACAAGCCTAATGCTTTAAATTTTCTAATAGTCTAAAAATCACCTTAATATGGAGCAGAAAAAGGGTTTGTTACCGTTGCTTATCAGTTAATCATGCTGTTAATATGATTTAAGAAATTATTTTCATTCAGCTTTCAGATAATGGCATAATTATTGTGATTTAGAGACAATTTACCTCATGGCATTGTTGTAGCTCAACAAAAATGTTAAAGAACTTTGGCTGCAAACATTAAATTGCCAAGAAGGTGACATCAATTTACTCTCAAGGAAATTTATCAAGTAGCTCTTGTTCAAAAGCACAGAAACTCTATATAATTCTATCTCTTTTAAATAATAAAATTAAAGAAAAGTGCATACAAGAACATCAGAAATTTTTTAATGGGTAAAGTGTAAATATGAAAGCATAAGTAATTGCATTATTAATAATATTTTGAGAACTTTTTTCACTATCTTCTATATACACTGTATACATATTTATGGACAATGTATGATATCTAATTATTGGTCTCATTTGTTTTCAGAAATGACCCACTGTTGATGTCTAGACCTCTGTTTATGAATTCCCTGTTTCTTGCAAGGACATGCCATCCCCTTCCCTTGCTAAATGAAGCACGCTGTCAAGCTGATGTGATTTCCCTAAATATTCATTTGAAAGCAATATTGCTTTGTCTGTTGCCAAAATCCTCTCCTTCTCTGAATTCTAAATTCAGTCGATTTCTGTGTGTTTGCTATGATCTAAAATAACTTTGCTGTTTGGCTTGGCTGTTTGTGTCAAGACTGTTGTTAGTGTCAAAATTGTGGTTTGTTTTGTTTTTGTTTTGTGTTTTACGCCTCTGCAGCACCTTAGTGGGCAAATCAGACTGTTCCTCCACCGATTGTGGAGACTTAATATGCAGAGGGACAGGTGCAGTCTGGAAATAATGATTACCAAGACGACAGTCAATGGTGAATAACAGGCTTTTCTATGTCTACTTGTAACCTTGACATTAAAACATTACAGGACAAAGAAAATGTTCTTACAAATTAGCTACATACCTTGCTAATGATCGAGACAATAGGCACTGGCTAATGACAGGTTGTTATGCATACCTTTTGATCATAACTTGATATCTCAACATAAATCTTCATAATAAGAAACAGCCGTCTGTACTCATCTCAAAAACCTCATCAGTTCTCATCATATTGATTGGTACTTGCATATAGATCTGTAACAACCATATATTACAGTGACATCTGAAGAACCATAAATAAGCAACCATAATGTAAATATGTATTATACATCATGCAATACCAATGGATTCCTTTTTGATGGTCTCAACAATTTTGTCATGTTTGCACCAAGAAGCTTATTGATTTGATGATGATCCTTCATAAATTTGTTTCTATTTCTTTTTCTCTTACGACCATAACCATTAAGTAATCATAGCCACCTGCAGTCCAAATTTTGATTGAGAATGGAGAACGATGAAAATGTGACAAAAATTCGGATGATACTGCCATGGGTAGTGACACAAAAGGAGTACACATGTATCTTATTTTTACACAATAATCATAATGACTAGTAAAACAGCCTCTGTGGTTTCATTTTGAAGTTATTATCATTTCACATCAGCAGGTATCATAAGTCATTGGGTGCAGTTACCATAGGCAGTGTCTCTTCTCATCAATTACTTGTTTTGCAGTAAGGTAGCTGATTATAATCAGACACTAAAATTGAACGGAAATGACTAAGCCACATAGGAATGACTTCCATGTTGACCATTCAATTCATATGAAACTCCAAACATAAAGACAAACCGTTTTTCGTTGAACTACCAATCACAAGGACTCTAGAATGCAGATTGGTGGTAAATTGGAAAAAAAAATTTCATGTTGTTCATACACCAACTTGCTTTGTCACGTCAATGGGAGTTACTTGTCGGTTGCCTAATCTTCTTAATAGAGCTTTTTTTCCTAAGGCATTGACAGTTGCAAATCTCCATAATCTCAAAAATGACTTTAGTCGCCTGAATTGGATGGTCACAGTGTTGTTGATTTCTGTTTCTGACAGTTACATCTGGGAAATTGTGTGTTGTTGAAAAGTGATATCATAGTTAGCACAATTCTATTCTGATATGAATTTTGACAGTTGTGATATGTAACTGTTTGAATGTTTGCTTGTTTAACACTGTTTTTCTTAGTAGCCAGCAATCCTTTAAGTGTCCATAATCGAAATTTCAAGTGATTACAGCTCATAATCGCTAGGAAAAAAAGCTCTATACTAGGTGCATACCTGAAATAAGTTAATGAGTTGGTCATCCCCTTAAAAGTGCACCAGTTTAAGAGCTCTTGGCGTAAATAACCAACTCATTAACTTATGATGCTGGATATGATCACTGACATCAACAAATCATAAACTATTTTTTAAGTCTGTGACTTAACAAGAGCAAGTTGAATGATCATTTTTAAACTGTTATGTACGCGAAGAGCTCTGAAACTGGTGCACTTTTAAGGGGATGACCATTTAATATCGGGGGGGGGGGTTGGAGGTTAGAGGTTTTATTTTAAATAAATAATTTCTTGCTCAGTTTTGATGAAAAGCCTCCTTTGGAAATGAAATGGTCACCCCCAAAGTGCCTATTTCTTGATCAATTAGAATGAATGATAGTGTTGCAGACCATAAGGCAAGGAAATTGACACATACATCATAGCATTGTTTGTTACTACGCTTGTAGATAGATGATTGAGGCTTGACGTCCTGTATTTATGCACTTGGTATGCTAATTAGGACAGGAGGACACAGCAATGAGGCGTAGGATGATTTAAAGCCATCCAACATAGGACCAGGTAACCTGTCATGAGCTGGATTTAAACCTTGAACCTAGCAAATGGCACCCTAGCACGCTACCACTAGACCAACCCTTCTCCCTTCGTATGCTTTTAGCAAGTTCCTGCAAAATAATATTGTTTCTGTTGAAAGAAAGGCATTTTTGTTAAGATGTCAAGCTGCTTTCACTCTATTTTTCAAGAGAGATGAATGATGGTGATGGATTATTATGGGCAAAGACAACTCTTATCAGTTATACCCATATGTGTAATTACATATCAAACTTGATAGCATGCAGTAAGAGAAATAGAAAAACACCAGAAATATTCAAGATAAAATTGATTTCTTCTTAGTCTTCAGAGTTTTTCGTCTGTCTTCAGAAGGCACATCAACCATCGTGCATTCTAACAATCAAATATTGGAAGCATCCTCAACACGCTTGTCGATTTCAGATGGGGTTGTATTTTGTGGGCGACAGATCTCATTGAATGTGGGTATGTCATCCAAAAATCAGCGCATCTCACATTGGCGTAAGAGGGGGTTTACGAGTGTGAGGGTGGGGGAGACCTGGGGGGTATGATTTTTTAGAGAGGCATCTGCAGTGGTAGGCCAGTTTTCACTCCTCACTCACAATTTTCATATGAAGGCACCTGGGGGGAGGGGATGGTACATACCCCCCCCCCATGCTTGCCTGCCGCAGCAAAGCTGCTTGTCAGTCACATTTCTCTATAGATAACAAATTTATAACTGGGTCCTCCTGGGCCAGTGAATGATGTTTCTTGTTTTTTCCACTGCCATCCTCCTTTGTGTATCATTTCTGCGATTCGAGCGAAAATTAATTGCAAAAGACATACATTGGCTTTCCAAAATCTAAGCTCCCCTGAGCCTTGGTGCAAATGCTATGTCAAACAATATATCATGCATCATATACCTGGGAGCTTAATATCAAAGTGAATCCTCAAAAGGCAATCCCCCACCCAGAGGGAGTCTCTTGTTTGCCAAAAGGGCTTAAAGTTACCATAAAAAAGTCCCTTGCTCAACAAACTGAGCTGAAGTCATCCAGATCTGGTACTTACAGTCTTTCATTTTGATATAGAAAAAATGAGGACCAGTTCGCTGTGAAAAATGCACTTTGTGACTCATGATAGCTGATGAAGTGTCATCTTCTCTACTTTCAACATGGGAAACATACTTAGAGGCAGTTTGATTAGTCATGATCAAGAGATGGCCATTTGACTTGTCATAACTGATTTTGGAGTGAAAATACGATGTGTAAATTATACAACGTATTTTCACTCCAAAATCAGTTATGACAAGTACAAGTATACAGTATAATCCTTTCTTTTAAATTGGCTGTCACTAACAAGTGGGATAAGTCTTCTCAAATCAAAATCAACAGAAGTATTGGGTATGATCATGACAAATCATCAGCATGATGACACACAAAGTGCCATTTTCACAGCTCGCAACAATCCACTATTTTTATATATCAAAGTTACAGACTGTAAAATAATTGTTTGTGACTGGATGAATTGAAGTCCTTTACTTCTGTTCTTTAATTGCCAAACACATGGATGGTCTAGAAGTAAATTTGAGGGATCCTTAGTTTTTGAAGGGACAATAATATTCTTCAGCATACAATAAACAACTCGACCCCTCAAGATATTATGACCTAGTCAAAGAAACTTGGTTCAAACTGTTTCATGCTCCATATGCAGCTTTATATGATGCCTCAGTTTTGGTTTGAGGGCTCAAGACAGCATCATCAGATGTCTTTCAAAGTATTAGTTCTTACATGCACATTTTTGTCAGTTAGATCCCGACTGGATGTTTGAACCCGACAATGAAGTGTCTAACTGACTTAAACATCATATGCTTCCTCTATTATACCTTTTTTGTTTAATCTATAATTTTTGTAAGATGAACAATAATCTGATCGTCTGTTTGCTGTCGTCAACCGTGTTAATCCTTAAGCCCCTTTCCCACTGAGCACGTTTGGCTGCGTTTGAACACATAGGCTGGAAACGCAGGACAAACGCAAGGGGGTTATGCAATGCAATGCAGAGCTATGCAACCTTATGCAATGCAAAGTAGCACAACGCAATGAAACGTGTGTATAGGCAGTTGGAGATCATGAAAATTAAACATGCTTAATTTCAACGCAAGAGGACTGCGTTTTCTTCTTATATGCAGAGCTATGCATACCAATTTGCAGACCTATGTCATCAAAAGTAGATGCATTGCAGCATCATGCCACCATATGTGATGCCTATGTATCCATAATATGAGGTTATACCATGGGTGGAGGCAGTATATCCATGGTATAGTCACCCAAGATCCAGTATATCCCGAGACCCGAAGGGTCGAGGAATATACGGGGTCGTGGGTGACTATACCAGGGATATACTGCCGCAACCCATGGTAAAACCTTTTTATCCCATGTCTTTTTTTTTAATACATTTATTTTATATCAATGTAAAACAGTTGGAGACACTCAATGTGAATGCAGCTGTGCTACAAAAAAAAATCAATACTCTTAATTGGCAGCACTTAATTGCCTTAAATCACAACAATCAGCAAATATGCTGGTATCTACATGCTAATAAGCATGATATACTGGGGCACTGTTGTCTTCTGATTGGTCAGTTCCCGTATATCCCTGTTGATCTCATTATCTTTCAGTATATCCCTGCTGGCTAATTAGCCAAAGGAATTTGATTGGTTGAACTAAATATATCCCTGTTTCTTTCTGTTGTATTTCCCTATCTCAATCTGTATTGACCAGGGAAAAGCTCAGTATGAGGGACAAAAGTTGGCTAGACATGGGATAAGTGTCAATATGCATTGATATGCATTGACACGCAAGTAAACTGGAGTTTAAGTGCTAATTTCTTGAATTTTCGTGATGTAAGAGGCAATTTGGCTGAACGAAAGACAGCATATGCAGTTATAGGCCTATGTACCAATATGTATTGATATGCAGCCTATCTGCAGTGTTACTGCAGGCCTATGCCCATTTCAGATGGGGCCAAGCCAATGCAAAGATATGCATTGATCTGCAACTGCCATGCATTACATCAATTAATATGGTTAGCCAGGCTAATAAGAGACATGCACCCTTGTGCGTTTGAACACATTTTTTAATTTTTGTAATTATGCAACGAAACGTGGCTGTATGTATCCAGTGGGAAAGGGGCTTTAGCAGGGTGCTAACACGCAAAATTGTCAGTTAGATACCAGCTTTTCCAATGGTATAACTATCTTGGTGATGTCTAACAAGAGTTAAAACGAAAAATGAAGAAATTAATTCACATTGGCACGAGTATATTAACAAAAACATGTCTTACCATAATACAATTAAGGTGTACATTCCAACATTTTTCTCCAATACTATGATAATATAAGTTATGAAACTCTTACCAGCTTATACACACACAATGTGGATGGAATTCTCACATCAAGATTCTCCATGAATCCTACATTCACATCTGCTATATGCTCTATTTCAAATCATTGCATGGCCCTAAATGGGGAGTAAATGCAGTGATCTCCTCATATTGCGCAGCACCAATGAAGCAATTTTGGAAAATCTCTCAAGTTCCGACTTCCATATGCCTAGCAATTCATGGCAAAATTGCAATGAGGCTGAAAGGGTGTTGCAATGAGAGATGTTCACAATGAAATATATGTGCACCACAGCTGAACAAATATCACAGCAAGACATAGAAATGTCTGATATTGTTCAGTCCACTGCATCTGTACACGTTTATTAAATACTTGGTGAATGGATGTTTGTGGCTTCACATTTTGTATTTGTTTATGCACTTTACAAGCTAAAACAGGAGGAGGATACTGCAATGAGGTGAAAAAATGATTGAAACTGCTGTCCAATGTTAGACCAGGTGATGCAGGTAGAGTTGGGTGTCAAACCCTGGACCCAGCGATTGACTGCACTACAAGAACCTTTCATGCAACCGATGGGCCTAAATATTTTTTGAATGCTTTAAAAACGCTTCAGAAAGCTAGAGATCAATTATCATATATAGGCAAATATTAGATATTCATTTGGGGGTTGTCAATTTTCATTGACTGGAAATGGTTTATTTCACAAAACCAACAGAAGTAATTATTAATTTTGGGAATGATAGATAAATAGATGTGGTAAGTGCAGCCCTCTTAGCCAAGTCTGGGCACTCATGAGAGTTGATAAATGAGATCGCAGAGAGGGTGAGAGTTCTGAATTTAACGCATTTACCACATGTGAGGGATTTTTTACTAGCCAAGCACAGACATTGATATAAGGAGCTGCCAATTCAACGACTCATCAAAACAACGTCCAGCTGGGATTTTGCTCATGAATGTCCACTGAAAATGGAGGTTGAACGCATGCAGAGTGGACAGCATCAGAGAGACCATGACAGTTAAGAGCTTGGCATGGAGAGAGTCTTATTTTCCTCATGATAATAGAATGGCTGGTATGGAGAGTAGGCCTATAGCAGTTTATGACCTCGTAGTCATAAATATTAACTAAATTATTGCTGACAGATAGTAATTTAGTTAACAAAATCCGGCTTCCTAATGACTTTATTACCTGTCAGTAACATAAGGATGTGTCATCGGTCTCACGTGATTGCTTCACCCCTCTTCATTATTTATTGGGCGGGGGAGGGGGAGTTAGTCCTTCACCTCATTTCCGTGTCCTCCTGTCCTAATTAGCCTTGCAAGTAAGTACATAAATACAGGACGTAAAGCCCAAATAATCAACCCATCCATCAGTATTTATGTACAGTGCCGCCTGTAAGTAAGTGAAACGCATGATATTGTGTCATTGCATCAATGTTAAACATCCTTAATCAAAATGCTTCTGGAAGGAGGAATTCTCATCCGATGAGAGGAAAACATTTTGGGTCATAAAGGCCGATATGTGAGGCATGCGGGATAAAAATAGCAGCCAATTTTCTTTGCTGTAGTTGGAGTTAGGTATGGGTCAAAGTCTTTGATAAGTAAGTGAAACGCAGGCCCAATGTTAAAAGATAGGGAAGGGTGGTTCACTTACTTATCAAAGACTTTGACCCATACCTAACTCCGACTACAGCGAAGAAAATGGGCTGCTATTTTTATCCCACTTGCCTCACACATCGGCCTTTATGACCCACTTTGTTTCCCTTTCATCCGATGAAAATTCATGCCTCCACAAGCAGTTAGGCTGAGGATGTTTAGCATTGATGCAATGGCACAATGTCATGCGTTTCACATACTTACAGGCGGCACTGTAGAGCTTCACAGAATTGTAAAAGAGTGATTATTTCCTGCAACTTTCACAACTCATGGGAGAATCAAATCCATGTTACAAATGTCACACAGTTGGTATAATATTTTAAATCACTTATATCTAAATGTCTACTAAGCTAATCTACTTATATATTTGAGTCGTATCTTGAAAGTTGAGTTCTATTAATTTTAAATATACATATAATTATTATATGTATTATATATTTCATACACTTTCTATGTATGCCTCTGTATAATACTCCTGTAGCTCCATTTAATTTGATTTCAAAGTATTAGAATTCCATAAATACCAAGTCGGAGAAACTTAATGCTTAATTTCAGCTGCTTACGTGCATCTGTATCCATGATATCGTTTGATATAACTTCAAAGTGGAAATTTACTGAGTCAAGGAAAAATGTTGCGCAAGAGTTTCATCAATATCATGATGTTTCAGAATTTGCTACCATTTATATGATTTAAATCATGACCTTATCCAAGATCAATCCCAAATTCTAACTTTTAAGCAAAGGATTTTTTTATCTCTTCTGAGATTAGTGATTTTTAATCATTTATTCTGTCTGAGCCTTTAAGTTTAATGAAGTAAGTATTTTCATTTTTTTCATCTGGACAAAAGCACAGACTTTTCAGACATTCACAGTCTTTCAATCTTTTAAGAACGGTCTGAGGTTGACAGATCTTTACAAGACTGTTCCATTCATGTGATGAAACAATTACATAAAAAGAGATCGGAAAATTTTCAACAGTCAAACTGGGAAGTGTCACCGATTTTATGTTATTGTTGGTTGATCCAATAGTGGTGTATATGCTGTGAAATTGGAAATTTTGAGCGAGCGAAAACGACTGAGTGAAATCTGTGGACAATTCCATAGCGCTGACAGAGCTTGTTGTTTTAAGTTACGATAATCTGTCCGTTGCCATAACTTAAAACAACAAGCTATGTCAGACAGCTCCAAGTAATTGTGCAACCATGTCAGTCAATCATTTCAGCTGACTCAAAATTACAATTTTACGGAGTAGCCTAGACTGTTTCTGTAAATGTCAATGAATAGAATATACTTAACTATGGATTAGTTGTGGAAAATAACTCTCACCTGAAAAAGAAGAGGGAAATATGTCAGAAAATTCAACACAGCAATATACATGCTCTAAAATCTAATACGTTCATGTGATATGGACAAACATTTGTTAACATCTGCAGTGAATATGACATTAGACTTTGATGAATTTTATCATATGTTGGTTTTTATTTTACTTGCAGCATTAATATGTAGAGGAAACCAAGGCTTGCATTACAAGCAAATTTGTCGAGCTGGATGATGTGGCCTTTTATCTTTGTGCTAATACTGACTAGTCTGACTTCAAAGGATAGAAACAATTGGTTGGTGACACCAGGCGCACATGTGGTATGTGATGTAAAAACAAACGAAGAATCAAAGTCTTTAAAATTCTACATCAACTTGGCGGGAAGGACCTAATACCACAATCCCATCAATAAAGAAGTCTGTGGCTTCAGTACAGGACTAATTGGCAGTTGTAGGATTGGAAGCATGACATGCCAATTGGATAAAGAGGGGCTTAATCACACCAATGACCTTTCACTGAACAAAAACGTGGACTTATAATAGCATCAGCAAGGAAAAGGGCAATGCTCTTTGAGGCGAACCTCTAGCCTGGAATCCATAATGTAGATACTGCATTTGGTATATCCCTCTTGCTGCGAATATAAAGCATTGGATACCCTGCACACAGCTGGACACTCAGCCTTTCCTTTTTCAGGTTTAAAAGTGAAAAGCTTATTCATATTTCAATATGATAATCTGTAAGCATGCAGAATAAAAGTAATTGGGTGCGTTTTAGTAAGAAAATGAATTTTGCATCCAACAGAACATGATAATTAATTTTAGTAATTCGACATTTAAAACCCTTTCTGTGAGTCATCTAAGCCTGTGTATTGCCAAACCAAACAAATGAAGTATTCGTGAACACCAGAGTATTTTACAGAGCCTGTCAGCAAGGTAAGTACTAACTCATCTTACAGTGGGAGGATGGCCATTAGAAATTTAGTTTTTGCATGAAATAATGATACAAACAATTTTAAGCACATGTACAGCAGACAGGCAAACCAATGATAAATCTTCTAGCTCCAACTGTTTCACTGCTCATAAAGAATGTACTGATAGAGAACCATGAAATGATATTTATTTAAAGAAGCAAAGCATGATGCCATTCCTTCTCTTTTTTTGTTTAGACTTTAACTGTCATTGTCATTTACATGAAATCCAAATTGTTTTTAATGATATTGGAGTGTGATGTCATTTAAGGAGGAGTTCTCACAGCTGGCGACCCTATTCCTGAGCATTGCAGTATGAAAAATGTGTGCAAACTGTGATATCTTTTCAAACTGGGTTGGATTTTTCTAGCTTCTAGTCTTTTGAAATCCACCACCTAATCTGTACATCACAGTCCTGACTTGATATCATTTAACATTATATTGTACTGCTTTTTGTTGTAGACTAGTTTTATGAAATATTTTTTCATGTCTATTAGGCATTGAACTCCTCATTATTATGTCTCAAGTCTTTCTTCCCACACAGCTCTTAACAATTGAGGAAAGTTAACTATATCACTGTGCATGTTGAACAGGTAGAGACATTTATCGAACTCTTATTCTCAATACTCTACAAATACAGACAGCAAACTTTGTCCTGCATTTTAATTATTGAAACTTTATTCCAACCTGACTACCATGCAACTATTTCATATATGCAATATATCTCCATGTAAGTAAACACCAGGATTCATTAAATATACAGAAAATCTAGCAAAGAGTTTGTTGGAGTTGAAACATCGCAATTTTGATTATAATTGACTCATTTAATGGAAGAGTTCCATGACATACCACAGAAAACAAAAGTGCAACGCGATAATGTTACGATGATACTTTTGCATTGAAAATCGAACCAGAAAGAATTGTTGTAGTTTTTAAGTACACTTTTCCACAAACATGAAAGATTCTCATGACCATAAAGCTTGTGTTTGAATTCGATATGAATGAAATTACTAAAAAAATTCCCAGGACGTTGATATCTACATACAGTGTATTGTGGTCTCTCTCTCTTCAACTAATGTATGCTGATTTAAATGATGTTCTAAAATATCATTGGTCATATCTAGCATATCAAAAAGATAAATTACCTTAACTATCATGCTGAGTGCAACATGAAAAGATTAATTCTTGTAAGAATACAAATATATTCTTAATAAAGTTAAAAATTTGTGATTGCTTTCTAACAAAGCAAGCAGTGTAAGGCTCTGCGGTACCGGATTTTATGAATGCTTAGCAGGGGTTATCCATATGTTGTTAGGTCATTTTGCTGAAATTGCGTCCATACTGAACATGAGTTAGATAGCTGTTATTAATTGGCTTGGCTCATGTCACTATATGAAAATTGAAATACATGTCAAAACAAGGGAAATTATATAATAAATCTGATATGTTTCTTCTTTTTTTGACGCGATGGTACATAGATCTATTTCAATTCACATATTTACTGGGTTCCAAAATTCTATCACCTTGTCATGCCTTTCAGCCTTAAAATTATACTTAACATTACCTCAAAATCATCTTAATATGAAGCTGACAAAGGTTCATTACCATTCCTTATCAGTTTATCCCGCTGTTATTCTGATTTACGGAATTATTTTCATTCTGCCTTCAGATAATGGCATAATTATTGTGATTTAGAGACAATTTACCCCATGGCATTGTCGTAGACTCGTAGCTCAACAAATTTTTTTAAGAACTTTGTCTGCAAAGAAGAAATCGTTAAGAAGTTGACGTCAATTTAGTCTCAATGAAATTTGTCAAGTAGCTCTTGATCAAAAGACCGCCAATTCTAATTCCTTTATCTAATCACACTCAGATACAGAAAGTGCATGCAAACAAATAAGTAAATTGCAAAGGGTTAGGTGTAGTTATGAAAGCATAAGTAATGCATCATCAATCATATTTTGAAAACATTTTACTGTCCTTCATAATATTTATGGACAACTCATCTTATGATTAGCATTTAAAAAATCAGAATTGACCAACTTTCAAAGTCAAGACTTCGTTTACGGATTCCCTGTTTATTTCAAGAACATGCCTTCCCCTTCCCTTGGCAAATGAAGCACAGCGTCAAGCTGTTGTGACAGCCCTAAATATTCATTTTTTCTATATTCAGTTGATTGCTATGTGTTTGCTAAGATCTGAAATAACTTTTACTGTTTGGTTTGGTTGTTTATGTCAAGACTTTTTTGTGTTATTACAGATCTCTTATAAGTCTGCCATGTTCTTTTCAACTGCCGCAGTGCTCTTGTGATGTCAGTATCAGCATAGTGATTTCACAGTTGGTATATTCGCAGTTTCAGCTATGTCACTTGGAACCCATACTGATCACACCATTACAAATCCACAATAAGCTGTTAGATTGTTGCTCAACATAGATTATTCAGTTTGATGTTTTGAATAAATCCAAAGGTTACAATAACCAGCTATATATAATGCATGGATTTTGTGTATAACTGCTATCAGTTTTAGCACTTTTACAACAAAACAAATTCATTCACTCTCACATTCATTTGTTGGTCTGAGAGGTTATCATGTGGTGCTCTGTCTAGGCAAAAATAATGTACTCAGAAACCATTCAGAATTTAAGACCTAAAGGGGGGGGAGTTTTGCTTGGGCGCAACCTTATCACTGATTTCCAATAATGTTTATTGATGATCGAATTCTTAGCCTCCTTGTCTGGCCTTTTCCCAAATTTTTGGGGAGCAACTACCCCCCCCCCCCCCCATTTCTGGTCCTCTAGTATGCCAATGCAACACCGCCATGTTCACTTCCAAAAAATCTTGCCATCATCCCCATTCCAGTCATCAATTCTGAACAGTTTATTTGGCAAAGATCTCACCTAAAAGGCCAAAAAGCCACAAGGTGCTGCCCTCAAGCAGAAATTTCACAACAGGACACCATGAAAGTCCATGACGGATCAAGCAAATGGCTCAAACATATCAGTTTCACATGATCCAACTGAATCAAACAACCATACCAATGAATGCAGATTAATCAATTGATATTCACACTTAGCCCATAAACGTGACTTGTTGGTAGCAGTTGGAATCAACACTCAAGCTTGAAGTGCCAATAGTGATGTCAGTATTGCAATACTGACATCAGCTGTGCATATATTCACATGGAACATGGCACACTTATACGAGATCTGTATTAACATTGTTGTGATATGGACAGTAGGTTAAATTTGACAGGATTTAGAAATGCTGCCAACAAACTAGTTATACAGTCTACACGTTGCTTAATGCTCGACAACATGAACATAATGATTATCAAAACGATAATTACGGATGAATGATACGTTCTTATCCATATGTTTGATACATTGACAAAAACGATAAGAGGATGAAAAAACATTCATGTACATGTACATGTTGCTTATGATTATTAAGACAACTGCCTAATGCTAAGTTATTGTGCATAATTATGGCTGACACCTTGACATAAAAAATACCACAGGATCAAGAAATGCCCCTGCTAATTATCTATATATATTTTAAATTATTATTAATGCAGTAGGAACTGCAGAATGATAGGTTGTTTATACTATTGATACCTTGACTTCAAAGCTTCATAGAGCAAATAAGAAACAACAACCTGCACTCATCTCAAACACCTCATTAGTACGTATCACATCGATTAGTACTTGCAAAACTGTATCAACTACATATTATGGAGACATCTGAAGAATCATTGTGATGTGTATTACACACCCAGTAATATTTATGGATATCCGTTTGATGTTTTAGTTTCTGTGCTTTTGTAAATTTTTCAACAAGAAATTTAAGGTTTGATGATGATCCTTCACACAATGATTATATCTTGTTTCCGTTTGTGACCGTGTTCTTTGGCAGTCATTTTCACCTGCTGTCCAATTTGAGAACAGAAGAAGACCGTTTCACAATGAAAATAGCATTTTGTGATATAGATTATAATGATAATGCCTATCTATGCAAAAGGAGAATGCATCTGATTCCTGAGTAATAATTAGTTTAAAAAAACATTATTTTGATAATGACCAATGATTGACTATAATTAAACAGCTTCTGTCATTCTTACATATTGAAATTATGGTCATTTCACATCATCAGCAATCGTATTAAGGCATGTTAAGTTAACATTGTTAACACTTGGTCGGCTGTAAAAGGCTACTGATTTTCGACAAGCATGAAAATTGAACGGAAATGATTTCGCTATGTAGGAAAGACTTCTGCGTGTATTTTGGCCACTTAATTCTTGCAAAACTCCAACGATGAAATGTTTAAACCTTTTTTTTGTTGAGCTACCAAACACAAGTTATAGATCTTTACAGATTGGCAGTTAATTGAAAACGAATTTTTTTCATATTTTTGTTTTTTGCCACCTCGCTTTGTAACATCATTGACAGTTACTTGTTGGTTTCCCAATCTTGTAGGTACATGTACATCAGATAAGTTAATGAGTTTGTTTATTGACACCTATGCTGCTACATATGATAAATGACACTAACAAACCATTAACAGTTTTTAAACCAGTGACATTGCAAGAGCAACCTGAATGTCCATTTTGAAACTGTTATTTATTCTTTTACGCAAAGAGCTTCAAAATGGATGTGAACTCTTAAAAAGTGCATATTATTTTATCAGTCAGAAAGAAAGATTAAGTTGCAGACCATAAGGTGTGTAAATTGACACATACATATACATCATGGAACTGTTTGTTATTATGCTTGTAGATGGATGATTGGGGCTCCACGTCCTGTGTTTAGGCTAATTAGGACAGAGGAGGACAAGGCAGTCAGCTTGGGCAGTGAGGCGTAGAATGATGGGAACAGCCGTCCAACACAGGCCCTGTCCTGTCAGCATGCCTCGGCGGTCCAACGTCGGCCAAGCGTCAGTCCGATGTCAGTAGCATCGGACCAGCTTCGGGCCGACGTTGGACCGCCGAGGCACGCTGATAGGGTGGTAATCTGGCAAGAGTTGGATGCGAAGCCTGAATGCAGTGATTGGAAGCCAAGCACGCTACAATTAGACCAACCCTCCTCCATTCTATGCCTGTAACAAGTTGCGGCAAAAATAATATTATTTCTGAGGGAAACAAAGACAGTCTTATTAAGATGTCAAGCTGCTTTCACTCTAGTTTTCATGAGAGATGAATGATGGTGATGGATTGTTATGGGCAAAGCAAACTCTTATCAGTTATAAATTGTACCCATATGGTTATTACATATCACAATAGATAGCATGCAGTAAGAGAAATAGAAAAACATAAGAAACATTCAAGATAAAATTGATTTCCTCTTTGTCTTCAGAGTTTTCCGTCTGTCTTCAGATGACACATCAATCATCGCGCATTCTAACAATCAAGTATTGGAAGCATCCTCACCACAATTGCCCATTTCAGACTGGGCTGCATTTGTTGACAACAGATATATCATTGAATTTGGGTATGTCATCCAAAAATTAGGGTATGTCACATCGGCATATAGGGGGTTCATGAGTGAGAGGGTCCGGAAGACCAGGGGGGTGGGAATCTGCTATGTAATATCTCAATCACAATTTTCATACGAAGGCACCAGGGGGCGCATACCACCCTCTCTCCCCCCCCCTGCCTGCCGTAACAAAGCTGCTTGTCTGTTACATTAGTCTATCTATAAAAAAAACCGATAACTTTAGCCTCCTCGGCCAGTGAATGAAGTTTCTTGCTTTATCCACTGCCATCCCCCTTCATGCAATATTTCTGCGATTCGAAAGAAAATGAAAGCTAAAGACATACATTGGCTTTAAAATATGGAGTTATCTAAGCTCCCCTGAGCCCTGTTGCAAATGCTCTGTTAAACAATATATCATACATCACATACCTTGAAGCTTAATATCAAAGTGAATCCTCAAAAGGCAATCCCCTACCCACAGGGAGTTTTGCATTTGTCAAAAGGTCCTTGCGAAATAGTTTACAAAGTCACATGGATGTCGGATACAGTCTAGTATAAGAGGCTTAAAGTTACCATAAAAAAGGTCCCTTGTGTTTGACAAACTAAGCTGAAGTCATCCAGATCAGGTACTTAGTCTTTCACTTTGATATAGAAAAAATGAGGACCAGTTCACTGTGAAAAATGCACTTTGTGACTCATGATAGCTGGTGAAGTGTCATCTTCTCTACTTTCAACATGGGAAACATAGAGGTAGCTTGATTAGTCATTGTAAAGAGAAGGCCATTTGACTTGTCATAACTGATTTTAGAGTGAACCAGATGCATAATCCTTTCATTTGGCTGTCACCAACAAGCGGGATAAGTCTCCTTATATGAAAGTAACATTGAAAGTATTGGGTAGGATCATGTCCTCGCAAGATAGAGGGAATCCACCACAGACAAAAGTCCAGACTTTCAAACTGGGTCAGTCCTAAAATTTTGTAAAGCTAATGATTAGATGAGTTGTCCATAAATATATGTAAAGAACAGTACAAAAATTAATGTTTTCAATATATGATTAATAATGCATTTACCTATTCTTCCATACCTACATTTCATTGACATTGAGGTAAACCAGAGTTAGACTCGCTAATCACATGCTCTAAGGAAGCAGACAAGGCCATCAGCATACTCAGAAACAGCCTGGTTTCCTTCAGACAAAATTGTGTGAGTTCTCCACAATGGGTTAATGTCGACTGCTCGCTGGAGCTCGCGGAATTTCATACTTGCCACTGGGTGGCAAAACATGACAGCATATGTACTGCCAAGACTGGAAAAAGCAGTGGCAATTAAACAGTAGACCACTTGTAGACAGATGACCTGGTCAATGAAACTTGTTCAAACTGTTTCATGTGCTACGCAGCTCTGTGTGACAGTTTTGGTTTGAGGGCTCAAGACAATATCATCAGATGTCTTTCAAACAGTGAGGTAGTAGAGCAAAAATACTATGTGAAGAAGAAAGTAATGCATATCGGCACAAGTATAATAAACAAAAAATAAATTACACTAATACAATTAAGGTATTCCAACATTTTTCTCCAATAGTATGATGATAGAAGTTATGGCACTCTTATCAGCTTATACACAAGCAATATGGATGGCATTCTCTCATCAAGATGCTGCATGAATTCCACATTCACATCTTCAATATATGCTCTATTTCAAATCCTTGCATGGCCCTAAATAGGGAGTAAATGCATTGATCTCCTCATACTGCACAGCCCCAATGGAAAAATTTTGGAAAATCTCTCAAGTTCCGACTTCCATATTCCTAGCAATTCATGGCAAAATTGCAATGAGGCTGAAAGGGTGTTGCAGTGAGAGATGTTCACAATGAAATATATGTGCACCACAGCTGAGCAAATATCACAGCAAGACATACAATGTACAAATGACTGTTATTCTGAATCCCTTGTATACCTGTTTGCTGCTATTATTCAGTCTGCTGAATCTGTACATATTTCTTTAAGTTTGCTGATATTGTTCAGTCTACTGAATCTACATTATGGATGCATGATTGTGGCTTAACATTCTGTATTTATTTATGCACTTGTCAGGCTAAGACAGGAGGAGGATACTGATATGAGGTGAAAAATGATTGAAGCTGCTGTCCAATGTTAGTCCAGGTGATGCAGGCAGAACGGGTATCAAACCCTGGACCCAGCAGTTTAATAATTTAGAGAATAGTAAATCCTCGAATACCTGTTTCTAGATAACACTAACATATCCATCCAATAGTAATGATGATAGTAATGATTTATTTTAAGACTGCCAGAACAGAATTAAATTTTCCCAAAACCGGGCAAGAAGTTGGAAAGAAAACTCGAAGCCCATCCATCTGGATGTTGAATGGTTGCCCCCTCACCCTCCAATATTGCAGAGATTAGATTACCCCTGAGTTTGCTACTTGGAACATGGTTTCAATTAAATCTGCTGAAAGCGTTGAATGTATAGTATACCTATATAACAGAATGAGCATGTATGTTGTGCCTGAGTTGAATTTGGACGGTGTTTCGTGTCATGTCAATCACAAAACAAATTTGTCAATTTCCTGCTCATGTATCTCAATTCCAGTGTTAAGGGAAAAATTTATTTTTAAAGACCACCCTTCTTCCTCCTACAGCTCCCCCGTGGCCTAACTGGTAAGTGTGCTTATCAACTGGCTTTATGGGCATGAGTTGAAATCTCACCCCAGGAACTCACTTTAAATGGATGTGGGTTGTATCAAGTATTCTATTCTGGCACAACTGAAAGACACTGGGCATCCCTGAATTAATTGGGCATGTGCCAGACTCACAGTCTTCTCATCTCATTATCAAATGGCGGTCACCAAAAAATGAAAGTGCAGCTCCCTCCACAATAAGGATGGAGGTTGAGCTACCCCGGCTGACCCATGTACACCAGCCAACATAAGTCAAGTCCTGCTGCAGAATAATTGAGTGCTGCCTGAAAGTGAGTAAAGCCAGTGATATTTTGCATAAATTTGGCAAACGCCAAACATCCAAACAATTTGATGTGTCATGCCATTGAATTTAACCCTTTGATCAAGACAAAAATAATCATCAGCTACACAAATTAATCACCGAGTGAACAGTATCAGGGAGACCATGACAGTTACCAGTTGGTAACTGTCATGGAGAGACATAAAGTCTTATGTTCCTCATGATAATAGAACGGCTGTTATGGAGAGTAGGCCTATAGCAGTTTTTGACCTCATAGTTATATTAGCTAAATTATTGCTGACAGATAGTAATTTTGTTAACAACATCCGGCTTCCTAATGACTTCATTATCTGTCGGGAATATAAGGATGTGTCATGTGTCATTGGCCTCATATGGTTGCTTCACAGCCTCTTCATTATTTATTTGGGGGGGGGGTATTCTTGTGCCTTGTGATTGAGTGTTTGGCTGCCAATCACATTGTCAAAGGTTCGAATCAAGCTCTTTTCTGGTAACCTGGGCCATGTTGGATGGCTGTTTCAATCATCCCTCACCTCATTACCATGTCCTCCTCCTGCTTTAATTGGCCTACCAAGTGCATAAATACAGGACGTAAAGCCCAAGTCATCCATCCATCCATCAGTTTTTATATGGAGATTCACAGAGTTGTAAAAGACCAATTAGTTCCTACAACTTCCACAACTAGTTCGAGAATCGAATCCATGTTACAAATGTCACACAGTTGGTATAATATTTTAAACCACTTATATAATATGTCTACTAAGCTAATCTACTTATATATTTGTGTCCTATCTTGCAAGTTGTGTTCTATTCATTTTAAATATATATATATGTATTATATATTTCATACACTTTGTATGCATGCCTCAGCAGAATACTCCTGATGCTCCATTTAATTTGATTTCAAAGTATTAGAATTCCATAAACCAGTCGGAGCATCTTAATGCATAATTTCAGCTGCTTACGTGCATCTGTACACATGATATCGTTTGAAATAACTTCAAAGTGGAAATTTACTGAGTTAAGGAAAAATGTTGCGCATGAGTTTCATCAATATCATGATGTTTGAGAATTTTCTACCATTTATATGATTTAAATCATGACCTTATCCAAGATCAATCACAAATCCTAACATTCAAGCAAAGGATTTTTTCTCCTTTTGTGAGATTAGTGATTTTTATTAATTTATTCTGTCTGAGCCTTAAAGTTTCAAGAAGTAAGTATTTTCATTTTTTAATTCGAACGAAAGCACATACTTCTCAGACATCCATAAGTCTTTCAATCCCTTACAGTCTGTCACTTTGATATAGAAAAAGAGTGAACCGATGCACTGTGAAAATGGCACTTTGTGTGTCATCATGCTGATGATTTGTCATGATCATACCCAGTACTTTCAATGAAAATTTGATTTAAGGAGACATATCCTGTTTGTTGCTTACGAGCAAACAAAAGGATAACTTGTATGCATCTAATTTTTACACTAAAAGCAGTTCATGACTAATCAAAAGGCTCGATGTTTCCCATGTTGAAAGTGGAGAAGATGACACTTCATCGGCTATCATACGTCATAAAGTGCATTTTTCACAGTGAACTGGTCCTCATATTTTCTGTATCAAAGTGAAAGACTGCATGACCAGTCTGAGGTTTTTTTGGACAGATCCTTAAAAGACTGTGCCTGCATGTGATGAATAAATTACATAAAAGAGATCTGTAAATATTTCAAATGTCAAACTGGGAAGTGTCACCGAGTTTGTGTTATTGTTGGTTGATCAGTTTATCCAACTTCATATAAATATGACATGTAGCAGCCGCACTTTAGGAATTTAGTCAATTTAATTCAGTCTCCCCAAACTGGTAAATTACATATTGTAATTGTTAATAGACACTGTCATTATGCCACATTTGTGGAACTACAATGAGGTCATAGGTGATATTTAGGCCTATCATTCATGAAATAGCAGTGCACATACTGTAAAATTTGAAATTTTGAGTCAGCTTAAATGATTGAGTGAAATCCTTGGAAATTCCTTTGAGCTAATAAAGCTTGTTGTTTTAAGTTATGATAATCTGTACATTGTCATAATTTAAAACAACAAGCTATGTTAGCTCGATGAAATTGTGCAACCATTACAGTCAATCATTTAAGCTTACTCAAAATTTAAATTTTACAGTGTAGCATACACTGTTTCTGTAAATGTCAAAGAATAGAACATACTTAACTGGTTTTAGTGTGAATATTGGCTGTGCCCAGAACTATAGTTGTTGAAACGAACTCTCACCTGAAAAAGAAGAAGAAGGAAATAATGAAAATTTAACGCAGCAATACACATCCTCTAAAATCTAAAACTTTCATGTAAAATAGACAAACAGGGGTTGACATCTGCAGTGAATGTGACATTTGGTGAATGTTATCTTATGTGGGTTTACTATACATCACGAGGGACTGGAAGTGAACAGTTGCTCTTAAGAATAGTCAGACTCAAATAATCCGAATATAGAGTAGGTCGGGGCAATAAGCCCAGGTTAGGTAAGAGGCCCCCCAGGGTAATATCTAAAATTACATTTTTAGTGCATTTTCTTGTTGATAGGGTTGAAGCTAGAGGCTTTTTAGGTGACGTTGCCAATTTTCAGGGCAAATGGCACCAAACCATAGTAGAAATTAAAGAAACAAAAAAATGAGCATGGTTTTTGTAACTTTGATTAATTCTATGAAAGGGGTTGTCAGAAACAACTTTGGAATTTTTTAAACGTATAATGGATATCTGCATTTCTTCACTTCATGACCATCACATAAATATGATTTGAATCTCGTTTTCTGCATTTTAGTTCAAAATATAGAGGTCATATTAAAATTTGTGGGTTTGGGGCGAGAGGCCCCACATGTATGGGGCAAGGGGCCCCCTTCACTGGGGCCTCAAAGTTATTTCTGGAACCATTTAATAATGTGTTCTTTACCTTAAATCCTGATAGAATAGCCAATAAAAATAGAAAAAATTTGGCCAAAATTGACACAGGGCAAAAAATATTAAAAAATAAATGTATGAACAGAAAATTTCTGAAATTCAGAAAAAGTGCATAGAATGCTTTTATTTATAGATGATAGAAGAACCGCACGAAAAAACTTTCAAGCTGAATGCGCTCGCAAAAAAAATTGCCATATGACAATGACAATGACAATGACCCTCCGATGACCATAGGATTATAATAGGGGGGCTTCTTGCCCGATGGGTGGGGTAAGAAGGCCATTTTAAATTTTAAAAAAAAAGGGCCATAGCTCCTTTATCAAAATTGGTAGACATTTGTTTCACTAGTTATACGTAGAGTCAAGTGATCCCTTCCTGACAGCATAAGCATTAACATAATTTACCATAAAAAGTAGGTCAAATCGCACCTCGAAGTTAAGGGGGGCTGCATGCCCGACCTACTCTAGTCAAACTACATTGCAGCATGAACTTCATCTGATCCAAATACTGTCTAACATTTAATCAAGTTCTGAGGACCAACTCTGGCAAGTATTACAACCAAATAGGTTTCCTTGGATGATATGGCTATATGCCTTTTATCTTTGCACTAATACTGACTTCAAAGGAGAGGCATAATTGGTTGGTGACTCCAGGCGCACATGTGGTACACTGTTAATTTTTTAAATTTTGAGTTAACTTAATTGATTGAGTGAGATGATTGCACAATTCCTTTGAGCCAAGATAGCTTGTTGTTTGCAAGTTATAACAACATAAAGATTATCATAACTCAAAACGGCAAGCTATCATGGCTCAAACAAATTGTGCAACCATCTCACTCAATCATTTGAGCTAACTCAGAATTTCAGAATTTATAGTGTACACTTGTACATGTGATGTAAAACAAATGAAGAACCGAAGTCCTTAAAATTCTACATCAACTTGGCTGGAAGGACTTAATACCACAATCCCATCAATAAAGAAGTCTGTGGCTTCAGTGCGGGACTAATTGGCAGTTGTAGGATTGGAAGCATGACATGCCAATTGGATAAAGAGGGGCTTAATCACACCAATGACCTTTCACTGCACAAAAACGTTGACTTATAATTGCACCAGCAAGGAAAAGGGCAATGCCCTTTACGGCGAACCTCTAGCCTGGAATCTACAATGTAGACACTGCCATTGGCATATCCCTCTTGCAGTGCACAAAGAACTTGGATACCCAAGTTCATCCAAACACTTGTCCCTTTTTTTCAGGTATTAGTGAAAAGCTAATTCCTAGCTCAGTAAGATGAACTGTAAAATATGCAGGTTTAAAGTAATCCAGTCGTGTTTACATTTTTTGTAAGATAAAGAATTTTCATCCAACAGAACATGATAATTCATTTCGTGTAACTCAACATTTAAAACCCTTTCTGCGAGTCATATAAGCCTGTGTATTGCCAAACCAAACAAATGAAGTATTCGTTAACACCAGAGTATTTTACAGAGCCTGTCAACAGAATAAGTACTAACTCATCTCACAATGAGAGGATGGCCATTGGTAATTTTGTTTTTGCATGATATAATGATACAAACAATTTTAAGCACATGTACAGGAGACAGGCAAACCAATCATCAATCCTCAAGCTTTTTAAAAGGCTTCAGGACTTCCAGCTGTTTGGTCGCTCATAAAGAATGTACGGATGGAGACCCCTGAAATGCTATAACGAAGTTTTAAAAGCATGATACTATTGCCTCTCTTTTTTTTATTAGAATTTTACTGTCATTGTTATTTACATGAAATCCAAATTGTTTTCAATGATTTGGAGTGTATGTATGTAGAGTAGCGCGGGGCATGCACGCCCCTTAACTTCGAAGCGCAATTTGACCTACTTTTAGCGGTCAATTATTTAAATGCTTATGTTGTCAGGAAGGGACCACTTGACCCTACTTATAACTAGTGAAACAAATGTCTACCAATTTTAATAAAGGAGTTACGGCCCTTTTTGTAAAAAATATAAAATGGCCTTCTTACCCCACCCATCAGGCAAGAACCCCCCCCCCTTCCCTATTATAATCCTATGGCAATTTTTTTTGCAAGTGCATGCAGCTTGAAAGTTATTTCTTGGGATTCTTCTATCATTTTTAAGGCATTCTATTCACTTTTTCTGAATTTCTGAATTTTTTTGTTCATGGGTCACTCTCAAATTTCGGGACAATTTGCGTCACTGTAGCTCCCTGACAATATTTTGAAAGCGATTAATACCTGAAGCATCACTCTGCATCTGTTATTCATATTTCTGTTTAGGACCACTGCATTTGGAACAAAAAGTCATTCATTAGACCTTTTTTTGTGCATTATGTACAGGAATTCGTGCAAAATCAATGGTTTTTCCCTGTCACTGGACCTGACATGACAAAATCAAGTGTTTATTTTCCTCCTAATGTACCATTACAGTGCCGCCTGTAAGTAAGTGAAACGCATGATATTGTGCCTTTGCATCAATGTTAAACATCCTTAACCAAAATGCTTCTGGAAGGACGAATTCCCATCCGATGAGAGGAAAACATTTTGGGTCATAAAGGCCGATATGTGAGGCGTGTGGGATAAAAATAGCAGCCAATTTTCTTTGCTGTAGTTTGAGTTAGGTATGGGTCAAAGTCTTTGATAAGTAAGTGAAACGCAGGCCCAATGTTAAAACATAGGGAAGGGTGGTTCACTTACTTATCAAAGACTTCGACCCATACCTAACTCCGACTACAGCGAAGAAAATGGGCTGCCATTTTTATCCCACATGCCTCACATATCGGCCTTTATGACCCACTTTGTTTCCCTTTCATCCGATGAGAATTCATGCGTCCACAAACAGTTTGGCTGAGGATGTTTAGCATTGATGCAATGGCACAATGTCATGCGTTTCACTTACTTACAGGCGGCACTGTATATACAAAGTTTCTTTGCACAATTCATGAGAATATAACTTTGAATTTATATTTAGTTCACATTAAATTTTTTTTTGGTCTTATTTCATTGATTAAATTGATACAATAAACGTGTCACTAATTTATGTCAATTTTTTTGTCCACTCCGTTACTTGCCATAGCTCGGTTCGTTATTCTTTTTTATGAGCTATTTTCAATGAATATCATCAGACGCATGTGCGCAATAGTACCACTGCCTTGCAGACTTCATAAAACATGTATTCAATAAATTAAGACAAAATATTCATAGAAAATGTTTTTGGTCTCACCAAAATGTCCCCTCCGTTTCCTTCATTTCCAAGCTTAACAAATGATAGTTTTAAAGAGTGATTTCATGTATGTATTGCTGAGTGTAACAGCTTTTAATAGTCTGCAATTATTTTATCTTATCTCCAAAATCAAAAGCAGTAATGAGCGAAAAGCAAAAAATTGTTCCCCTCTGTTACCGTCCACTCCGTTACCATTAAAATAAGAAATCGATATTTGGACCAAAAAATCTACTGAAATGAGATGAAGTACTTCTGAAAATAATAGAAACACCAATATTTTATTGTTTTTCCTTTTGTTGCTGTTCCTGCTGTAAATTTTTTACATCAAAATTCCCCTCCGTTACCACATTGTCCCCTCCGTTACAGGACATTTTTGCTATACCCTTTGTCCCGAAATTTGAGAATGGCCCTCATACATTTATTTTTAAATATTTTTTGCCCTGTTTTAATTTCAGCCAGATTTTTTCGACTTCAATTACCTATTCTATCAAGATTTAAGGTAAAGTACACATTATGAAATGGTTCCTGAAGCAGCTTTGAGGCCTCAGTGAAGGGGGGCCTCTTGCCCTATACCATGTGGGGCCTCTCACCCCAAACCTTGACCTCTAAATATTGAGCTAAAAGGCAAAAAAATATGATACAAATCATATTTATATGATTGTCATAAAGTGAAGCAATGCAGATATCCATTTTACTTTTAAAAATTTCCTAATTTATTTCTGGCAACCATTTTCAAAGAATTAATCAAAGTTACAAAAACCATGCTCCTTTTTTTGTTTCTTTAATTACTTCTAAGGTTTTGTGCTGTTTGCCCTGAAAATTTGTGACGTCACCTAAAAAGCCTCTTGCTTCAATCCTATCAATAAGAAAAAGCACCAAACCTGGGCTTCTTTCCCCGACCCACTCTATGTATATTTATTACGACCAGAGAAGCGAAGCTTATCAAGCTGGCCAGTAAACAAAACAAATTTACAAGTATAACAAAAGAACATCAGATAATTAGTTATGCATTGCAGTGTGAAAATTATGTGCAAGGTGTGATGTCCTTTCAAACTGGCTTGAATCTTTCAGCTTCTACCCTTTTGAAATCCACCTAATCTGTATATCACAGTCTTGATATGATATATACAAAAACAAATTTATTACTTGATACATGTATAAACTAGTTTTATGAAATAGATTTTCATGCCTATTAAGCATTGAAATCCCCAGTATTATGTATTAGTTCTTTCTTCCCACACAGCTCTTGATAACAATTTAGGAGAGTTAACTATTTCACTGTGTGTGTTGAACAAATAGAGACATATATCCACTTTTTGTCTCATTACTCTATTCAGACAGACAGCAAACTTTGTCCTGCGATTTAATTATCGAAACTTAATTCAAACCTGACTGCACTCTAAAAAATGTCAGGACAAAATTGGTTTTTTAGATTCAAAATGGTTTTTTGAAAAACCAAATTTCAATGCAAAACCAACATGGATTTTTAAAAAAATCCATGTTGGTTTTTTGCATTGAAATTTGGTTTTTCAAAAAACCATTTTGAGTCTAAAAAACCAATTTTGTCTGAATTTTTTTAGAGTGTGCCAGACATGCAACTATTCCATATCTCCGTGTAAGCAAACACCAGAATACATTAAACATGTAGAAAATCTAACAAAGAGTTAGTCGGAGCTGAAACATCGCAATTCCCATTATAATTTACTCATTTAATGGAAGAGTTCCATGACATGCCACAGAGAAAATAAAAGTGCAAATGCAATAATGTTACGATGATACTTCTGCGTTGAAAATTGAAACAGAGAGAATTGTTATAGTTTTAAAGTACACTTTTCCACACACATGAAAGATTCTCATGACAATAAAGCTTGTGTTTGAATTTAATATGAAAAAAATTACTTTAAAAATCCCATGACGTGGATAGCTACATATAACTTACAAGGGTCTGTCTTTAACTCTTTAACTGATGTCTACTGGTTTAAATGATGTTCTGAAAGATTTTAGTCATTATAGTGCTACATAGGAAGATGAATACATAGACTGGTTACAGAAC
The DNA here is from genome assembly GCA_026936325.1 of Platynereis dumerilii. Taxonomy (NCBI): domain Eukaryota; kingdom Metazoa; phylum Annelida; class Polychaeta; order Phyllodocida; family Nereididae; genus Platynereis; species Platynereis dumerilii. The sequence goes on from JAPTHN010000172.1 coordinate 124,459, forward strand.
AGATAGGGAAATAGTAAAATCTGTAGACCACACGCTTGGAATTATGGTCTCAGGTAGTACAGGTACTGACGCCAGACTGGCAAATAAGAACACATTTGCAAGTGAGACCATACACTTTGTGGAATCGATCTCCTACTCAACATCCACAGATTTAAGTGATTTCAAGAAATATAGTTAGAAACCTGAATTTTAAGATCAACTTAAGTACATTTGTCGACTATTTTTACTTTATTAATACCTCATCCATATGAATAAATAATGTCTGACAGGCACACAAGAACCAGGAGGCAAAATAGTTTTATTGCAATATACCATACGATCATCTCCAGTGACCATGGAATAGCTTGTTGTTTTTTTTATACCCAGGGCTCAGTTGAGTACAAAAGTTCACACATAAAGCATGTAAGATAACTTGTTCCTGTCCAATGATATTGATTTGCTTTTTTTTTCAGAACCTGTGCAATCCCTGGGTCTCGATCAGTTTGACACCCTTCTAACCTAGAAAACACTAATTGACATTTTATTGGGTAACCTCATGAATAAGTGATCTCCGACTAGCAGACAAATCTGCAGTGCACCAACTGTCCATTTTTTAGCAATATGTAGTAACACTGCAATGAATATTTTACAGCACTGCATGATCCATCATCCAAAACGAGAGGTTCCTGTACGATGACCCAAGAATGTCCTGGAGAACAAGAAATATTCTTATTCAGGATATTAAAACTGTTTCTTTAACATTCAGGCTGATTGATTGATCGAATTGATTCATTGATTTTAGCTTTGTTTGATCGAGTTTTGATTGACTTTATCTGGTCCTGTGCTTAAAAGTCCAGATATTTGAGAGTATCTCAAATTGTTTTCCTCTGGCAGTGATAGGTGTGGAAAGTAAGTGTAGAGTTCACATGGCCACTTATAATAGTACCAACAAGGTTAACAATTAAGACACTTCTCTGAAGCCAATGATCAATTTCTTTGGACATCCAGCTGTTTGGTTGCTCATAAAGATTGTCCGGGAAAGAGAACCACACCATGCCATAAAGAAGCTTAGCAGGAAATCAACACATCTCTCTTTATTTAGAATTTACAAGAATGTGCAACCATTTTACTGTCATTATAATACATGTATATCTACTGTAATCAATTTCATTAAAGTGAAACAAATTAACAGATGATTCGCTAGAAATCATTGTCAGACTGTGATGCACTGTCGAGGTGCCTTCTCATGGGCTGGAAGCTGGGGAATCCAACAAATGACATAGTAGTTTACACCTATCCTATATTGCAATGCAAGGTAACTTGTTTAACTTGTGTAATGAAATACATTTACTTATTTGCATTGCAAAATTTCAAATTTTTATTCAGATCAAATGATTGAGTGAGATGGTTGCTCACTTTGTTTGAGACAACATAGCTTGTTGTGTTGAGTTATGATAATCTTTTCATTGTTATAACTTAAAACAACAAGCAATTACAGCTCAAAGGAATTTTGCAACCATGTCACTCAATAATATATGTACTTTCTACCCACACACCTCAACCAAATGAGAGACTTTACAATTTCACTGTGTTTGTGGAAGAAATTGAGACATATATATCGAAACTTTTCTCATAGAGCTCTATTCAAGCAGACAGCAAACTTTACTCTGTACTTTAATTATTGAAATTTTACTCCAACCTATCTACTAAACATGCAACTATTCCATATATCCATGTAAGTAAATACCAAGACTCATTAAACATGGAGAACAACAAACAATGGATATGTTGGAGCTGAAACATCACAATTCAGATTATAATTTACTCATTTGATTAGAGAATTGCATGAGAGGCAACAGCAAATAAAAGTGCAAAAGGGATAATGCTACGACGCCACTTTTGCATTGAAAATCGAAACAGAAAGAATTGTTATATTTTTCAAGTACACTTTTCTGTACACATGAAAGATTCTCGTGACCATAAAAATTGGGTTAGAATTTAATAAGTACACAATATATGAAAATAACTCCCAGGATGACAACAACCACATATTAAGATATCATTCAAAATAATACATATGACCTCATGTTTGAAAGATGCTCTCAAGACAGATTCCAGTCATATTTAGAATATTAAAGCAGATGAATTTACTTTATTATCATGGTAAGTGCAATATTGAAAGATGAATTATTTCAAAGATGTAAATAGTTTTAATATCGTGAAAGACCTTATGGCTTTCCTGAAGAAATATATTAAAGTAAACTAGCTTAATCCCAAAAATTTCTTGTTGGTTGGATTTGCTTCATATCTCAAGATTTATCAATTTCTGGCTTCTTATTACAAGCTGCATTTTTTTCTAATTCACTAAATCTTCCACTAAAAATCATATGCGAAAACATAGACTGACAACAAAAGATAATGGGACATAGCCTTAAAGTAGTTTACAGTGGAGCATACTTTTTCTTCCTGAAAGGCAGTTTGTTTGGTCAGGTATGCCTGTGTTTATCAATGTTTGCACTTTGAATAAGTGAGTATATCATTTCAACGAGAACAAGCGATTGCTAAAAAAATTTCCATAATGTTGACACCTTTTCAACAGGAGGTTAAATGCCCTTTTATTGCACACCCTTATTAATAGGTGATGTCTGACAGGTACACAAAAACCAGGAAACAAAATTATCAACCTGTTTCTATGCGTGGTACAACTGTACATATACCATACCGTTATCTGAAAGGATTGTCCGTAGAGTGGCGTTTCGTACATTGTCCACCGCAAATGTTGTACCCAGGGTATGCTGCTTAATACTGCATGCAGTCAACATATCATTGAGTTAAGAAACTTCTTCATGCATCAGGCAGTTTATTTTCCTTTTTCTGTGCCAACTCAGTCATGAAACCTCAGTTTGACACCCTTCTAACCCAGAGAACACTAATTGACATTTTATTGGGCAACCTCATGAATAAGTGATCTCTGACCAACAGACAAATCTGCAGCGCAGCAACTGTCCATTTTTTAGCCATATATAGAAACACCGCAATGAATATTTTACAGCACTGCATGCTCGATCATCCAAAATGAGAGCTTCCTGTGGGATGGTCTAACAATGTCCTACATACAAAGGACATAATCTTTTTCAGGCTATTAAAAGAATTGTTTCTTCATCCACCTTACAAAAAAATTATTTTTACCCATCAAACAAAAATGTGATAATGAAACACATAGGTGTATCGGAGGGGGGGGGGGCAGGAGGGGGGCAGTCAAAAGTTTGCAAAACAGTAAGATTCGGGAAGAAAGGCTAAAATATTTGGGCAGATAATTAAAAAAACACTATTAAAAAAATTAATGATTTATGGCCAATTTTGTTTGAAATGGTATTATATCTAGATCTTGAAATTCAGGAAGATGTCGCCAGCCCTCCCCCCCCAAAAATTGCGTGCGCCATATGCCAATGATGAAACATATTCTAAAGTTTTGAAACTCACTGAACTGCATTAACGTCTTGACACAAGAATATTGAAATACACACACACAAATTTAGGTGTTGCGTTTGTCCCATAATAATAACACTCATATTATTATCTGGCAACAATTAAATCAGAAATCACTCTAAATTATTTCAAAAACTTTCGACAGTGTTCATGCAGCTTGACTATATATGTGCAACTTCTAATCTAAGTAAACCAATAGTAAGTATCAAGAAGGGATCTTAGACAGCTACCTGGTACAAGCACAAACTACAATCAATCACAGACAAATGTCAGATGCCAATGTCCAGCGCTTTTCTTAAGACCAAAATTCAATTAGCCACAAGGCCAATTTTCAGTAAAGCTCATTGATATGTGGCTAATTTTCAAACAAATATATGCAGTTTGCATTAGCCACATAGAGGATGCAGTAGCCAATGCTAATGTGGCTAATGGCTAGGAAAAGCACTCAATGTCTGGAATATCGACTCTCAATTTATCCTGATATTCAGACTATATTCGCTATTCCAAGTTAAACCACTGAATTCTCACAACATTTTCAAGTTTTTTTTTGGCTGGTGGCTACTTTGTATTCCTAAGTTTTATGAAAAATGCTTAAATTTGAGGAAAACATGTTTGCATGTTGAGATGCCATGTATTTCCCCCAACATCCTTTTTACATGTCCAACCAGAGTTATACATGTAAATGTCAATGAACACGACAGGATGAAAGTACTATGTATGCTGCTCAACCCTTGAGGTGAAAAGCTGCTTTCGATTGGTGATGTTTGAAATGCTGACTTTCATGTTTGCGCCACTTGGACATGTCCCTAGCCTAAGGTCCCTTTGGCCAGTGAGTGATGTATTCGACACCCACAGTCTTTTGGATTGCTCACACCAGTCTTTTGGATTGCTCTTCATTTGTAAATAGTCATTTATACTTGTTGCTGTGAGCACGCCAAATGAATGCTAATTTGTGTAAAGGCTTCTGCAATATTTAACCAGAAAAGTTCTATTCGAGATTGAAAGATATGTGTGTAAGGTGTCACTGAATTTCTGAAAACATCCCTTTTACCTAATTTCCTTTTGAATTGATGCCTTTTAAAGGAGGTGTAGACTGTGGTTACTCAGCTCTACCACATACCAGCTGCAGCGGAACATGCAATGACCATACATTACCAATGCCTTCACAGCCATGAATGGTTATAGAAACTTGTTGCATGACTAAACCGCCAAATACGGACCCCTTAACTCCTGACAGCAGACTACACTGCGACCAGCCTCCTTATTTCTCATTACCATGAAACTTGCATGACTTGTAACATGAAAAGTTAACGCTTCCTCTCGCAGTGATAGATTTGCAAGGTGAGAGCAGAGTTCAAAAGATACTTGTTTATTACCTGAATTAAAATTCACCTCCTGCAGGATATATATCTACGGATATGGTCAGACTGGTGGTATAGTTTGTTACCAGCCGTGTAAAAATGTCATCCGTTTGTGGTAGACCAGTTTTTTAGGTACATAATTCCTATAATAATAGCTATTTCTTCATTAGATCAAAATGGTCAGAGTGACTACAATGGCAACATGCACGAGTCGCTATAAGCCACCACAAGCCATCAAGAACTAAACACAGCCGAAAACATGTCAAGTAACCTGAATCTCAATGCAATCAAAAGCAAAGCCGAGGGACACTGGGGACAAGATCAAAAGGTCAATGCTTGAGGATAGCTTAGTCACTTTGAATATAATCTAGACATGCTTTGTTTTGAAGAGAATAGTGAATAATTAGTCCAGGCAACTGGTGATATAATAGGGGGTGACCCACGACAAATTGCAAAAGTTTTGTTCTATACATTTTCTGAGTCCCTAGATGTCTGGCTTTAACATACTAAAAGTCTACTTGAATATTCCCGTGCGAACCCTGTTTTCTGAGGGGTTAAAGATGGGGCTCTTGCTAATATTGTTTTCGCCGAAAAAAGCCAGCACTAAAGAGATAGAATGGCCTCTAGAGCAGTCTTGAGTCCAATGAACATATTTAATCTGCATACCGTCTTTTAGGCAATTAAAATATCTTTCATTGAAGCCATATTTGAACTCTGGGAAAAAAGATGGGACTGAGTTATGACTGTTTGAATACTGATACTCTATCCGATTTTGCGGTAAAGTATGCAATATCCAAGTATAAGACCATAAAAGACCACGGGCCAGAAAGTGTAACCTTCCTCCCCCAAAATATCTGCATACCATCTTTTAGGCAATTAAAATAGCTTTCACTGAAGCCATATTTGAACTCTGGGAAAAGAGATGGGACTGAGTTATGACTGTTTGAATACTGATGCGCTATCCGATATTGCGGTAAAGTATGCAATATCCAAGTAGAAGACCATAAAAGAGTAAGACCACAGGCCAGAAAGTGAAACCTTCCTCCCCCCACGGAACCTTTGGTACCCCCCCCCCCCACCCCTAGTTTTCTTCCGGAGGTGTTCTGAGTTCATTTCAGGTTGCTTCTGCAAATTTTAAACGCATGTAAACTCCAAAATAAATCACTTTCCTGAATACCACGTGATAAATTTCAATTTTTTTAGCTCCACATACTTACCTTCACCAAATTGACAATAACTCCCTTAATAATCATCTTTATAACACAATAAAGATGTCATTGGAACCACAAGTAAGTAGGCTAGATAAAACAATGTTGCTTCCCTTGAAAATAGGGACTGAAATTTGACATGGGGTCATTTTCTACCCCTACCCCAGCATTTTATTTAATAAAATGATCTCCTCCATATAAAATCACCAATTGCAGTTAAATACTATCCTAAAAAAAATCATAAATTCAGCCTGGGTTAATTAAACCAATCAGTCTTGAACAATTATGAACACTAAAAACACAGTCACAAATAAATCCAAAGGGTCTGAACACCCCAGCCACACCTTTGTGAAATTGGACTATCGCAGATTTTTGCTAGAATTTTAATTCTGCCACGCATTGAATTGGCTGAAAAATGATCAAAAATACTGATTAGTAAGCTTATATGGAAATTTAGTATATCTTCCGGGCTTTCTGGTGCAAATAGTTTCTTTTTGGACAAAGGGTCTGGACACCGTAGCCATACCTTTGTAGGATTTGGACTATCTCCGATTTTTGCTAAAATTTGAATATATTAGTCCGGGGGTCAGCAGGATCCCCCCCCCCCCCACACCCCCAGGAATGTATGAGTGTGGTACCAAAATGTTCCTTAGAGTATCCTCTTTCAAATTAAAGTTGTTCCCAAGAAAAAATTTCGGATGAACTACCTCATTTGCATTGAAACAAAATGGCCACCAACGAGCTACCGAAAATGTAAAACATGGCTATCTCCGCTCCTAATTGAGTTATCGGTGTAGTTTAAAAGACCAAACAGGGGTTTTTTTGCATGAGGAATTGTACTCTACACTTAGTTTCCTCCTTTCTTTACTTTGTGACATTTAGAATTGTATATACTTAGAGAAGAAGAGCTCTCGCAACATTCCCGGCCGCCTTGTCAATTTCAGTCACTTTTGTTTCCGTCAGTGGACCAGCCAATATATGATTATGTACAGTTAACACATTCCTAACCAATCAAAATGGATGTGGGTGGATAGCCTTTAATGTCAGCTTTCATTTGGCACACTGATTTTCTTGTTACTACCAGTGTCAACCCTCCAAAAGCTATATGAATATTGCTGTCATCATCGAAAATCTCCTCGGAAACACAAATTCCTCCCATGTATTTTCAGTTCCACCTATCCTAATGACTAGATAACTCACTCTTAACCAATCAAAATGGATGTGAATTGATAGCCCTTGATGTCGGCTCTCACTTGGCACATTGGTTTTCTTGTTTCTGCAACTGTCAACCCTCCAAAAGCTAGATAAATGTAGCTGTCATTATCGAAAATCTCCTCAGAAACACAATATATCTCCAGTTCCACCTATCCTAATGACTAGATAACCCACTCCTAACCAATCAAAATGGATATGGATGATTAGCCCTTGATGTCAACTTTCATATGGCACTTTGGTTTCCTTATTGCTACTACTGTCAATCTTCCAAGAGCTAAATAAATGGAGTGCATGTGATATTAAATGGGAGGATTTTGTGTTTCCTAGGAGATTTTCAATAATAAGAGCAACATTTAATTAGCTTTTGAAGGGTTGGCAGTTTAAGCAACAAGGAAACCAAGGAGTCAAATGAAAGCTGACATAAAGGGCTATCCATCCTCATCCATTTTGATTGGTCATGAGTGATTAATAGGATAGGAATGTTTTATCTAGTGTCTGGAACAGGTGGAATTGAAATACATCAAAGTTATTGTGTTTCAGACAAGATTATTGACATGGACAGCACCATTTACTAAGCTCTTGGTAGATTGAGAATTGTAGTAACAAGGAAACCAAGGTGTCAAATGAAAGCTGAAATCAAGGCCTATCCATCCTCATCCATTTTTATTTGTTAGGAATGAGTTAGTAATTATGACAGGTGGAACTGAAAGTACATGGGAGGATTTTGTGTTTCCGAGGAGATTTTCAATGAGGACAGCAACATTTATTTAGCTTTTGGAGGGATTACAGTTGAAGTAACAAGGAAATCAAGGTGCCAAATGAAAAGCTGACATTAAGGGCTATTCATCCACATCCATTTTGATTGGTCATGAGTGATTTTCGATAATGACAGTAACATTTATTTAACCTTGGATGACTAACAGTTGCTGAAACAAGGAAACCAAGGTCCCGAATTGAAGCTGACATCAAGGGCTATCAATCTACATCCATTTTGATTGGTTAGGAATGAGTTATCTAGTTATTAGGATAGGTGGAACTGAAAGTACATTGGAGGATTTTGTGTTTCTGAGGAGATTTTCAATGGGGACAGCAACATTTATTTAGCTTTTGGAGGGTTGACACTTGCAGAAATAAGAAAACCAAGGTGCCAAGTGAAAGCTGTCATTAAGGGCTATCCACCCACATCCATGTTGATTGGTTAGGAGTGAGTTATCTGGTGATAAGATTAGTTGGAACTGAAAAAACATGGTAGGATTTTGTGTTTCCTAGGAGATTTTTGATAATGACAGCACATTTATTCAGCTTTTGGAGGGTTGACAGTTGTAGTGACAAAGAAACCAAGGTGCTAAATAAAAGCTGACTTCAAGCTCTTGGTGTCAGCTTCCATTTAGCACCTTAGTTGTTAATATTTCTTGAGATTACTAAACTGGTAATTTCTGGGAAATTTCTATCCGGCATCAACTTAAATTTAAAATGCCCTATCGTATAAACCCCATCGGGCATTGATACTCCTGTCAACATTGGTTTTTTGTTTAAAATCTATCTGACTGACATACATGTAGATACCATCCATTAACAAGGAATGCCTCTAACAGTACATAATCATGTATTGGCTGGTCCACTCACGGAAACAAAAATGACTGAAATTGACAAGACAGCGGGAATGTTGCGAGAGCTCTTCTTCTCTAAGTATATACAATTCTAAGGTCACAAAGTTAAGAAAGGAGGAAACTAAGTGTATAGTTCAATTCCTCATGCAAAAAACCCCTGTTTGGTCTTTTAAACTACACTGATAACTCAATTAGGAGCGGAGATAGCCATGTTTTACATTTTCGGTAGCTCGTTGGTGGCCATTTTGTTTCAATGCAAATGAGGCAGTTCATCCCAATTTTTTTCTTTGGAACATCATTAATTTAAAAGACGACTTTCTAAGAAACATTTTGGTACCACATTCATACATTCCTGGGGGGTGCAGGGGGGGGGTCCTGATGGCCCCCTGACTACATACTTCAGCTCGATATCGGATAGAGTATCAGTATTCAAACAGTCATAACTCAGTCCCATCTCCTTTCCCAGAGCTCAAATATGGCTTAAGTGAAAGATATTTTGATCGCCTACAAGATGGTATGCAGATTATATATGTTCATTGGACTCAAGACTGCTCTAGAGGCCATTCTATCTCTTTTGTGCATTTTTTTTTCAGCGAAAACGATATTAGCAAGGGCCCTATCTTTAACCCCTCAGAAAACAGGGTTCGCACGGGAATATATGAGTAGACTTTTAGTATGTTATAGCCAGACATCCAAGGATTCAGAAAACGTATAGATCAAAACTTTTGCAATTTGTGGTGGGTCAAACCATGGATTTACTGGACTAAATGGCCAAAGGAACCAATTTGCATTTTGTAAAACTTTCTGTTAGTTGGCGACAAGATAAGGCCTATGGAGCCTCGTGGCTTCCATAATTGCAGGGACAACCTAATTCTAAACATTCAACAGGCCACTCATGTCATTGTAAAAGATTGGATCTGTAGACTGACATCACTTATAGCTTCAAGCAGTCAATTGTTACCATTCGTTCTTCCTCGCTGTAACACAGACAAGTTTGGAATCATATCCCGCAATTGCGAGTGAACACCATGAAAAAACCATTGAGTTCACACCATTGAGTTCATCCTAGTGAACTCAATGACATAAATTATCTGACGTTGTTATGCAAACAATGGGCAGCGATTGTTTATGTCATGACGTCACAATGGGCAGCTGGTGACGTCACAACAGATTGCTGCTCCTAACTTGGGAGAATTTGAAGTTATCTGACTAAAATTTAGTAAAAACCAATGATAAAATCATTGCGGGATATAAATAAAACCCCATGACAGTGTAGTTCACAGCTCTGAACATCATTCGTGTCAGGTCTGCCTTCTGAATAACCCTCGTCCTTCGGACTCGTGTTAATTCAGAGCAGACCTGACACTCATGATGTTCTTAGCTGTTGACTACACTGTCATGGGGTTTTATTATATAACAGCATACACATGTCATTGAGCAAGAAGGAGACAACATAGAGTACCATGTTACCGTTATAACAATGTACCACATTAGCAACATTAAGGCAAGGTCAAGGCTGTTACGAGTTACAACATCTTCTGTAAATTACCCCTAATCAAGCTAATGAACTAATAGAGCTACAGAAAATCTTAGCTGTTAATGATTCACAGGAAACTATTTACTCCTTATTATCTCTTTGACAGGAAAATCATCTTTGCCTGTAATAAATGACAATTTATATGTCCATTGTTCTTGATAAGCTAATCATAGGAAACATATCAATTCAGCAAGAATAATTAGACTTTGCTTTGTCAGGATTCTAATCAATGTGACACTTCGTGTTGTATGATTCTGCTGTAACTGTTAATTTATACTAATTTCAGTTAATATACATACTTATTTTATAACAGAAAAAGCCTTTTTCCCGAAAAAGCAAAAGCGTGACAATAATGCAATATTTGGAGATATGACACATTTTCTGAAGTTATAAAACTCACTGAACTGCATTGATGCCTCGGTAGAAATCTTTTAAAATAGGCACCCAATAGTGTTTGGCCCTTAGAAATCACTCTAAATTTGTCTCAAACCTTTGCGTTAAACAATGTTCATACAGCTTGAATAAGTGCAACTTCTTGAAAAACCAATAGCATTATCAAGAAGGGATCTTGGAGAAATACCAGCTGGTACAAACAAGAAGTGTTGCAATCACAGACACACAGGTCAAAAGGACCTCCTTAATTGCTTAATTTAATGAAGAGGTCACATGTGACTTGCGGAGGTGGGGGACAGGCATGATCAACAAGAGGCAGTGAAGGAGAGGCTGAGATTTACTGCAAATTCAACAAGTATGAGTTTCTTCAACAGGACAGAAAAAATAGCATGCAATGCATGCATCGGGTCCTTGGTCTATTTCTGCAATTTGGGCCTCTTCAAAATTCTACCTACAATCTATCAAGTTATGTATAAGGAAGGGAAAGATTAAATGATATTTTCTTCTATTACAATATGAAAAGATATTGTTTACTAGTGATCAAGACTCCCCACTAAAATTCAAAGACTGACATTAAATTCCTATGAAAACAAGAGTGACTTCTCTTTCTTTCTTGACGAAATAAACCTGCAGGCAACCTTGGTATTCTTGGACTATGCACAAGAGGGCAGCACAGTCCAATTTTGGTGTATATTCAGTAACCAGTTTTTGTGTGAAGTGCTGACAGCTCAGAATAAATATGTTGAATAAAAGACAATTTGAGCACTGAGAAGTACAATGTTGTAACCAGGGATGCATAAGTATCGTCTTGATCACAAGGGCACATTGGTTTGGGTTGTAATTTTGTCTGTGAAATGTTTTTTCGTGTACACCAACTTTGCCTGTTGACAGGAAATGAAGCTGATGACAATGGTCTTGGAATGAATTCCAAGGACCCAAAAACGAAGCAATATAATATTATATAGTTGTTGTGATTGGTTGAGACATTGAATAACATAGTGTAAATCTAATTTGAATACCTTAAACACGTATATCAAAGACACTGACGTGTTTGTTGGTGGTAGTCAATGACTGAGGGGAGGGGGGCAGAGTCGGCTTGCCTGGGAGTGCCTTCTAGAGTCTTTGACGTGGTATCGGAATCGGCCGTTACTCAGTATCGCCAAGTATCGTAATCAGCAGAGTATCGGAAACTTGTAGGATCTACTAGTCACTGTTAGTGTTTCTCAGCTAGCCTTCTCTAGAGACCAAAATAAGATGCATACTGAAGCAGAATGTGACATTTTTCATTGCTATCTTCTTTCAACTAAAATATTTGAAGGAAGTTTTATTGTTGGTCTTGGTCTCTGTCTTGAATGTCCTGGCCTCAACTATACAACATTGCAAGGAACAGATCTAAGTTGAAAGAACCATTGCTGGTGATATTATACAAACTTTCATGTTTGAGACCACAGGTACAAGTCTTCAGCCTAAGGTCCCTTTGACCAGTGAGTGATGTACTCCACACCCACATAAGACACACCAGTCTTTCTGACTGCTCTTCATTTGTAAAGCGTCTTTTCTACTTGTTGCTGTGAGCACGCCAAATGAATGCTAATTTGTGTAAAAAGGCTTCCACAGTGTTTAATCTGAAAAGGTCAAATTGAGGATGAAAGACAGTCATCTTTGTAAGGTGTTGTAGAATTTCCAAAACTTCCCTTTCAACATACCTAGAGTCCTAGATCTCTCACGAAATGCCTCGAAGCAGCTCTGAGATGAACGGACCATGTCTGTCTCTCAAAGTCTGAATAGGTGCTTTCAAATAGTGGTTTCCTGATCTGAATACTGACTCGAATGTCTATGACCTCTTGAAGATGTCTTTTAGTTTGTCACCAATCAGTTTTGTCACTGCACTCAAATCGTTTTTAAAAAGTTGGTTTCACATTGAAAGTTTTTCTACAATTGCAAAAAATTTTTGGAGTGCCATAACAGATGCTTTTCTTGGTTTCTAAGCATCGAGTAGCCAACAGAAATCCAATGAAGTTTAAAAAGATACACTCTTAACAAAAATGTTTTATATTGAACCTTTAAGGTTACTTTAAGCAAGTATAGATAAGGAACCCTAAAAGGTTCATTATTCAACTTTTTAGAAGGTTCCAACAGCAAGCAAAAACAACGCATAGATATAATCAAGCTGCACTGAACTCCCCAGAGGGAAATCCTTTCTCTCAAGTTCGGAGCATAGAGTTCAATCATAGGGCCTTCCCAACAGTATTGAACCTCTTCAAGTTAGTTGAACCCTTAACAAAAATGTTCGGCTGTGGGTTCTTTATATATGCCACCAAGAACCTTTTACGTTAAGAGTGTAGTCTAAAAAAGCAACTCAACATCGGTTCACATGCATGCCGTCAAGTCTGGTGTAATGGTTTGTAAATTGAAAATAATAATGAGAAAATAATAACAGCAGGCTAGTGGAAATGGTACATTCAAAATTGCACTCACATAAACCGCATATATATATATTCTTTAATTTTGCTAGCCTCCCCATTGACAGCAATTTCCGGACTGTGGTATCCTAGAGTATAGAGAAAACAGGTTTTTGATGGTCACTTCTGGACATGAGCAAACTGGGAGTTATGATACTAAAATGGTTTACTTTCTCATTGCATATTGAAAAATAAGCACGAGGCACTTTAAAGGACATTCTGCACATCATCTAACTGCTGTGGTGTTTGGTCCTAATTGTTGACCTCTTGTTGTTTTGACAAATTCTTTGTGATCTATAAATAGATCGGTGTGGGGAAGCCCCTCAATGACATCACAGGACTCCCTGTTTTCAGCTTTTCTAGGTTGGTTTTTCTGGGTCTCTAAAATGGTATTTAAACAATATACATATTCCTGTAAAGTTGATCAACACAATCTTTGCCAAATTAAACCATGTGTGCAAAGTTTGAATTAAATTGGAGCAATATTTTGTCTCAAAATGTGTCCACAAGATTCCAGAGAAGACCAGTCACAATAGAGCAGAATGCCCTAAAAAGCAGTCTGGGAGCAACACGTTGGAAGAAACTGGACATGGACTTCATTAGAAGGTTTAATCTAGAACCCCTACAAGAATTTTGCCCAGGGCTTCACTGAAAGACTAATTGGCAGTTGTAGGGTTGGAGGTGTGACATGTTGATTGGATGAAGGAGGGCTTAATCACATCAATGACCTTTCTGTGCACACAAAAAGCCGGTCTTCAAATTGCTGGTTTGAGAAGATGGGGGCAGATTTCCTTTGTAGATTGAATCAGATTCTGCCTCACACAAGATTTTATCTGGTGCGCACATAAATCAAACAAGTGGCATAACTGGACAACTATTGTCGCTTTCAATCTTTTTTGACACACACATGCTGTAAACATTTTTACCTTCAGCGAACGAAGTTTCGAAGAAGGTATTGTTATCACTTTGGTAAAATGTTGTCCGTCCTCCGGGCGGGCGGTCGGGCGTCCGGGCGTCCGGGCGGTCGGGTGTCCGGGCGTCCGGGCGGTCTGGGGCGGCAGGCGGATAGATAGTTTCCAGGCCAGAACTCGGGCCCTATTGCATGTACATAGATGAAATTTGGTGCACATATAGCCCATATGGTCTTGTTGTGCCTTTTGATGGTCTGATTGATGGATAATCCATACTTTTTGAAATATTAAACAAAAAGATAAAAAATTATTATTTTTGTTTCCGGATCAAGACTCGGTCATTATCGCATGTACATGGATGAAATTTGGTACACATATAGCCTATGTGGTCCAATTGTGCCTTTTGATGGTCTGATTGATGGGTATTCTATAGTTTTTGAAATATTGAGAAAAAATAATAAAAACAATTTTTTTTCATTTCTGGCCCAAAACTTGCTCAGTATTGCATGTACATGGATGACATTTCATACACATATCACCTATATGATGCTGTTGGGCCTTTTGATGGTGTGATTCATGGTCATTCTATACTTTTTGAAATAATGACAAAATATATTGCAAATTATAATTTTTGGTTTCTAGTCCAAAACTTAGCCTCTCTTGGATGTACCTTGACAAAAATTCATCCATATATTGCCTATAAAGATCTTTCACTGGTCTCATTGATAGGTAGTTTTAACACTTTTTAAATATTTAGAAAAAATTTGAAAAATATAAATTAATATACTTATTGGTTTTCGACCCACAGCTCATTACCTATTCCCTGTACATGTATGAAACTGCAACATAATATGTGTAAATTTGTCTAGTTCAGCATTTCCATGGTTTTACATACCCTGGCAGGCAGGTGGGCAGATGGTAGGGCAGCAGGTATATAGATAATTTCAGGTCAAGATTTGGCCACGATTGCATTATACCAATTTTGTCGACATCGCTTTTATGACTTTATCGATGTCTTTCGCTGAAGGTTTGCTGCTGCGCAGCCTATGTTTGCTTTAAACTAGATAAAATGTAAATATCTATAGGTGAGGCATAGACTAAATATGGCCCCGGGGTAGGGTGTCCCAGAAAAAAATAATGTCCTGCGATTTTATCGCATACCCCCTCAAATTGTGCTATCACCCAAAAAAAGAACCTGTGCCAAATTTTAGAAGATTTGAACATGATTAACCTGGCCCTCAAGAGCCTGGAAAATTGGGCGTTTTTGATCAATTTGGCGATTTCGCGTCGTTTTTCACTGTTTACACATGGGATATTAACAGACTTACCACGATTGAATCCAGTAAATATAATGTCAGAAGTCAACTACAATATAGACAGAACAACTTCATGTGAAAAAAATGCCCAACTGTGTGGGCTTTACATCTCTACGGGGCCTTGAAAATATGATTTTTTTGACAAATTTGGCTATTTTGCGTCTTTTTTCAGTGTTTTCAAATCAAGAGACTATGAAATTATATCCATGTAATATCCAAGTAATCAACTCAATTCAATATGTAAGCTCATCATTAAGACATGGAAAGCAACCCAGTATCAAATCATAGGGTTAGATAAGAGAATTCCCAATAGGGCAGTTAGCAGAAAATTTGAAGATTTTTATTTTTTCACCAAAAAGTGAGCTGTCAATTACAGGCATTGAGATCCAACAAGGGCCTTCAACATCAGTGGTAAAGCATTCATGAGGTCATGTGTTATCTTTATTTCTTCATTGATCCCATGAAGACACAACTGCATTAAACTCATATGCCACATTGTTCATTGCTTGTTGCAATTAGCAATTGACACGTCTTTCTCTCTGATCTGATTCAATAAGGTATAACCAATCCTACTGACCAATCCAATATACCAACCCAGTTGCAATCCATTTGTCTCTCAGGAACAGACATGGAAGTAACATATTTTGCAACTGCAATTAATTTCTAGCAAAACTCTAATCAAGAGCGATCAATTTGTTAAGTGTGAGAGCATTAATTACTGGATCATCCATCTAGCTGACACAGAATAGCATTCCATCATACAGCATAAGATCTATATATAGAAGGAATTCACCACTTAAGGGGCTTCATCATTACTGTTTACTTATAATACCATTTCACTACAAAAGCTGTGAACACTCAATATACTTTTTCCATAATATACAAGTCCGTAAGTCGTAACTCTTAATTCTGTTATTTGATGCAGCCATCATGGATATGAAAAGGTTTTTGCTCCACAACATAGTAACCTACAAGAGTGAAAAGTATTCCTTTTTAACATTATGAATATAATTAATTTATTATTTAGAACTTACATAGTACCAATTCCAGTAAACGGCTCATTGGCGCTTGGCTACATTGGGGACATACAAGATGTACCTGTGGAATTTGGAGAGATTAACTGATCCTATCTTGAAGCCTCAATCTCTGACAGGGGCATGGCTGTCATAGAAATTTTTTTATTAGCCTTCTGGTCTGTGAAGTGAGTTTAACGCAGGGTTGGCAAAAAGGCAGTCGTAAACTGTTTTAGGCACGGCATGTGCCTTAAACTGCCATAAACTGCCTTAAAGTGGTAAAAACCGCCTTTTACTGCCTTAAATGCCTTTTACTCCAAATCGGCCTTAATTTGGTCAGTCAAAAAGCCCAGAAGTAGGAAAATATACCTTGCAATGATTGAAATGCTGATTATTTGTCAGTAGAAATATGATGAATCAATACTGCATGTAAGTTTTACATCAATTAAGAAATAGGAATATCTTCAGTTTTTCGTTAAATATAGACAAAATAAAGCAAAAATTGGGATTTTGAGCTAAATTTGGGGTTTAAGGCAGTTTACGGCAGATAAGTGCCAAAAACTAGTTTTCGGCAAGGCGGTTTTTACCAGTAAAAACCACCTTGCCGCAAACTTGCCAACCCTGAACTGTTTAAGGAAACAAAAGCAGTGCCTTCACCGAAAAGATTTAAGCTGACACCATAATCATAAGATATATATATTATATATATATACAATTTGAGATTGATCTCTTTCATTCATTACTTAGTAATTCCTTTTTATGAGTTGCTGTATGCTGTAATATTAGCCAGCCACAAGTTTTGCAAATCAATATATTATGCCACGTTTGCAACACACATTTGTAAGTAACTTATTGAAGTTGGATGCAAATTACACTAGTGACACATTCATTCCCCTGTTACGGAGAGATCTCAGAGATGTGAGACGGAATAGTAACTTTGAAATTTTGAGAATTTTCTAATAATGTGTTTTTCAACAGAAGCTACCATTCTGTTATACTTGGCCACTGCCCCAAACCTTCCAGATAGATAAAGTCTGAAAGCAAATGTCATTTCCTTGTTGTTTCTATGTTATGTAGCAGTGACAAATAAGAGGAAAATTAAGCAATTCTGATCCAAAAACAGCCCCTCTTTTGAGATGTAAAGCCCACATAGTTGGGCATTTTTTTCACATGAAGTTGTTCTGTCTATATTGTGGTTGACTTTTAACATTATATTTACCGAATCCAATCATGGTAAGTCTGTTAATATCCCATGTGTAAACAGTGAAAAGCGAAGCAAAATCGCCAAATTGATCAAAAACGCCCAATTTTCAAGGCTCTTGAGGGCCAGGTTAATGATGTGCAAATCTTCTAAAATTTGGCACAGGTTCTTTTTTTGGGTGATAGCACTATTTGAGGGGGTATGCGATAAAATTGCAGGACATTATTTTTTTTCTGGGACACCCTACCCCGGGGAGGGGAGACATGACCCTTTCCCATAGCTACGCTACTGCAAATTAAGATTCAATGTCATTCACTTTGTCTGATTGTGAAAAGAAGTACAGTGACAGCAATCTTATATTTGCTAGCCTATCCCGAATTTTCAAGCAAAATGGATATTATGCCATAGGATATTGGCCTCTCTCGACAGCCTTTGCCATGCATCTGTCTGTGACAGTTCCAAGAAAGTCATGACGCAGACATGTATACATGTGTCTAGCCATTGGGAGCATCACGTATTGCCAGGTGGTAGTCATATTTTGGAAGAATTGTTCGCAAATTGATAAGGAAAGTTAGACTGAATAAAAAAATACTTATGAGACAGAATGCAATAATCTGCATATACACATGTATGGAATATTCGTAAGTCTATGGGAAATTGTGACACTAAAACAAACCAATCTGTGAGGACCATGGAACGAAATCTATATTTACACAGAGTGCACTCCCTGATTAACAACAAAGATTTGAACGAGATATGCTTCTTTAAAAAAAATCAGCAATATTCAATCATTCCATTGTCCATATATTGACCTGGCTTGACTGCATGAACTAGGAATAAAAAGAAGCCTGCTTGCATGGCTAAACTCTTGTAGAAAAGCACATCTTTATTCATATTCATGTTCACACAATACCGCTGACAGATAACTACACTGCCTAATCATTTCTCATCAGCTCAGAACTTGGCTGACATCACCGAAGCTGCTAATAAATGTCCAGGGTCTGACTTATTGCCCCTTGCCAATTAATTCACTTTCGGCTTCTAACAGTATTTAGGCCAGATTAATGGCAATCCTCAGAGTCCTAGTAAATTTTCTCATTATCCCTTGTCTAAGTGCATTTTGTGAGTTATTGCCTTGCTAGAGGCAAACAATAAAGAAACAATCAGATTTTTTTTTTTTTGCAAAATTATGACTATAAAGAATAGTTAAGGAAGTGTACGAAATCTAAGTTGGTAATGAGAAAGGATCCTGGTATCATGCCTTGTATAATTATTGGCTTATGTCAAGCGGATTTTGACTGGTAGAATCAGGCATGCCGGTTGTAAACTAGCAATATCGAACTTAATTTTCAAACTGACCTATATTTACTAGTCATAACTGGAAAATTGATACATAAATTGTCGTAGTTATCAATCAAATTTGATACATTTAGCTTCATTACTATGAAAAAAAAAATTAAAAAGATGGGACTTTTGGGACCAATCAATCGTTTCACTGACTCAAAGGCGCATAGCAGTAAAACGCAGCCATAGCTACTTACTAAAGATTTTAATTAATTTACGTTCATCATCCAATAATTATATATATATATAAGCAAGTGTGACCTATAAGCTACACTAGTTTCAACATCCTCGGAATATATCTCGCGTGTGCCAAATAATCAAAGTCACCTACTTCTGTTAATTGTAATAACAAGCTTACTTCAGTTGCAGAATGTCCTGTTGTTAATTATTCACATATAACTCCTTCATTACCACATTATCCTGACAAGCAAATATGTTTTAATCAATGCCAATTTATGTTAATAAATTCATAAAACATATCATTTGTGCCATATGGCATCTATTAAGAAGAAAATATGTCACCAATGTGACTTTGACATAAATCATCAAGAAACCTTATTAAATACCTAGACACAATAACGCTTCTAATTTTTTATTCCGATAAATCCTTGCTGGTTACTTGGCAGGTCTGCCAACCACTGGGTAGAGGCTTTGAAACCACCAATAATTCGTTCATTAATCAATTCCATGTACATTACATATCATTTTAAAACATTGAACACAAACGGCAAATGACTTCTGTTATGAAGTTACATCACAATACGTTGAAGAAACCTGCAGCTTGCCAGCATATAATAGAGATCGGTCAGACAAGAGTGGAAAACTTATTGTTCAATTGGATAACTTTCTAATTTGGCATCCTAGATATAATATCTAAGCTTTAGCGAAGGCCAAATATGTCTGGCCTTTTACACTAAATGGAAAAATTAAAAAATAATTCAAGTTTTGAGTTTTCCTTGAATTCAGCTTTATAATATTCAGCCACTTCCAAGGGTAAAATCTCCAATAAGAAAACCTTCCGTTAGCAGTAAATCGAAAGATTCCAATGCGTACTTGACTCTCTTAAGGGTGAACATTGAAGACCACCACCTTCCTTTTCATGAAAGAGCTAATCTTATATTTTGCTCAATGTCCAGTTGAATACCAAATAACTTGATGGTCCTGATACCTTCTTGGTATCCCAGGATACACCATGGCATCAAATTATGTCTTAAGACGAATCCCAGGAGACAAAATTTAGCACAGCTTTCTTTCTAACATACTGCATTAAAGATGAAGTAGGGATGCACGGAATTCTCTGAATCTTCAAGATAGTTTTAAAGATTAAACACTGTCATGGTTATACTGTTTCAATAATGCAGGTCTTTATTGGTACATTCTGTAAGCTTGTATGAACTTCAAAATTTAGACGTATTTAAACAGCATGAGGTTAGCAATCAAATGTACATACCAGGTAGTTCAATATTGTATCAATTTTTAAAGGAACTGCACTGAAACAAGCATTATGTTACAGCATAATAGTCAAATTTCTTGTTAGGTCAATTGAAAAAAGTTATGAAATACAACATGCTTAACTTACAACTTACAATAGGTTGTCTGTGGTCATTTCCCTGAGCTGATACGATTAATGGAGGGCTCAAACAGAGAAGTTGTTAATGGCCTCAGACCAATAGGTTGACACCTAAAAAATACACACTGTCTCCTGAGTTCTGACAATCTAATAGTAAGATATGGTCTGATATAACTGCTTTGAACAAGAACAAAGATGGACTTTGGATTCCTGGTTTGATACATGTTAAATAGATTCTTACAAAAGATTTGAGGCCAAATGTGAAACTTTCTCTTTCTGTGTTATCAAATTTTGGTGGTCCTTACTGGTCTAACGGTGGGATATTGTGCTTTGTAGTTTGTGCTAAACATAATTTAGCATTAGTCCTCGTCAAATTTTACACAAAATCCTAGCTTTTACAGCTGTTGGCGGATTAGTATTCCAACCAGTTTCAAAATTTACGTTCAACTTGGTCATGTGATGTCATAGGCTTAAAAATGTTTTGTGTGTGACTGTCATGGCTGATCAGTTGATTCAGTACTCATCATATTTAGCAAAGTAAGTAAGTAAGTAAAAGTAAGTAAAATTTTATTTAAAAGTCGGTAATATAGGTTAACAAGTAACAGAAGCACAAGTGCTTGTTTCCGACAACGATCATAAAAACACAGATGAATGAAAATATGTACAGATGAGAATAGGAGTTAAAAATTACATCGATTTCAGACTGCATAAAAAGCAGTCACCACATTGACATTTAAAATCAAAATCTTTCAATTTGTGTTTAAAAACTTTAAAATCATCTAACTTAAAAACATCAGGTAAGCGATTCCACAAAAGAGCACCTTGGTAGCGAAGAGAATTGTAACCATACATTACTGTATTGTAAGTATTTTGTCGAAGTCTTACACTGTTTCTGAAACAATATACACTGTCACTTTTTACATAAAAATCTGGTGATACAGGTGGCATCTCACCGTTCAAAATTTTGTGAACAGACAAAAGTAATTCATATTTCCTTTGAACATATAAAGGAGACATTTTAGCTTTCACAAGTAAATCAAAATAACAAGAATTGAAATCAAGATATACAAACTTCAAAGCTCTTTTTAACATTTTTTCCAGACTTCTAGCTTCTGTCTTTCCACAGCCGTGATAAGCCAAACAACAATAATTAAAGTTTGCCAGTACAAAAGCTTCTACAATCTTTAATTTGCAGCTTGTGTTTAGAACATGTGACAGCCGACTAAGAGCATTGACTTGCTTTCCACAGCGTTTCACAAGACAGTTCACATGAGGCCTAAAACTGAGCGTGTTGTCAATCTCGACACCTAGTAGTTTAATACAATTTGACGGTTTTATAACAATATCATTCACACTAAGTTCAATAGATCCATGATCATTTTTCTTACTGATTATCATAAACTGAAATTTATCTGGATTGGCCTTCATGTGATTTCTTGCAAACCACTGCACTGCTGTGTGACATACTTTTTCTAGATTTTTCTTCACAATTTCAATATCTTTATGGCAATAAGACAAGGTATTGTCATCAGCATAGTTATATATGGAGCGTACATCTTGTAACCTTACAACCAAATCATTCACAAAGATATTGAACAGAACGGGCCCCATTAGGCTGCCCTGGGGAATTCCCCTTTTTATAAATGACCATTCACTTTTCTTATCACTGACTTTTACCCTCTGCATTCTGTTCGATAGGTAGCTTTTCAGGAAAGCACAACTACTCATACTAATACCATATGCATTAAGCTCAGCTAGCACCAGACCATGTGGTACAGAGTCAAATGCACGTGAGAGGTCCATTGCCACACAGCCTACCTTTTCTCCCCTATCTATTGATAACCTCCAATCTTCCACACATTTCATAATAACATTACTGCAACTATACTTTGATCTATACGCAGATAACATAACAGAGAGTTTGCCTTGAAAGAAGGACATTAGTTGGTCACAGAGAATACCTTCAAATATTTTTGACATGGCTGTTAAAACACTCACCGGACGATAATTGTTCTTTAAGAGCTGATTATTCTTTTTGTATACTGGTGATACTTCAGCATTTTTACATTCACTGGGAAACACATCATTTTTAAGACAGATATTAATTACATAGGTAAGAGAGTGACAAATAACTTCAGCTCCAAGTTTCAAGAAATCAGCTGATATCAGATCATAGCCACATGCTTTGTTACTCTTGAGGCTTTTCAACTTTTTGTTTGTATCAAACACTGATACCTGTGAAAAACTAAAACAGCTACCAGGTAACACATTACTTTGTTCTTTTATGAACTTGATATCAGCATGATTAACATAGTGATCAAACAGTGATTTACAGTTTAGATTTTCCAACATGGTACTTTCAGATAAATCATTCGCAATGTTAATAAAGTAATCATTGAATAAATTACAGACTTCAGACTGTTCAGAAACCAACCTCTCATTTTCTTGTAAAGAGATCACATTACTGGACATCTGTTTATCTGACATGAATGGTTTCACTGTTTTCCAAAAGGATTTTGAGTTAGTTGATGAGTTGCATCTTTGATTAAAATATGTCTGAATGGACCTTCTTTTCAGTGTGGTCACTAGATTCCGTTGAGCTTTGTAACGGGACCAAGTAAGATTATCTTTAAATTTATCAAATTTACGTCTGAGCATGGCTTTAACATTTATTGCTTTTCTTAGTTCACCATTCATGTAAGGTACTTGAGGCCTTTTGATTACTTTCTGTTTTACAGGTGCATGAATATCAATAACATCAGTTAGTAGTTTATTGTGTGTCCATGTTACATCATCTGGCTCTTCAAAAATTTCGCAAATATGAAAGGGCACATTAGCCAAATCCTGTAGAAATCTGTCTGCATTAAAATTTTTCATAGATCTATATCGAACATGCCTTTTCGTATTGACATTTAGATGCATCTTAGTAGCAGCACAGATGATGTTGTGATGGTCACTTACACCTATAGAAACATTGAGATGGGAGGCAAGCCTTCCAGGAGAATTCGTCATAATAACATCTATTAGACTGGGTCTTTCAACACTTTTAAAACATGTGGGTTTGTCAACAATGTTTTTAAGATTGTACATACTCATGAAATCATCAATTGGTGTATTCATACATTGCATGTCAACATTTATGTCTCCAACTATAAATATGCTTCTGACTTCAGAGAGCTGGCTATCAAGCAAGTTACCAAGCGACATTACGAGATCAACATTTTTAACAGTAGGAGGTTTATACACAAATATGAACAAGACTTTTTCACCTTTGAGCATTATCTCCATAATAATACATTCAACTCCATTGTTACATGAAAATTCACTTCTAGTTCTGTGAGGTATAGATGACCTCACATAGACAAGTAATCCACCACCATGAGAATTACGATCTTTCCTATGAATTTGATAGTCTGTTACACTGAATTGAGATGTTGTAAACGAGTCATCAAGCTTTGTTTCAGAGATACATAGAATGTCCACATAATTACTTGTCAAGATCTCAGATACTTCATGTATTTTATTTCGTAAACTGTTTATGTTTAGATGACCAAAAATCAAGCTTTTGTGGAATCGCTTTCTAAAATCTGCAAGTTCAGGAAATACAGTAATATTACATTCAGAAACACTTAAGTCAATAGGTTCATCTGGGCATTCCTGGCCAGTGACCTATCTGCGAGTAAACTCGACACAGAACTTCTGTTTGTGACCATGATTGCCACACTGTCTGCACAAAGCTGGCTTACGGAAACCACACTCTCGAGTACTGTGGCTGTGCTCAGCGCAGTAAAGACATCTCGTTCTATCTTCATTGAAGTGCGAGTCTTTTTTCGAGTGTCTATGGGGACTGACATGTTCCCCCTGGTGTCTGTGTGGACCAACATGTTTGACATGTTGATATGACTGGTCATGCGAGTGGCTTCGATACGGACCATTTCGTCTGTCAATCTTGCGTCTAACCGGTTGCCAAGGTTGGTCTTCACGTTTTGCTTCATCAACATTTGCCACATCACTTGAGGGAAGCTGACTCGTCATTCTTCTGTCATCAGGAGGGATCACCGATGAGTTTTTTGATTTCGATTTGCGCCAAGGTTTTGTGACATCAGCACAATCCTGCTTCACAGACATTTTGAGGTTTTTCACAAGTCTGTTTGTACCTTGCTTGGTGAGGTGCAGCTGATCAGATGGCAGAAGGTATCCATCATTTATGTCACCATCTGCAAGCTTAAAATTGACGTCGTTATTGATGAAGGTTGCACCAACACCTTTTGCCATATCACTGAGGGCATTATTCAGCGCTTCGACACGAGGTTGGTGATCTGCTTTATCCTTTCTTGGAACGACACTGGAGATGATCACATGGGATGGCTCAGATACTTGTTTTCCCATTTCTTCTACCATTGTCTTGTACGAGGAAACAACAGTATCTGCATCCATGGATTCACTGGAGCAGTCGTTTGTCCCAACGCACACATAGATGTTGGACAATGGTTCATCACTCATTCCATCTTCTAGGAACTGCTGGGCAACATCTTCCACCTTTCCGCCTGGAATACTTTTCACGACAGTCTTCACAAGCTTCTCTTCATCGACATCCCGGATGATGGAATCGCCAATAAGAAGTGAGCGCTTGTTGCGGAAAGTTTGCCATTTTTTCATCTGAAAATCTTTTTCCAGGACATTGACCCTTGACCTCATATCAGTCAGCTGATCATTTAAGGTTCTGCTGTCAGCTTTCAATCTGTTGCATTCCACTCGGGTCTCATCAAGGTGCTTGTTTGCACGATCAAGGTCTTTATATGCCCTATGTAAGGAATTACGCAGTGTCTCAATTGTATCATCAACTCGTTGTCTGATCTTGATAATATCCTTGTAGATATCACAACAGTCAGGACAGGGCCATATCAATGGTTTGGCATCTTTTGTAAGCCATACACAGTCATTGTGATACCATTTAGAGCATATACTGCAGCCGATCATGGGCAGTTTTTTATTATTTTTGTTCTTCTCTTTCCTTTCAAATTTACAGTCTTCATGACAGTAAACAGTCTCTCCTTGATCATTTTCATTGGAGTCAACAGCTTCTTTGGGATTTGTGTCTTCGTTTTCAGACATTGTGCGAAAATTACATAGATGAAAGGCAGTTGTTTCTCACAGTGGTTCACATCATAGCGGCAATAATTAATGCCTTTAGGGGGTCTCCTTGCTCCATTCATTTATTTCTATACATTTATCTATTTATTCTCTTCATTTATATTTTTACAATATTCGCCTCCATTATAATGAGCAAATAAAATCAATAATCAATCAAAATCAATCATCTTCTAAGTCAAATGGAATAGCTTTTCTTCACAAAGGGCTTTTGTCTTCTCCACACCCCAATGCCCACAGTGGACGAAAATGAGGGAAATATCCAAGGGTTTGGCCAAATCAAGAACTAAAAAGCCTTAAAAGTTCACCTTTTGGAGTAGATTATCGAGAAATCAGTAGATCCAGATAACCACAACGTCCTTAGCTATAAATCCATATACTTTAAAGTAATCCCACTGTATTCCTTCCAGAGAAAACTTCGTAAAATATGCAGAGCAAATCAAATGTGTCTTATCAATAGCAGTGTCAGATATGATGTGTCACCATAAGTGATATTAAACAAACTACTTAAATAACTTGGGGTACTTCATCAAATGAAAAGATCACATCTAGGAGACCAACAGAAAACTGTCAATGACGTGGCAAAGCCAGTTTGTAAATTGAAAATAAGAAAATTAATTTTTCCAGTGGACCACCAATTGGCAAAGAGCTCTAATGCTATTGCATTATGAAATGAAAATTGGGTTGGAGTCCAAACTTCGATAGAATTAGCTTTTTCTTAGCACCAACCATTCCAAGACAATCAAAGGAACTTGGCAATGTGTAATCTTACTTTCTAAAGACTCCAGACTTCTTCATCTTGGCCATACACTTCTCATTAATCAAGATTTCCAAAAGTTTTCCATTTCAGCCATTGTCTGGCTGCCAAAGTTTCAGACAGAACAGTGAATATGCACCAATTGTCTGATCGTGAATTGTTTTTTGTGAATGTGTTTTGATGATCTTCTGAAGCCAGACAAAAATCATCTGTCCATCATATTGATCATTATTCAACATACATATTTCTGGAATGTTCCACTGAAGGATGGCTTTCCCATTACACCGATTTGCAGACTCTAGTTTTTTAAATTCAGCTTTATTGTAAAACCCAGTGTGTTGATATATTTACAAATAACAACACATAAACCAAACTTCAAAAATAATCTAGTTTTTTGGTTTTGGTTCATGACATATAAGTCGTCATGTACAATGTACTCGACACAAGATAAAACCACGATCTGACATGAGTAGTCCAGGCTAAGACAGGAACACCTACATCTTAGTACTATGCTGTATGCCTCAGGCTCCTGCATCCTTGTTAGCAAGTTTGCAGCTTATCAATCCTTCATGTCCTACATATGTAAAGAAAACTCCCAAAAAAATTAGAGAAGATTCCCTTCGGCTAATTTGGACAGGGAGTTAATTATTATTCACTTCAGCTAATGAGTTCCCTTTTAGGTTTTACAAGGGAACATGTTGTCTATCAGTGCTGGTCTAGGTCAAGTTGTTGCAATTGCTAAATATATTTGTACAAGTCAATGCTTTATTGGAATCGCCATTTGAGGAAGGGGGAATAAATACGTAACAGTTATACAACGAGTTTGAGGTGTATAACTAACATTTGAGGTGGTTATTTACCTAGGCCCTGAAATGGTTATACACCAAAAACGAGTTGTATAAGCGACTTATACTTCATATATGACCCCTGAAGGATTTTTAACTGAATTTTGTTGTTTGTTGTCATCTTTAGGCTGGTTGTTGGCAGAAAAAGTACTAACTTAATCCCCAACAGTTGTATAACTAACAAATCTGTGTTGTTATACCACAGCAAATAGAGTGTAGATATCTTTAATAACCATTCTCTTTGTTCAGTCGAAATCTATTAGTTAAAAATGTCACATGCTCAAAACAGATATTGACATCAGGTGTTTCTGTGAAACAGGTAATTTCTTTTTGAGGAAAACTTCAAAAGCTCCCCCCTTCAGCTACCTTTCAACCTACAGCAACCATCCATTATCCGTCTGTGATCCTGGCTTCTCGACATGAATAAGGTACAAGAACTTGTTGCATGACCAAACTGCATAATAGGGACCTCTTTGACTCTCTGACAGTAAAACACAAAACCCTCCTTACATCTTATTAGTATGAAGCTGAGGCGGCATCCTGGAAGCTACAAAGAAAGTAGAGAGACTTGCTGAATAGCCTTTGCAGTCAATTGATGTCGCACAATTACACTATTAAGCTATGATTGATGGTAACTGCCATACCGAGCTTTATAAAAAGCTACCACCATTTGCAAATAGCTATCAGGGAGACAAAATAATAGTAATTTTCTGGGTTGGTCTTTATTTTTGTCATATCATCACATAATACAGATGTTCTAACCTATTTATCCTATTCTAAGATAGGTAGGACAGTAATGTCATTAGCAATGGTTCACAATTCCATTCCTGCCCTTGTCTGTGGTCACCTGGACTTGTTGGACAGCAATTTCAATCACCTTTGCATCACAGCTGTTACATCCTCCTGTCCTAATTTGCTAATTTGCCTACCAAGTGCATAAACACAGCCCCAATCATCCATTCAGGGGCGTATCTAGAAATGGCCCGATGGGGGGGAGAATAACATAGGGCAAATAGGTGGGGCTCTGGGGCACTTCCTTTCTGTTCCATGTTAATCCATGGCCCCCCCTTAATACGCTACTGCATCCATTCATCCCATACGTAAGATCTGAATGATATATGTAGACGGGTCTAGGCCCTAACCCGTGGTTGTTGGCCTCTCAAAGATCGTCGGGAGCATGGTTGCTAGTTCGGGTAAGTCGAAAGCACCTTTAGCCGCAGGGGCTTTTCGGTGAAGTAAATTTGTTTGTTTGTGTTTTACGCCTCTGCAGCACCTTAGTGGGCTATATTGAGGCAGGCGACCGCCGTATGATGATGACATGAGAAGACTGTGAGTCTGGCACATACCCTATTAATTCAGGGATGCCCAGGGTCTTTCAGTTGCCCCAGCATAGAACACTGGATACAACCCGCCTCCATTTAAAGTCCCATGGGCTCGGACTAAAGTGAGTTCCCGGGGTGAGATTTGAACCCACGCCCTCAAAGCCAGTTGACAAGCGCACTTACCAATTAGGCCACGGATGAACTCTTTTCGGTGAAGTCGAAGTGATTAATTTAATTTCACATGTCATGCCTTAGATATCCTCATCAGATGAAATTTTAGAACTGTTCTTCGTTGTATTACATTTAATGAATGAGAAATTTCAGTTGTCGAGAGTGATGACAAGGAAGAGATCTGCTTATTTCAAACTGTCAGATCAGAAGTGTGTCCTCTCAATGCATCATGGAAATTTGAAACTGGATATAAAGACAATTGAATTGTTTGAAATGTTGAAGAAGTTGTTTATTTCATTCAATTTATTGTCTAAACCAGACAATCAATAGAATGAAATAAAGGAATTCTTCAACATTTTGAACATTCAATTGTCTGGATTAGACAACCGCTTGATCGGACATATATCCAACAATCATTGTCTGAATCAGACAATCTTTTTTTTCAGTGTTAAGTATATTCTCTAATTCACGCAATGTTTTGGATACGATCATTTCATTGAAAATAAAGTACACAAGTTACCGTCCAATTCTAAATGCTTCAAATTGCCCATAATGTTGTCTTCACTTGACATTGTGTACTGAAAGAAGAAATTTGTTGTCTGGCCGAAAAGCAGAATAGGGCCCTCTACAATTCTCCAACAGTTAAACACATAGCCTAATTATTTCTCATCAGCTCCAAACTTGGCTGACATCAGGGAAGCTGCTAACAAATGTCGAGGGTCTGACTTACTGCCCCTTGCCAATTAATTCTCATTTGGCCTCTTCCAGTATTTAGTCCTGATTCATGGCAATCCTCAGAGTCCTAGTAAATGTTCTCATTTTCCCTTGTCTAAGGGCATTCAGAGCTCAACATGATACTTGTATAGTTGAAAAAGCTGGGACCTAACTAAAAAGTGTGCATGTTTATTCCTTGCTATAAAAAAGTAAACAAACAGAATTGTTATTGTTCACTTTTCAAAAACTTATGAAAGTATAATTTAGGAATAGTATAAAATCCTACTTCAAAGTGGGGCACCGTATTTTCGGCATTTATCTAAGCGTAACTGGAAAAATGATATATTCATTATTAAATAATCACTGAAATTTGCTACATTTAGCTTCACGAAGACGATTGGGTTCTTTCTTTTTTAATAACAAAATTAATATAACAAGATGGGAATTTGTGACCATTCAATCATTTCACTGACTCAAAGTTGCAATTCAGTAAAATTTATCCTTTTCTATTCACTAAGGATATAAATTTATTTATGTTCATCGTTCAATAATTATATCTTAGCAAGTGTGACCTACAAGCTATACTCGTTTCAACATCTCGGAATATTTCGCATGTGCCAAATAATCAAAGTCACCTACTTCTGTTAATTGTAATAATAAGCTGATGTCAGTTACAGAATGTCATATAATTATTCAATAATAACTGTTTCATTACTTCATTATCCTTGCAAGCAAATCTGTGTTAATTGATATTAAGAAACTCATAAAACATATCATTAGTGACATATGGCATCTATAAATAATTTTCAATGAGAAGATCTGTCACCAATGTCGTTTTACATAAATCATCAAGAAACCTCATTTAATACCTCAGCATAGTA
This sequence comes from Platynereis dumerilii, assembly GCA_026936325.1. Lineage (NCBI taxonomy): Eukaryota > Metazoa > Annelida > Polychaeta > Phyllodocida > Nereididae > Platynereis > Platynereis dumerilii. Next base: position 154,909 of record JAPTHN010000172.1, read on the forward strand.
ACGGTTCCATGTTCTATTCCATTACCCAGATGCTCACAGCTCATTTCATTAAAGTGGTAGTGTGCAATGCTGCCATCCGCTGGGTAGTGGTACAGGTTTCGAATCCTGCTCTGACCTGGTCACCTGACGTAAAGCCCCAATCATCCATCAATTTCATGTACATCACATATCATATCACACTATTTGATACACAACAAATGACTTCTGTGATGCAGTTGCATCAAAATGCATTGCAAAAACCTTCAACTTAGCATTACAAAACAGATATCGATCAGAGGCAAGGATGGAACACTTGCTGTTCAGTCAGATAACTTTCTTCCTTGGCATCCTAGAGATTATATATGTTAAAAAATAAGTGTAGCTAGTCAACTATGCCTGGCCTTTTAAACTCAATGCAAACCAACAAAAATTCATGACTGGATTTTTTCTTGAAGTTAGCTTTCTAATTTTTCAGCCACTTCCAAAAGTAAAATCTCCAATTAGAATACTTTCCGTTAACTGTAAATTGAAAGATTCCAATGCATGCTTGACTCTCTTAAGGGTGTACATTGAAGTCTGCTACCTTCCTTTCTACGAAAATAGCTAATCTTATTTTTTGCTCAGTTCCCAGTTGACTACCAAATAACTTGGTGCCCCTGACACCTTCTCGGTATCCCAGGAAACACCATGGAATCAAATTATGTCTGAAGAAGAATCCCAGGAGACACAATTCAGCACAGCTTTCTTTCCAACATGCTGCATTAAAGATGAAGTAGGGATGCACAGAATTCTCTGAATGTTCATGATAGTTTTAAAGATTAAACACTCTCATGGTTTCCATAATGCACATCTTTATTGGTACATTCTGTAAGCTTGTATGAACTTAAAAATTTAGATGTATTTAAACAGCATGAAGTTAGCAATTAAATGTACATTCCAGGTTGTTCAATGTTGTATCAATTGTTAAAGGAACTGCAGTGAAACTAGCATTACGTTACAGCATAATAGTCAAATTTCTTATTTGTCCAATTGAAAAAAGTTATGAAATACAACATTAACTTGCTTAACATACAACTTACAATAGGTTGTCTGGGATCATTACAACTCTGCTGGCAGTCTGGTGCCAAGGCATCAACTTGAAGGATAGCCTCATTGAGAGAGCTGAGCTGAGCTGATAAGATCAATGGAGGGCTCAAACAGAGAAGTTGTTAATGGCCTCAGACCAATAGGTTGACACCAAAAATACACACTGTCTCCTGGGTTCTGAGAGTGTAATGGTAAGATATGGTCTGATATAACTGCTTTGAACAAGAATAAAGATGGACTTTGAATTCCTGGTTTGATACATGTTAGTTAAACAGATTCTTAAAAAAGATTTGAGACCAAATGTGAAACTTTCTCTTTCTGTGCTATCAAATTTTGGTGGTCTTTACTAGTCTAACGGTGGGATATTGTGCTTTGTAGTTTGAAATGTAGTGCTAAACACAACTTACCATTAGTCCTCGTCAAATTTTACACAAAATCCTAGCTTTACAGCTGTTGGCCGATTAGTGTTCCAACCAGTTTCAAAAAATACTTTCAACATGGTCATGTGATGTCATAGGCTTAAAAATGTTTTGTTTGTGACTGTTATGGCTGATCAGTTGATTGAGTACTTATCATATCTAGCACCATAAGTGACAATAAACAAACTACTTAAATAACTTAAGGTACTACATCAAATGAAAATATTACGTCAAGGAGACCAACAGAAAACCAACAGAAAACTGTCAATGACGTGGCAAAGCCAGTTTGTAAATTGAAAATAAGAAAATTAATTTTTCCAGTTGACCACCAATCGGCAAAGAGCCCTAATGCTGTTGCAGTATAAAATGAAAATGGGGCGGCAATCCAAATTTCGATATTTAGAATTAGCTTTTTCTTTGCACCAACCTTTCCAGGAAAAGAAAAGAAATTTGACAATGTATCATCTTAGTTTCTGTAGACTCCAGAGACTCCAGACTTCTTCATCTTGGCCATATTCTTCTCATTAATCAAGCTTTCCAATAGTTTTCCATTTCAGATATTGTCTGGTTGCCAATATTTCAGACAGAACCGTGAATATGTACCAATTGTCTGATCGTGCGGTTTTTTGTGAATGTTTTTTGATGATCTACTGAAGCCACACACAAATCATCTGTCCATCACATTGTTATTCAACTTACATATTACTGGAATGTTCCCCACTAGAACATGGCTTTCCCATTACGTTAATTGGCAGTCTCTTGTTTAATTCAGCTTTATTAAGCACCAGTGTGTTAGTATATATACAAATAACAACACATAAACAAAACGTCAAAAATAAGATTAAAAACCATCTGACATGAGTAGCTAAGGCTGAGATAGGAACACATCCATCTTCGTAATATGTTGTATGCCTCAGGCTCCTGCATCCTTGTTAGCTGGCTCATTTGGACAGGTAGTTAATTATTATTCACATCAGCTAATGAGTTCCCCTTTAGGTTTTACAAGAGAACATATTATCTATCAGTGCTGGTCTAGGTCAAGTTGCTGCAATTTCTATTTATATTTGTACTAGTCCATGCTTTATGGGAATCGCTATTTGAGGAAGGGGGAATAAATACGTATTGGTTACAGTGCCGCCTGTAAGTATGTGAAACGCATGACATTGTGCCATTGCATCAATGCTAAACATCCTCAGCCTAACTGCTTGTTGAGGCATGAATTTTCATCGGATGAAAGGGAAACAAAGTGGGTCATAAAGGCCGATGTGTGAGGCAAGTGGGATAAAAATAGCAGCCCATTTTCTTCGCTGTAGTCGGAGTTAGGTATGGGTCAAAGTCTTTGATAAGTAAGTGAACCACCCTTCCCTATCTTTTAACATTGGGCCTGCGTTTCACTTACTTATCAAAGACTTTGACCCATACCTAACTCCAACTACAGCAAAGAAAATTAGCTGCTATTTTTATCACGCATGCCTCACATATCGGCCTTTATGACCCAAAATGTTTTCCTCTCAACAAATGTTTTCCTCTCAACAAATCTGTTGGTTATACCACGGCAAATACGATGAAAAACTCTCTTGGTGGAGATAAATGTTCGGAGTGTAGATGTCTTTAAAAACCATTCTCTTTGTTCAGTCGAAATCTATTAGTTAAAGATGTCAAATGCTCAAAATGAAAAATGACAACAGGTGTTCCGTGAAATAGAAAATTTCTTCTTGAGGAAAACCCCAAAACCTCTCCCTCCTAGGTGGCCTATATAGTATGGCCGGCCGCCCCTTATTAACCTACTTCTTAGCTACCTTTCAAACTACAGCAACCTTCCATTATCCATCTGTCTTCCTGGCTTCTCAGAATGAATAAGGAAAGAGAATTTGTTGCATGACTAAACTACATAAGAAGGACCTCTTTAACTCCCTGACAGTAAAACACACAACCCTCCTTACATCTCATTAGTATGAAGCTCAGATGGCATCTTGGAAGCTGTAAAGAAAGTAGAGAGAGTTACTGAACGGCCTTTGCAGTTAATTGATGTCGCACAATTACACTATTAAGCTATGATTGACGGTAACTGCCATACCGAGCTTTATATAAAACCGCCACCATTTGCAAATTGCTATCAGGGAGACAAAATAATAGTAATTTTCTGGGTTGGTCTTTATTTCTGTCATATCATCATATAATACAGATGTTCTAACCTATTTATCCTATTCTACATAGGTAGGACAATAATGTCATTAGGAATGGTTCACAATTCGATTCCTGGCCACACAGCCCCAATCATCCATTCAGGGGCGTATCTAGAAATGGCCCGAGGGGGGGAGAATAACATAGGGCAAATAGGCGGGGCTCCGGGGCACTTCCTATCTGTTCCATGTTAATCCATGGCCCCCCCCTTAATACGCTACTGCATCCATTCATCCCATACGTAAGATCTGAATGATATTGTGTAGACGGGTCTAGGCCCTAACCCGTGGTTGTTGGTCTCTCAAAGATCGTCGGGAGGATGGTTGCTAGTTCGGGTAAATCGAAAGCACCATTAGCCGCAGGGGCTTTTCGGTGAAGTAAAACTGATTAATTTAATTTCACCTGTCATGCCTTAGATATCCTCATCAGATGAAATTTTAGAACTGTTCTACGTTGTATTCGATTTAATGAATGAGAAATTTCAGGTGTCGAGAGTAATGACAAAGACAAGATCTGCTTATTTCAAATTGTCAGATCTGAAGTGTCTCCTTTGAATGTATCATAGAAATTTGAAACTGGATACAAAGCCAATAGCAGAAAGTGTTCAACTGGACAACAATTACATCTATACAACACATCATCAGTCCACCTCTTCTTTATGAATCAAATCCCGACTTTCAAAAAATTTCTATTTAAATCTCTCATTGGTGTATATACAGTTCAATCCAAAATAAAGTAACACAATTTTCTGTCAGAAGTCCTCTGTTTACCTATTTTATCCTCTTTTCTCTACTCCACCCCAAATCTCCTTACAAGTCCCTTTGACTCCTTACTACAGCCTTTGTCCACATTAAGAACTCTATTTAAACATCTACCAATGTATACAACTGCAATTAGCAGAGGTGCAAAATATCAAGTAAATCAAACACAAAGGGGGTGATTGGGTTTGAAATTGGTGTTGTTTAAATGTGACTTGAACATAATTTTAAAAGGTAGTTTCAAGTTGGTAAATGTAGGAAGCTATTCAGAGGTAGTCAAAAGGTGTGAAAGGGTAAAGTAGCGGCTGATTCTTCCTTCCTACTGGAGTAATCGTACTTTATTTTGGATTGTACTGTATTATAATTGTGGATAGACTAATGCCTTACAATTTTCCCTGAATTCCCATACACACTAATTCAAGAGTTAGAATGTAATTTTGACTAAAAATAATGTCAGATGGTATGCAGCTGTCCCGTCTGTTTTTCTTCACTTGTTTGAAAGTAGGTGATATATACACTTTGAAATTACTTTTGTGAAACAGAACCACATTAATAGAACTGCTGCATAGGCCTACCCCGATTGAGAACGACATCACAGATGTGACAATGCAAAGAAAAGGTGTGGTTTAGTCAGCCACTAACAAGGCACCTCATGGTGTAATAGCGCTGTGGCCTTTGCAGTAGTTGCTGACCTAGCTCTGATAATTGGAATTTCAAAAGATATTTCGTAGACCTGTAAACTCACTTCTGTAAATAGGGTAACGTGAGGTTAGGCACATGATAACATTATTATCATCACATTATACTATCTATATGTAATAATTCAATTATCTTATATGATAATGAACAGCGATGATCGATTTTCTACCAGAAAGAAACTAGTTGCTCATCCTTCCATGGGGAAAACTAGGTAGAAACTAGGCCTCGGTAAATACTAGTTTTTATGTGGCGGAGATAGTATAAACAATTTTTATGTTTCAAAACGTCCTTTGCAAACCAAAACAATGAAAACCTCAATGGGAGACCTTGTACATGTCTTCAATGCCTGAAATCACACTTTACTGGTTCTATGACTGCACATGAATATGATGATGAGAGACAGAAAGAAGCTTCACAGCTTAATAGTTGTCACACCTTGCTTGCAATCTAGAGCATGCAAGTACAAAATGGTTGTTTACAACATTTAATCCAGACAATTGAATTGTTTGAAATGTCGAAGAAGTTGTTGATTTCATTATGTTGATTGTCTCAACCAGAACAATCAATAGAATGAAACAAAAGGTTTCTTCAACATTTTGAACATTCAATTGTCTGGATTAGACAACCCCTTGATCAGACATATATCGGACAATCATTGTCAGAATCGGACAATCCTTTTTTTTCTGTGTAAAAAAAGTGTATTCTCTAATTCACACAATGTTTTGGATATGATCTTTTCATTGAAAATAAAGTACACAACTGTCCAATTTTAAAGGCTTAAATTGCAAACAATGTTGTCTTCACTTGACATTGTGCACTGCAAGAAGAAATCTGTTGCCTGGCCGAAAAGCAGAATAGGGCCCTCTACAATTCTCCAACAGTGAAACACATAGCCTAATTATTTCTCATCAGCTCCAAACTTGGCTGACATCAGGGAAGCTGCTAACAAATGTCGAGGGTCTGACTTACTGCCCCTTGCCAATTAATTCTCATTTGGCCTCTTCCAGTATTTAGGCCTGATTCATGGTAATCCTCAGAGTCCTAGTAAATGTTCTCATTTTCCCTAGTCCAAGCGCATTCAGAGCTCAACATGATACTTGTATAGTTGAAAAAGCTGGGACCTAACTAAAAAGTGTGCATGTTAATTCCTTGCTATAAAAAAAGTAAACAAACAGAATTGTTATTGTTCACTTTTCAAAAACTTATGACAGTATAATTTATGAAGAGTATAAAATCCTACTTCAAAGTGGGGCACCGCATTTTCTGGTTGTGACATGCTCAACATTGGCATCTATCTAAGCGCAACTGGAAAAATGACATATCCAATATTAAATAATCACTGAAATCTGCTACATTTAGCTTCATGAAGACGATGGGTTTTTTTTTTTAATAACAAAATCAATGTAACAAGATGGGAATTTGAGACCATTCAATCATTTCACTTACTCAAAGTTGCAGTTTAGTCAAATTTAGCCTTTTCTATTCACTAAGGATATAAATTTATTTATGTTCATCGTTCAATAATTATATATAAGCAAGTGTGACTTATAAGCTATACTCGTTTCAACATCTCGGAATATATCGCATGTGCCAAATAATCAAAGTCACCTACTTCTGTTAATTGTAATAATAAGCTGATGTCAGTAACAGAATGTCATATAATTATTCAATAATAACTGTTTCATTACTTCATTATCCTTGCAAGAAAATCTGTGTTAATTGATATAAAGAAACTCATAAAACATATCATAAGTGACATATGGCATCTATTAATAATTTTCAATGAGAAGATCTGTCACCAATGTCGTTTTACATAAATCATCAAGAAACCTCATTTAATACCTCAGCGTAGTAACGGTTCAATTTTTTCTATTCCATTACCCAGATGCTCACGGCTCATTTTATTAAAGTGGTAGTGTGCAATGCTGCCATCTGCTGGGTAGTGGTACAGGTTTCAAATCCTGCTCTGACCTGGTCACCTGACATAAAGCCCCAATCATCCATCCATCCATCAATTTCATGTACATCACATATCATATCACACTATTTGATACACAACAAATGACTTCTGTGATGCAGTTGCATCAAAATGCATTGCAAAAACCTGCAACTTAGCATTACAAAACAGATATCGATCAGAGGCAAGGATGGAACACTTACTGTTCAATCGGATAACTTTCTTCCTTGGCATCCTAGAGATTATATATGTCAAAAAATAAGTGTAGCTGGTCAACTATGCCTGGCCTTTTAAACTCAATGCAAACCAACAAAAATTCATGACTGGATTTTTTCTTCAAGTTAGCTTTCAAATTTTTCAGCCACTTCCAAAAGTAAAATCTCCAATAAGAATACTTTCCGTTAACTGTAAATTGAAGATTCCAATGCATGCTTGACTCTCTTAAGGGTTTATATTGAAATCTGCCACCTTCCTTTCCACGAAAATAGCTAATCTTATTTTTGTGCAGTGTCCAGTTGAATACCAAATAACTTGATGCCCCTGACTCCTTCTTGGTATCCCAGGAAACACCATGGAATCAAATTATGTCTGAAGCAGAATCCCAGGAGACAAAATTCAGCACAGATTTCTTTCTAACATACTGCATTAAAGATAAAGTAGAGATGCACGGAATTCTCTGAATCTTCAAGATAGTTTTAAAGATTAAACACTCTCATGGTTTCAATAGTGTACATCTTTATTGGTACATTCCGTAAGCTTGTATGAACTTCAAATATAGATTTATTTAAACAGCATGATGTTAGCAATTAAATGTACATTCCAGATGAATCAATACTATGTCAATTGTTAAAGGAACTGCACTGAAACCAGCATTATGTTACAGCATAATAGTGAAATTTCTTGTCTGTCCAACTGAAAAAAGTTATGAAATACAACATCAACATGCTTAACTTACAACTTACAATACAGTCTGGTGCCAAGGCATCAACTTGAAGGATAGCCTCATCGAGATAGCTGAGCTGATCTGATAAGATCAATGGAGGGCTCAAACAGAGAAGTTGTTAATGGCCTCAGACCAATAGGTTGACACCAAAAATACACACTGTCGACTGGGTTCTGAGAGTGTAATGGTAAGATATGGTCTGATATAACTGCTTTGAACAAGAATAAAGATGGACTTTGAATTCCTGGTTTGATAAATGTTAGTTAAACAGATTCTTAAAAAAGATTTGAGACCAAATGTGAAACTTCCTCTTTCTGTGTTATCAAATTTTGGTGGTCTTTACTAGTCTAACTCTGGGATATTGTGCTTTGTAGTTTGAAATGTAGTGCTAAACACAATTTACCATTAGTCCTCGTTAAATTTTACACAAAATCCTATCTTTTACAGCTGTTGGCCGATTAGTGTTCCAAACACTTTCAAAATATACTTTCAACAAGGTCATGTGATGTCATAGGCTTAAAAATGTTTTGTTTGTGACTGTTATGGCTGATCAGTTGATTCAGTACTTATCATATCTAGCACCATAAGTGACATAAACATACTACTTAAATAACTTAAGGTACTTCATCAAATGAAAAGATTACGTCAAGGAGACCAACAGAAAACTGTCAATGACATGGCAAAGCCAGTTTGTAAATTGAAAATAAATTTTTTCAGTTGACCACCAATCGGCAAAGAGCTCTAATGCTGTTGCAGTATAAAATAAAAATCGGGCGGCAATCCAAATTTCAACATTTAGAATTTGCTTTTTCTTTGCACCAACCTTTCCAGGCAAAGAAAAGAAATTTGACAATGTATCATCTTAGTTTCTGTAGACTCCAGAGACTCCAGACTTCTTCATCTTGGCCATATTCTTCTCATTAATCAAGCTTTCCAACAGTTTTCCATTTCTGATATTGTCTGGTTGCCAATATTTCAGACAGAACCGTGAATATGTACCAATTGTCTGATCGTGAATTGTTTTTTGTGAATGTTTTTTGATGATCTACTGAAGCCACACACAAATCATCTGTCCATCACATTGATTATTATTCAACTTACATATTACTGGAATGTTCCCCTCTAGAACATGGCTTTCCCATTATGTTAATTGGCAGTCTCTTGTTTAATTCAGCTTTATTAAGCACCAGTGTGTTAGTATATTTACAAATAACAACACATAAACAAAACGTCAAAAATATGATTAACCCTCCCAAGGTTTCCTTGGTCTTTTTGGACCCGTTCACCACTTCACGCCTGCCCTACTACTTCTCATTTGACTTCACGCACGTTTCCATCACTTGTATTCCTTAATTGCCATCACATTTGATTATGTTTGAAGCACCAAACCTATACGAAGTAAAATCTTTGTAATATGTTTGAAAAAAAAAGTTTCTGACGTTAAAGGGCACCCGGGCCTCGGAGGCCCGCCCTTTGAAATTGATCAAATTGATGTATCTTTCTCTTGGGGAATTAAAAGCATTTCTGTGCCATTAATATTATAAGGATATTTGGCTATCATAAAAGAAAATCTAAGGGCTGTCAAGTGTTTAAGATTGTTTATAACCCCAATTTTTTTTAAACATAATTTTCTTAACGCCTATATATCAGATAGCTCTCTATCTCGATATATATATGAGGTAGAAATATAATTATAGTGTATAAATGACCTAGTATAGAAGTTTTTGGCTAATATGCATCAGGGTCATTCCACATCAACTCAGGCGGTGCTCCTGCTCGACCATCTCAGATTTTCCTGAAACTCCAGTCAATCATTGACCTGATATCCAAATGAGGATTTCCAAAATAATAGCTTTGACCGATACATAGTTTTTGATTTAGAGGCCCTAAAGCGAACCTTGGTTGTCAACAAGACTTGAAGCAAGTCCTTCTAGGCCGTTTTTGGAGCATCACTGTGCAAAGAGATTTTCAATTACATTCATCATTGTTTCAGTATCTCTTTAACTATTGCTAGGGACAAGGGAAAACATAGTTTCACTAACCTACACAGATTGATGAAGGTACGGGAAGCTGCCAAACTAGGGTGTTTGTGCTGCGACAACTAAAATTTACCAAGTCATAATTACAAAATACATGGCCTCATGTACTAAATTTGTCCATGAATCATTATTTGGCTTATAAATTAATAGATTAGCAATGATTTGGCTCAAAAATGTTACCTACTTATAGGATATATGGAGCACCAAACATGCTAAAACATTGATTTTTTGTCAAAATGAGTCATGGTTGAAGGGGCAGCGCTCAGTCCTGACACCTAGTACTAGTTTGATATTCTGGAATATGGTAGATGAAGGGGTGAGACAAAACATATGTCAAAATTGACTTGGTGATCTTGTTTAAAGTTGAGAAATTTTTGGTTTGAAATTTTATGAATCGGCACTTATCGCTAAGGTGTTTGTCTGATAAATTTTCAAAGCTAAACCTTGCTTAGTCATCACAATGGATGTGTTGCACAATAGGAATGTTGAAATTGAGGTTTCAGATTTATTTTCACAGTGAGAGTACATTTTATATATATCTGTAGTGTTACCATAAATTCCCTTGGTCACAAAGTATTCACTGGTAATGATGAAACAGATATATTATTAAACCAAGTGTATTTTTGTTGTTCGGTGATATATAAGGACAAACAGATTGACTGGGGAACCTCTTTGCAAATCTTAACAATCTTCTGAAGCACGAAGAAGATTTTGGCGTCAAAGCTGAATTTCATTTGTTTGCTACCTCCCATGGCAAGAGTCTGTATGATGGTATTGGGGGGACTCTCAAAAGACTGGCCAGAGCAGCAAGTCTTCAAGCCACAGTTGCAAACCATATTTTAACACCGCATCAACTAAATGAATAGGCCAAGACCCATCTGTTGGGCATTACGTTTTTCTTTGTTCAATCACAGGCAGTTCAGGACAACTATGCCCAGCGTTTGCAAAGTCGATTCATTAACTTGAAAACTGTGCCTGGCACCAGAACTCATCATGCCTTTCGAATTGTCAATGACAAACTCTGCACGCACTGAGTTTCATCAGATACTCTAGATATTACAGCACAGCATTCCTCACAGGTTGATGGCAATAATTTCCAGGTTGGTCAATATGTTGCCGCTGTGTACGGTGATGACTGGTATATCACCACCATCAAGGAAATTTGCATGACAAATAAGGATGTCTTCATTAAATTTCTGCATCGCAGAGGTCCAACAAGGTCGTTGTTCTGGCCAAAACATCCTGGTGAGTACTTTGTGCCAATGGAACATATCTTGCGTGTTATAAAACCACTACCAACCTCATCTTCAAAGCGAAATTACACCCTTGATGAGGGTACTTTAAACAAACTTATTGTAGCACACAGAGACTTCAGTGCAAACCATATTTAAGCACAATGATGAAACAAAGATGATCAACATTTGATTAATTCAGAATAGGTAATTTTACTAATATAACTAACTGGTTCAACGGTATTGAAACATTAATAGATAGTAAGTTTTTTTGTTAAGTGTTAAATGAATTGTTAAGTTCATATTCATTCTCTGGAAGCATTGTATCTGAAGTGAAGACTGCAAGACTTAAACCATGAAAATAGAATATTACATTAAAACAAGTAGACAATGTCATGTTCATGGTTTTTGCCGCACTAACATGGTTATTATGATGAATTTGTATGGTTTTCCTTTGAAAAAAATAAATAAATACTTTAGCGATAAATGGCGACTTGTACAATTTTAACCCAAAAATTTCTCAACTTAAAAAAAAATCACCAAATTGGTTTTATCATATGTCTTGTCTCACCCCTTCGTCTACCATATTCCAGAATATCAGACTAGTACTAGGTGTCAGGACTGAGCGCTGCCCCTTCAAGCATGACTCGTTTTGACAAAAAAATCGATGTTTTAGCATGTTTGGTGCTCCATATATCCTATAAGTAGGTAACATTTTTGAGCCTAATCATCGCTAATCTATTAATTTATAAGCAAAATAATGATTCATGGACAAATTTAGTACATGAGGCCATGTATTTTGTAATTATGACTTGGTAAATTTTAGTTGTCGCAGCACAAACACCCTAGTTTGGCAGCTTCCCATACCTTCATCAATCTGTGTAGGTTAGTGAAACTATGTTTTCCCTTGTCCCTAGCAATAGTTAAAGAGATGCTGAAACAATGATGAATGTAATTGAAAATCTCTTTGCACAGTGAAGCTCCAAAAACGGCCTAGAAGGACTTGCTTCAAATCTTGTTGACAACCAAGGTTCGCTTAAGGGCCTCTGAATGAAAAACTATGTATCGGTCAAAGCTATTATTTTGGAAATCCTCATTTGGATATCAGGTCAATGACTGACTGGAGTTTCAAGAAGATCTGAGACGGTCGAGCAGGGACTTTCTGAAAATTTGCCTGATTTGACATGGAATGACCCATCACACGTTGGCCTAAAATCAACTGCATTGAACTTTTGGACCTGTACATATGCCTTTTTTCTGCAAAAATGGCCATTTTCATTGATGTGCACTGTATCATGGCATTATTCTTGGATATGGAGAGTGTCAACCAGTGAAATTTTTTCATAAATTTAATCAAGTATGTGTTCAAGTATTCAGATTAAAATGGGACCCGAAAGAGTTTTGCAACCTTTAGCTACAAATCGATTTTGAATAGTAGATTTTGTCTTAAATATGCTGAAATCCGCACATTACTGCAGATGCCATATAAGCAACATCAGATACACCTATGTAATATGAAGCACCAAATAGTTATGAGAGCATAATAAGATTATCTGGGGAGCTAAAATTTCATGAAAAATAAGTTCCATGGTATTTTTTAGTATTTCTGATAATTTCTGTTAGAAATCCAAGGGACCGGGCCTGTCAGACCCGGGTGCCCTTTAATGTATGTTAAATAAGGTGCCCTTGGGAGGGTTAAAAAACCATCTGACATGAGTAGCTAAGGCTGAGATAGGAACACATTAGGGTGCATCATCTGCCCCCTAAAATGAAAAAATTGAAATATTCATTTGCACTTTTGCCATATTGTTCCTTTGCCAGTAGAAACACACTCTGCAAAATTTCATTAAGATCGGATGTGGCCTTCGGGTGGCACTTTTGCATTAAAGTTGAGTTCAAAATTTAAAAAAAATTATGCTTTGAAAAGTTGCGGTTAGAAATATCTAGGTTATGGTTCTTTGTATGTATTTTAATTCAATACCATTGTTCTCAGAAGAAAATTGTCTTTAATTTGAAAAGTAGAAAGCTATATTTCTGAAAATTTTTCATGCTTAAGTTTTTTGGAAAGCCGAAATTTTTTGACTTTAATGACCAAATGTTGGAAATAATCAATTTAAAAGGTCAACTTCTGCCTAACTTTCACATGATCATTACAATAAAACATGAGGAACATTTTGCTGAAGAAAGTAGGAAATATAATGTTTTCCAAATAGTTATTCATCAAATTCAAATGTGCATATTTGCATAAATTACGTGTAAAAATTAAAAATACAACAATGACAATATCATAATTCAATAATGGTTTTATCAGATGATGCAGTCGACCACATTGTCACTTTTTGGACTTCTTTGAGTTCCCAAAGTCATATTAACATCCTTTTTTTGATTTATCACATTTTTCCTGATAAAAAAGAAAATATCTCTACACAATTCTCCTCAATGGAAACCATTGATGTTTGTATTCAAATTAAAGCTCTTTTTCTAAGGAATCTAACTGTGCCATCCAGAAATCAGTTAAATTAAAATTGACAATATTATTGATAACCGCGAATCGCTAAAATATGACCCAATACTGAAAATTCAAGGCTGTTGTGCCACCCTTTGGCATTAGAATTTTTCCCTAAAATTTTGCAGGGCTTCTTTCATGATATAGGGGAACACTTATGCAAAAGTGCATGATGTTTTGAAGATATAGGGGCAGACAATGCACCCTAGAACACATCCATCTTCGTAATATGTTGTATGCCTCAGGCTCCTGCATCCTTGTTAGCAAGTATGCAGCCAATCACTCTTTCATGTCATTTCCGATATATCAAGAAAACTCCAAGTAAATTAGTGAAGATTCCCACTGGCTCATTTGGACAGGGAGTTAAATATTATTCACTTCAGCCAATGAGTTCCCCTTTTGGTTTTACAAGGGAACATATTATCTATCAGCGCTGGTCCAGGTCAAGTTGCTGCGATTGCTAATTATATTCGTACAAGTCAATGCTTTATGGGAATCGCCATTTGAGGAAGGGGGAATAAAAACGTATTGGTTATACAACGAGTTTGAGGTGTATAACCCCTGAAATGTTGGTTATACACCTCAAACTCGTTGTATAAGCGACTTATACTCCATATATGACTCCAGAAGGATTTTCAACTGAATTTTGTGGTTTGTTGTCAACCTAAGGCTCGTTGTTTGCAGAAAAAGTACTAACTGAATCCCCAACAGTGGTATAACTAACAAATCTGTTGGTTATACCACGGCAAATACAATGGAAAACTGTCTCTTTGGAGTATAAATGTTTGGAGTGTAGATGTCTTTAAAAAAATCATTCTCTTTGTTCAGTCAAAATCTATTAGTTAAAGATGTCACATGCTCACAATAAAAAATGACATCAGGTGTTCCGTGAAATAGATAATTTCTTCTTGAGGAAAACCCCGAAACCTCTCCCTCCTAGTTGGCCTATAGGCCTATATCATGGCCGGCCGCCCCTTATCAATTTACTTCTTAGCTACCTTTCAAACTACAGCAACCTTCCATTATCCGTCTGTCATCCTGGCTTCTCGGAATGAATAAGGAAAGAGAACTTGTTGCATGACTAAACTACATAAGAAGGACCTCTTTAACTCTCTGACAGTAAAACACACAACCCTCCTTACATCTCATTAGTATGAAGCTCAGATGGCCTCTTGGAAAGTAGAGAGAGTTACTGCACGGCCTTTGCAGTTAATTGATGTCGCACTACCGCACTATTAATTGGCTGTGTCTGAGAAAACCAGGCGGAAGTCCCATATAGTGTCTACGTGGCCCGACTCAGATTTTAATGATACTGGGTTTAATGACCCTTTGAATAGTTTAGAAACTTGGGGTAAGGTTGATTTTGGCCAAAAAAATTGTTTAGGGGCCAAACTGGTACTCTAAAGAATAGATGTTTTACATAGCTGAAAATCTTCGGCAAAAACTCCCATTGGATTACATGTTAAATTTTGAAACTTTGAGGCTATGGTACTCAACGAGCAGCGGCTACAAAAAAATTCTGACCATACAATTTGGTTGTATGACTCTTTAACTTATGGAAAGTGGTGTCAGACTCGTGGGTTTTTTTGTTATGGGTTGTTTTGAGCGGCATTTCTAATGTAACCATGGCGACAAAATGGAAATCTATTTCTTTGACCACCAAAAAGATGAAATTGGTCTATCTCTGTCAGTAGAAATGATAGAAAAACAAGTAAAGCATGGTTTCCTGTATTTTAGAGTATGGGGAATTCATTTCTTAGGTCAATTCTATTTTTAGAACAACCCTTGGGTGCATTTTAGGCCTATAAATGCAGAAAAAGTGTGATTTTTTAACTTTTTTCACTTTTCCGGCAGTATGATGCAAATTCGGTGATCTGAACTTTAGCAGTTAGGAATGTCACACCACCAAAACATTTTTGTCTTTCATTTGGTATATGCAATTTTTATAATCTATGCATATTTCTAGCAAAAAGGCCAAATTTGGTCATTTTTATGCCCAATTTGCGGCAAATTTTGAAAAAAAGCCCAAAGTTGATGTAATTAAATGATGATAGCCTGAACCACAACAAGAACGAACTCATACCATATTTTTCCAAATGTTTTTTCAAGAAGGTACAAAAAGTGATTTTTTGACCTACTTAACATTCAAGATGGCTGACACAATGGGAATTGTCAGACCCTTGGGACAAAATGGAAATCTATTTCTTTGACCACCAAAGAGATGAAATTGGTCTATCTCTGTCAGTAAAAATGATAGAAAAACAAGTAAAGCATGGTTTCCTGTATTTTAGAGTATGGGGAATTCATTTCTTAGGTCAATTCTACTTTTAGAACAACCCTTGGGTGCATTTTAGGCCTATAGATATAGAAAAAGTGTGATTTTTTAACTTTTTTCATTTTTCCGGCAGTATGATACAAATTTGGTGACCTGAACATTAGCAATTAGGAATGTCACACCACCAAAACATTTTTGTCTTTCATTTGGGGTATGCAATTTGTTAAATTTATGCAAATTTCTTGTAAAAAAGGCCAAATCAGCCAATTTTATGCCCATTTTTGCGGCATATTTTGAAAAAATGTCCAGAAGTTGATGTTACTAAATGGATGATAATCTGAACTATAAAAAAGTGAAACTCATGCCATATTTTTCCAAATGTTGTTTCAAGAAGGTATGAAAAATGATTTTTTGACCTATTTAACATTCAAGATGGCTGCCACAATGGGAATTGAGATAAGATCACAAATTCTGCAGTAACAAGTGAAGTCAGATTTTTAAACAGTATTTAACTTTTCCTGCCCTTATATGGGAATTGTGATAACTGGAACTCTCATAATTGTGCAAATAACATTAAATGGAATTTTTTATCTTTTATTAGGTGTAAAAATCTGCTACATTAATGCTAATTTTCTTGCCAAAAAAGGAACAAATTGGGCTGATTTTAGGCACATTTTGCGACAAATTATTGAAAAATGTTGGGAGTTTATGTAGTGAAAGAGATGGTAACCCAAACCATACATTCATGCTATTTTGTTCCGAATATGTACTGTTTCAAGAAGGTATAAAGAGGCCGATAAGCAGTGAGTAGGACACTGAGCTGCCAGTCATTGGGTCCACGGTTTGATACCTGCTTTGGCAGTGTTATCTAAACTTATATTGGACAGCAGTTTCAATCATCATTTGCCTCGTTGTTGTGTCATCCTCCTGTCCCAATTATCTATGAGGTGCAAAAATAAGGGCCCTAAAGAACCAATCATCCATCCATCATGAAAGTATGAGAGAAAAGTTTTGACTGTCGTAAAATGCCAGACGGCTTCCTACAATTTAGA
Organism: Platynereis dumerilii; assembly: GCA_026936325.1. NCBI lineage: Eukaryota > Metazoa > Annelida > Polychaeta > Phyllodocida > Nereididae > Platynereis > Platynereis dumerilii. The sequence continues at coordinate 172,038 of JAPTHN010000172.1, forward strand.
TTTTTTTCAGGACACAAATTATTCAGTGACTCTGAAAAAAATTCATGGGAGCCTCGTGGTTGTCTTAAAGTATAGAAAATGCTGTAGGATGTTTTGTAAACAAGAATCCGCGGATTCAAAACCGACCTAACGCAATGAAATTGAAGGTGCCATTGCCTAAACCACTGAGCAACTGATATTGGAAGATAGGAGAAATAGTTGATTGGAAGATGCTAGACTATTAGTATAGAATCAATGCAGTTTGAACAGATTTCTAAAAAAAAGGAGAGATGGCTGCCAAAATGGCTACCATCTTGGATTTCTCAACATGTTCCTCATCCATACCCACAGGCCAATACCTGTACCAAATTTCATAACTGCAAGTGAAATATTAAGGTCACAATGGTCAGTTCAAGAATGACGAAAGATGGCTGCCATTACAAAATGGCAACCATCTTGGATTTATCGACATGTTCCCAATCCATACCCAGAGTCCCATACCTGTACCAAATTTCATAACTGTAAGTGAAATATTAAGGTCACAATGGGCAGTTCAAGAATGAAGAAAGATGGCTGCCAACATGGCCACCACAAAATGGCCACCATCTTGGATTTCTTGACATGTTTCCAATCCATACCCAGAGTCCCATACCTGTACCAAATTTGTAAGTGTAATATTAAGGTCACAATGGGGAAAAACCTTGTCTGTTATCGCCAAATGTGGTTTACATCTGGTTTGTGGTTGCAAGCTTGTGGTTGCAGTTTATGCCTACTGTTTATGGTTTCACCTGATTCATTTACATCTCCTGTATTAACCGGCCTCTGCTGTTAGGCCGGTTAAAATCTATGTACATTTTGCCGACACATCCTTACGGCAAAACCAACAGGTACTACACTCTTCTTGGAAGTCTTCTTGAATTTATAGCAAGTTGGGCGCCATTCTGTGCATTCTCAAAGATTTTAATTAATGTTTCTCCATCTGCCAGCGGGCAATGGTTTGAGCAAAATGACCAAGGTTTCCCTTTGCCTCACAATGAGATACTTGTGATTCATAACACAAAATAAATTGAATGTTCAAGCTTTTTGGCTGCCATATTGGGACTTTTTACGAGATGTTATCATGTGACTTTTTTACAAAACATCCTACAGCATTTCTATACTTTAAGACAACCACGAGGCTCCCATGAATTTTTTTCAGAGTCACTGAATAATTTGTGTCCTGAAAAAAATCTAAATTGGTTCTTTAGGGCCCTTATTTTTGCACCTCATAGATAATTGGGACAGGAGGATGACACAACAATGAGGCAAATGATGATTGAAACTGCTGTCGAATATAAGTTTAGATAACACTACTCACTGCTTATCCCCCTCTTTATACCTTCTTGAAACAGTACATATTTGGAACAAAATAGCATGAATGTATGGTTTGGGTTACCATCTCTTTCACTACATAAACTCCCAACATTTTTCAATAATTTGTCGCAAAATGTGCCTAAATCAGCCCAATTTGTTCCTTTTTTGGCAAGAAAATTAGCATTAATGTAGCAGATTTTTACACCTAATAAAAGATAAAAAATTCCATTCAATGTTATTTGCACAATTATGAGAGTTCCAGTTATCACAATTCCCATATAAGGGCAGGAAAAGTTAAATACGGTTTAAAAATCTGACTTCACTTGTTATTGCAGAATTTGTGATCTTATCTCAATTCCCATTGTGGCAGCCATCTTGAATGTTAAATAGGTCAAAAAATCAATTTTCGTACCTTCTTGAAACAACATTTGGAAAAATATGGCATGAGTTTCACTTTTTTATAGTTCAGATTATCATCCATTTAGTAACATCAACTTCTGGACATTTTTTCAAAATTTGCCGCAAAAATGGGCATAAAATTGGCGGATTTGGCCTTTTTTACAAGAAATTTGCATAAATTTAACAAATTGCATACACCAAATGAAAGACAAAAATGTTTTGGTGGTGTGACATTCCTGTCTTTCATTTGGTGTATGCAATTTGTTAAATTTATGCAAATGTTCAGGTCACCAAATTTGTATCATACTGCCGGAAAAGTGAAAAAAGTTAAAAAATCACACTTTTTCTATATCTATAGGCCTAAAATATGGCTCCGTGGTACAGTGGGTAGCATCCCCGCCTTGTACACATGAGGACGTGGGTTCGATCCCCGCTCCGGCCATGTCCAGAGGTTATCACTATAATGATTGGTATGATTGCCGTTCAGTATGGTGAGCGCTGGTGAGCAGATTTATCTGGAATGGGCGCTATATAAAATCATACTATACTATATTATTATTATAAAATGCACCCAAGGGTTGTTCTAAAAGTTGAATTGACCTAAGAAATGAATTCCCCATACTCTAAAATACAGGAAACCATGCTTTACTTGTTTTTCTATCATTTTTACTGACAGAGATAGACCAATTTCATCTTTATGGTGGTCAAACAAATAGATTTCCATTTAGTCCCACGGGTCTGTCAATTCCCATTGTGTCAGCCATCTTGAATGTTAAGTAGGTCAAAAAATCCTTTTTCGTACCTTCTTGAAAAAACATTTGGAAAAATATGGTATGAGTTTGTCTTTGTTGTGGTTCAGGCTATCATCATTTAATTACATCAACTTTGGGCTTTTTTTCAAAATTTGCCGCAAACTGGGCAAAAATGACCGAATTTGGCCTTTTTTGCTAGAAATATGCATAAATTAAAAAAATTGCATACACCAAATGAAAGACAAAAATGTTTTGGTGGTGTGACATTCCTAATTGCTAAAGTTCAGGTCACCAAATTTGCATCATACTGCCGGAAAAGTGAAAAAAGTTAAAAAATCACACTTTTTCTGCATTTATAGGCCTAAAATGCACCCAAGGGTTGTTCTTAAAATAGAATTGACCTAAGAAATGAATTCCCCATACTCTAAAATACAGGAAACCATGCTTTACTTGTTTTTCTATCATTTCTACTGACAGAGATAGACCAATTTCATCTTTTTGGTGGTCAAAGAAATAGATTTCAATTTTGTCGCCACGATTACATTAGAAATGCCGCTCAAAACAACCCATAACAAAAAAACCCACGAGTCTGACACCACTTTCCATAAGTTAAAGAGTCATACAACCAAATTGCATAGTCAGAATTTTTTTGTAGCCGCTGCTCGTTGAGTACCATAGCCTCAAAGTTTCAAAATTTAACATGTAATCCAATGGGAGTTTTTGCTGAAGATTTTCAGCTATGTAAAACATCTATTCTTTAGAGTACCAGTTTGGCCCCTAAAAAATTTTTTTGGTCAAAATCAACCTTACCCCAAGTTTCTAAACTATTCAAAGGGTCATTAAACCCAGTATCATTAAAATCTGAGTCGGGCCACGTAGACGCCCCTGCCTGGTTTTCTCAGACACAGCCAATTAAGCTATAATAGACGGCAATTGCCATATCGCGCTTTATATAAAGCCACCACCATTTGCAAATTGCAATCAGAGAAGACAAAATAATAAGTAATTTTCTGAGTTGGTCTGTATTTCTATCATATCATCACATAATACAGATGTTTTAACCTATTTATTGGCCATTCTCAAATTTCTGGACAAAATGCCCTGGAAAATGTCGTGACAGTGTGGACTTTTGATGCAAAAAACCTGCTTTTTGAGCTATCTAAAAATAGACAAAAATGAAAAAAAATTATGTAAGTCTTATTTTCAGAAGGACTTCATCTCAGATGAATCGTTTCTTAAATTAAATATTGATTTTTTGTGGTAACGAAGTGGACAGGAACGAGTAACGGAGTGGACAGGAACCGGTTGGTTTTCTCTTAATAGTGCATTCTATTTGGGAGATACAAGGTTATGATAGCATTCTATTGAATCCTGTCACCCTCAGCAAAATATACATAAAATTTCTTTGAAAAAGCATCACTGGTAAGTTCAGAATTGAAGGGAACGGAATGGACATTTTTGTGCGACCAAAAAATTTTCCAGTGAAAATTATGCCTTAATTTGTTGAATACCTGTTTAATGAAATCTGCAAAGCTGTGGTATTGTGGCGCATGTTCATCTTACGACATTTAGTGGAAATTGCTCATTAAAAACAATAGCGAGCTGAGCTATGGCACAGAACGGAGTGGACAAAACAATTAACATAAACTAGTGACACGTCTTTTACATCAATTAATTCAATGAAATAAAACAAGAAAAAAGTTAAATATAATGTATATATTAATTCAAGTCTATATTATCATGAATCGTGCATAGAAACTTTGAAAATTATGGTACTTTAAGAGGAAAATTAACACTTGAGTTTGTCATGTCAGGTCCAGTGTCAGGGAAAAACCATTGATTTGGCATGGATTGCTGGACACAATGCACCGAAAAAGCGTCTAATAAATTACTTTTTGTTCCAAATGCAGCGGTTCTAAATAGAAATATGAATAACGGATGCAGAGTGATGCTTCAGATATTAATTGCATTCAAATTAATGTCAGGGAACTGGAGTGACGCAAATTGTCACGAAATTTGAGAATGACCCTTATCCCATTCTAAGATAGGTAGGACAATAACGTCATTAGCAATGGTCACAATTCGATTCCTGTTCTTGTCTGTGTTCACCTGGACTTGTTGGACAGCAATTTCATCCATCCTTTGCATCACAGCTGTTACATCCTCCTGTCCTAATTTGCTAATTTGCCTACTAAGTGCATAAACACAGCCCCAATCATCCATTCAGGGGCGTATCTAGAAATGACCCAGGGGGGGGGGAGAATAACATAGGGCAAATATGCGGGGCTCCGGGGCACTTCCTATCTGTTCCATGTTAATCCATGGCCCCCCCTTAATACGCTACTGCATCCATTCATCCCATAGGCCATACGTAATGATATATGTAGACGGGTCTAGGCCCTAACCTGTGGTTGTTGGCCTCTCAAAGATCGTCGGGAGGATGGTTGCTAGTTCGGGTAAATAGAAAGCACCATTAGCAGCAGGGGTTTTTCAGTAACGTAAAAGTGATTAAATGAATTTTACCTGTCATGCCTTAGATATCCTCATCAGATGAAATTTTAGAACTGTTATTCGTTGTATTACATTTAATAAATGAGAAATTTCAGTTGTCGAGATTGATGACAAAGAAGAGATCTGCTTATTTCAAACTGTCAGATCAGAAGTGTGTCCTGTCAATGCATCATGGTAACTTCTGTAAATAGGGTAACGTAAGGTTAGGCACTTGATAACACTATTATCATCACAATCCACTATCTATATGTAATAATTCGATTATCTTATATGATAATGAAGAGCGATGATAGAAAGTAGTTGCTCATCCTTCCATGGGGAAAAACTAGGTAGAAACTAGGCCTCGGTAAATACTAGTTTTTATGTGGGGGAGATAGTATAAACAATTTTTATGTTTCAAAACGTCCTTTGCAAACCAAAACAATGAAAACCCCAATGGGAGATCCTGTACATGTCTTCAATGCCTGACATCACACTTTACTGGTTCTATGACGGCGCATGAATATGATGATGAGATATAGAAAGAAGCTTCACAGCGTAATAGTTGTCACACCTTGCTTGCAATCTAGAGTATGCAAGTACAAAATGGTTGTCAATAGCTTGATATTAAGTGATGTATTTGACACCCTTACAACATCTTATCCAGACAATTGAATTGTTTGAAATGTCGAAGAAGTTGTTTATTTCATTCTGTTGATTGTCTAAACCAGAACAATCAATAGAATGAAACAAAAGAATTCTTCAACATTTTGAACATTCAATTGTCTGGATTAGACAACCCATTGGTCGGACATATATCGGACAATCATTGTCAGAATCAGACAATCCTTTTTTTTCAGTGCAAGGTGTATTCTCTAATTCACACAATGTTTTGGATACGATCTTTTCATTGAAAATAAAGTACACAACTGTCCAATTTTAAATGCTTAAATTGCCAACAATGTTGTCTTCACTTGACATTATGTACTGCAAGAAGAAATTTGTTGCCTGGCCGAAAAGCAGAATAGGGCCCTCTACAATTCTCCAACAGTTAAACACATAGCCTAATTATTTCTCATCAGCTCCAAACTTGGCTGACATCAGGGAAGCTGCTAACAAATGTCGAGGGTCTGACTTACTGCCCCTTGCCAATTAATTCTCATTTGGCCTCTTCCAGTATTTAGGCCTGATTCATGGCAATCCTCAGAGTCATAGTAAATGTTCTCATTTTCCCTTGTCTAAGGGCATTCAGAGCTCAACATGATACTTGTATAGTTGAAAAAGCTGGGACCTAACTAAAAAGTGTGCATGTTAATTCCTTGCTATAAAAAAAGTAAACAAACAGAATTGTTATTGTTCACTTTTCAAAAACTTATGAAAGTATAATTTAGGAAGAGAATGAAATCCTACTTCAAAGTGGGGCACCGCATTTTCGGGTTCTAACATGCTCAACATCGGCATCTATCTAAGCGCAACTGGAAAAATGACATATCCATTATTAAATAATCACTGAAATCTGCTACATTTAGCTTCATGAAGACGATGGGTTTTTTTTTTTAATAACAAAATCAATGTAACAAGATGGGAATTTGAGACCATTCAATCATTTCACTTACTCAAAGTTGCAGTTTAGTCAAATTTAGCCTTTTCTATTCACTAAGGATATAAATTTATTTATGTTCATCGTTCAATAATTATATATAAGCAAGTGTGACTTATAAGCTATACTCGTTTCAACATCTCGGAATATATCGCATGTGCCAAATAATCAAAGTCACCTACTTCTGTTAATTGTAATAATAAGCTGATGTCAGTTACAGAATGCCATATAATTATTCAATAATAACTGTTTCATTACTTCATTATCCTGACAAGCAAATCTGTTTTAATCAGTGTTAATTTACATCTAATCCTCTTCATTTATAAGCTAATTGGACATACCATAAATGACATATGCCATCTATTAATAATGTATAATATGTTACCAATGTCATTTTGACATAAATCATCAAGAAACCTTACTTTGAATTATTTCAACACAGTAACTGTTCCATTTTCTATTCCATAAAATCCATTCTCATGGAGGGGGGGGGTCAGCAAAGTGGTAGTGGTACAGGTTTCGAATCCAGCTCTGACCTGGTTTAGTGGTTACCTGATGTAAAGCCGCAATCATCCATCCATGGATCAATTCCATGTACATGACATATAATATTATAATATTTGACACACACAACCAATGACTTCTGTGATGCAGTCACATCAGATGCATTTAGAAAACCTGCAGCGTAGTCACACATACATTGTAACAGAGATCGATCAGAGGCAAGAGTGGAAAACCTACTGTTGAATTGGATAACTTTCTACTTTGGCATCCTAGATATAATATCAAAGCATTGGTGAAGTTAGTCAACTATACCTGGCCTTTTAAGCTAAATGCAAGCCAAAAAAAACTCAGGACTGGAGTTTTCCTTGAATCAGTTTTCTAATTTTTGAGCCACTTCCAAGACTAAATCGTCAATAAGAATACTTTCCGTTAACTATAAATCGAAAGATTCCAATGCATGCTTGACTCTCTACTAAGGCGTGACCATCGATGATTGCCACATTCCTTTCCTTGAAATTGGCTAATCTTATTTTTTGCTTCGTGTCCGATTGAATACCACATAAGTTGATGCACCTGACACTTTCATAGTATCCCAGGAAACACCTTGGTTTCAAATTATGTCTGAAGAAGAGTCCCAGGAGACAGATTCCAGCAAAGCTACCTTCCTACTTTTTTTTGCGAATATGTTTTTTTTTTTCACTGAAATTAGCATACATTTAAGATAAAGTAGAGCAGGACCGTATTTTCTGAATCTTACATACTCAGCAGTACACTTCTTTATTTCTACATTCTACAGGGACTGTGATAAATATGAATGAAGCCCATTTGTTTGTTAGTTGTTGTTCACAACTTTATGACCTGTTAAAAACATGGACATTTATGGTTTTAATTCTGTGTATCTTTATTGATGCATTCCATAAGCTAGTTAAACAGTAAAATTTAGATGTACTTAAACATCATGAAGTTAGAAATTAAATGTACATTCCAGGTAGTTTAATATTGTATCAATTGTTTTTAAAAGAACTGCACTGAAACAAGCATTACGTTGCAGCATAATAGTCAAATTTCTTGTTAGACTAATGTTAGTCCAATTGAAAGAAGTTCTGAAATTTAATACAACATGCTAAACTTACAGCTCACAATAGGTTGTCAGTGACCATTACAGAACTTTGCTGCTTCAATGACCTACCATCGACTAACTGCTGGCAGTCTGGTGCCAAGGCATCAACTTGAAGGATAGCCCAAGTGAGATAGCTGAGCTGATAAGATCAATGGAGGGCTCAAACAGAGAAGTTGTTAATGGCCTCAGACTAAAAGGTTGACACCAAAAATACACGCTGTCTCCTTACTTCTGATAGCGTAATGGTAAGATATGGTCTGATGACAGATTGAATAAAGACGGACTTTGGATTCCTGGTTTGATACATGTTAGTTAAACAGGTGCTTAAAAAAGAGATCAAAGGAGAAACTTTCTCTTTCTGTGTCATTAAATTCTAGTAGTCTTTTCTAGTCTATGGTGAGATATTGGCTTTCGGAGTTTGATATGTAGTTTTAAACACAATTTATCATTAGTCCTTGTCAAATATTACACAAAATCCTGGCTTTTGGCTATTGCAGTATGCCTACGAAATGAAAAAAAGGGTGGAATCCAAATTTTGATAGAATTAGCTTTTTCATTGCACCAACCTTTTGAAGGCAACATGAGGAACTTGGCAATGTGTCGTCTTACTTTCTATAGACTCTAGACTTCTCATCTGGGCCATAGTGGTCTCATTAATCAAGTTTTCCAAAAGTTTTCCATTTCAGATATTTTCTAGTTACCAGAGATTCAGACTGAACAGTGAATATGTACCAATTATCTGATTGTGAATTGTTTCATTTTTTGTGAACGTTCTTTAATGATCTACTGTAGCCACATACTGCACATCATTTATCCATCATATTGATTATTATTCAACATATATATTTCTGGAATGTTCCCCTGGAGAATGGCTTTCCCATTACGCTAATAGGGTGTCTCTTGTTTAATTCAGCTTTTGACCCCGAGTGTTTGTACATTCACAAATATAACAACACATAAAAGAAAACTTCAAAAATAATTTGGTTTCTTAGTTCATGACATATAATTAAGTCATCATATACAATGTACATTGACACAAGATAAAACCACCATTTGACATGAGTAGTTCCGGCTGAGATAGGAACACATGCCTCAGGCCCCTGCATCCTTGTTAGCAATTATGAAGTTAATCACTCCTTCATGTCCTACATATCAAGAAAACTCCAAGTAAATTAGTGGGAATTCTTGTAGGCTAATTTGGACAGGGAGTTAATTATTGCCTTGCGTCAACAAACAAGTTCCCTAAAATTAGGGTTTAACAAGGGAACATATAATTATTATAATCTGTCAGTGTAGACCAAGGTCAAGTTATCACATCTGCTAAATTTAAATCTTTGTACAAAATGTTGTATCCAGTGATGCCAGAATTGGACAAAGGGTTAAATAAGGCATGAACGTTCCCCATATTGAACCTTTGCCCGACAGGTTTCTGCATGGTATTTATAATAACAGTATAATATATCCTTCGCCCTCATAAAATTGTATGACCCCCAGGTGCCTCCCCAGAATATATCTCGCAATTATCACGTCACGTGATTATCACAATTTATCGTCAATTTTATCACAAAAACGTCCTCACCCACCGTGACCCACGTGATTCACGTGGGTCACGGTGGGTGAGGACGTTTTTGTGATAAAATTCTTGCTCAGTTTTGCTTAAATTAAAAAATTCTTTTGTAAGAGATGGTTTTAAAATAAGTAATTGCTATGAGGTCGATTTATTCAAGCCATTTGTATGTTTAATCTAAAACCTATTATTTTAGGATGTCGAATGCTCAAAATAGATAATTATCACGTGTTATGGAAAATGAATAACTTCTTGGCACAGAGTGGCAGCCCCCCCCCCTCCCACTCCTCCTGTATATGGCTTAACCACCCCCTTACCAAGCTACTCCTTAGTTACCTTTCAAACTACAGCAACCTTCCATTATCCGTCTGTCATCCTGGCTTCTCAGAATGAATAAGGAAAGAGAACTTGTTGCATGACTAAACTCCATAATAGGGACCTCTATAACACACAACCCTCCTTACATCTCATTAGTATGAGGCTCAGATGGCCTCTGGAGCTGTAAAGAATGAAGAGAGACTTACTGAAGGGCCTTTGTAGTTACTTGATGTTACACTATTGCACCATTTAGGTTTAATAAGTGTTAAGTGACATACTGAGCTTTATGTAATGCAATCATCATTTTCCAAAATTTAATTGCTATCACGGAGACAAAATCCTATAATTTTCTGGGTTTGTTTTTATTTTCTGATATCATCACTGATTCATACAGATGTCCTTAGGGGGCAACCATTTGTTTTCCAGGGGGGGGGGGGCTTGACATTTTCCTCAGCGGGTAATTATTTATTTCTTGGTAACGGCAGCAATATTATTTATTTGGAGCCCAATGACGCCAGATATTAATTCCTAAATCAAGCATCACCTTGTTAAGAGATACCACTACCAGAAATTATTTATTTCAAGACAGGCCAAAATTTATTTATCTATTTCACCAAAACTGAGCAAAGGAATTATTTATATTAATAAAACTCCTACCCCAACCTCTTTGATTTCCCATGCTAAGATTGGGGATAGTGGAAGCACAGGTGATAGTGAACTGGCGTGCCAATTCCTGGAATTTCAGGGGCATCTTGACACATGTTGGATAGCAATTTCAAACATCCTTTTTTGCCTCAAAATAGCCTACACAGGTGCTATTGGGGTGAAAAAACTAAGTCACTCAATCACTCCTTGCCCCATTGCTGGGACCTCTTCCTGTTCTAATTCGTCTACCAATTTCATAAACTCAGCCCCTTCTGAATGACTGGGTGTACAGTGCCGCCTGTAAGTAAGTGAAACGCATGATATTGTGCCATTGCATCAATGTTAAACATCCTTAATCAAAATGCTTCTGGAAGGACGAATTCTCATCTGATGAGAGAAAAACATTTTGGGTCATAAAGGCTGATATGTGAGGCATGCAGGATAAAAAAAGCAGCCAATTTTCTTTGCTGTAGTTGGAGTTAGGTATGGGTCAAAGTCTCTGATAAGTAAGTGAAACGCAGGCCCAATGTTAAAAGATAGGGAAGGGTGGTTCACTTACTTATCAAAGACTTTGACCCATACCTAACTCCAACTACAGCGACGAAAATGGGCTGCTATTTTTATCCCACTTGCCTCACACATCGGCCTTTATGACCCACTTTGTTTCCCTTTCATCCGATGAAAATTCATGCCTCAACAAGCAGTTAGGCTGAGGATGTTTAGCATTGATGCAATGGCACAATTTCATGCGTTTCACATACTTACAGGCGGCACTGTATGACTGTGTAAAGTCTGGTTCTTGTGTACGTAAAAAGGATACTTATTTGAGAACACAAAGCATCATATACAGTTGATCACCCCCATACATCATTTTGGCAACACTTCAACTTTGGACATTTTCATGCCACGCACAGTTTGGACAAATCCGAAACACCATCAGCTGAAATGGTTTTTCAAGTGAAGTAAAAACTGATTCAAGGTAATTTCAACTGTCATGCCTCACTTAATCTCAGCAGATGAAAGCTGAAAACAGTTTTAAGTTGTATTACACTAAATGAATGAGAAATTTCAGGTGTCAAGTGTAATGATAAAGACCAGATCTGCAAAATTGCAACTGACGAGTCCGAAGTGCACCCTTTTAAATTTAAAATAGAAAATTTAGACTAAATAAATTGCCAATGGCAGAAAGTATGATATATCGACCTCTTAATTTGAAATAAACTCCAACATTTTTTAATACAATGCCAAGCTCACGTTGGCATGACTAAGTAGTCGTCTGTGGACTCGCACAAAACATTTTTAACATAATTCCCCAAAATGTATCACTCCAAAGTTCTTTGGCTACACTGAGTTTGATCAGCCTGTACTTCACACCCTTTGTAACTTTTGATGTTGCACATTGAGAGAAAATAATTGGCACAGGAAGACTGAGAGGCAACATTGCCACAGGCCCACCTATTTTCTTTTCTCAAGTTTTCTGCAAACACTTTGGCTCTCGTTTTCCTAGAGCCCCAGGTTACATGCAGTTGAGTCTTTTAGACAAATTACCCGTTTTTCCACCTTTCTTTTGGTTTGTCTTGCTTTTTCTTTGTATCAATTGTGTTTTAACCTTTGCAAGTCTGCTACAATTTACAGTACTAACTAATTTAAATAATGACTACCCCAGCAGGTGGCTGATTCTTCCTTGCTGCTGGGGTAGTCAAGGCCAACTTTTAAAAGGGAAAAAATACACTTTTACTTCATACTTCATATACGAATATTAAATAACAGTTGATATTTACAGCATGAAATAACCTTTACTTTACAGAACCACAGCAATGGAGCAACTACATTATAGACCTACCCTAAGTGAGAATGCACTGAAAAAAAAGGATAGTTTGATATCAGACAATGATTGCCTAATGGGTCATTCCACATCAACTCAGGCGGTGCTCCTGCTCGACCATCTCAGATTTTCCTGAAACTCCAGTCAATCATTGACCTGATATCCAAATGAGGATTTCCAAAATAATAGCTTTGACCGATACATAGTTTTTGATTTAGAGGCCCTAAAGCGAACCTTGGTTGTCAACAAGACTTGAAGCAAGTCCTTCTAGGCCGTTTTTGGAGCATCACTGTGCAAAGAGATTTTCAATTACATTCATCATTGTTTCAGTATCTCTTTAACTATTGCTAGGGACAAGGGAAAACATAGTTTCACTAACCTACACAGATTGATGAAGGTACGGGAAGCTGCCAAACTAGGGTGTTTGTGCTGCGACAACTAAAATTTACCAAGTCATAATTACAAAATACATGGCCTCATGTACTAAATTTGTCCATGAATCATTATTTGGCTTATAAATTAATAGATTAGCAATGATTTGGCTCAAAAATGTTACCTACTTATAGGATATATGGAGCACCAAACATGCTAAAACATTGATTTTTTGTCAAAATGAGTCATGGTTGAAGGGGCAGCGCTCAGTCCTGACACCTAGTACTAGTTTGATATTCTGGAATATGGTAGATGAAGGGGTGAGACAAAACATATGTCAAAATTGACTTGGTGATCTTGTTTAAAGTTGAGAAATTTTTGGTTTGAAATTTTATGAATCGGCACTTATCGCTAAGGTGTTTGTCTGATAAATTTTCAAAGCTAAACCTTGCTTAGTCATCACAATGGATGTGTTGCACAATAGGAATGTTGAAATTGAGGTTTCAGATTTATTTTCACAGTGAGAGTACATTTTATATATATCTGTAGTGTTACCATAAATTCCCTTGGTCACAAAGTATTCACTGGTAATGATGAAACAGATATATTATTAAACCAAGTGTATTTTTGTTGTTCGGTGATATATAAGGACAAACAGATTGACTGGGGAACCTCTTTGCAAATCTTAACAATCTTCTGAAGCACGAAGAAGATTTTGGCGTCAAAGCTGAATTTCATTTGTTTGCTACCTCCCATGGCAAGAGTCTGTATGATGGTATTGGGGGGACTCTCAAAAGACTGGCCAGAGCAGCAAGTCTTCAAGCCACAGTTGCAAACCATATTTTAACACCGCATCAACTAAATGAATAGGCCAAGACCCATCTGTTGGGCATTACGTTTTTCTTTGTTCAATCACAGGCAGTTCAGGACAACTATGCCCAGCGTTTGCAAAGTCGATTCATTAACTTGAAAACTGTGCCTGGCACCAGAACTCATCATGCCTTTCGAATTGTCAATGACAAACTCTGCACGCACTGAGTTTCATCAGATACTCTAGATATTACAGCACAGCATTCCTCACAGGTTGATGGCAATAATTTCCAGGTTGGTCAATATGTTGCCGCTGTGTACGGTGATGACTGGTATATCACCACCATCAAGGAAATTTGCATGACAAATAAGGATGTCTTCATTAAATTTCTGCATCGCAGAGGTCCAACAAGGTCGTTGTTCTGGCCAAAACATCCTGGTGAGTACTTTGTGCCAATGGAACATATCTTGCGTGTTATAAAACCACTACCAACCTCATCTTCAAAGCGAAATTACACCCTTGATGAGGGTACTTTAAACAAACTTATTGTAGCACACAGAGACTTCAGTGCAAACCATATTTAAGCACAATGATGAAACAAAGATGATCAACATTTGATTAATTCAGAATAGGTAATTTTACTAATATAACTAACTGGTTCAACGGTATTGAAACATTAATAGATAGTAAGTTTTTTTGTTAAGTGTTAAATGAATTGTTAAGTTCATATTCATTCTCTGGAAGCATTGTATCTGAAGTGAAGACTGCAAGACTTAAACCATGAAAATAGAATATTACATTAAAACAAGTAGACAATGTCATGTTCATGGTTTTTGCCGCACTAACATGGTTATTATGATGAATTTGTATGGTTTTCCTTTGAAAAAAATAAATAAATACTTTAGCGATAAATGGCGACTTGTACAATTTTAACCCAAAAATTTCTCAACTTAAAAAAAAATCACCAAATTGGTTTTATCATATGTCTTGTCTCACCCCTTCGTCTACCATATTCCAGAATATCAGACTAGTACTAGGTGTCAGGACTGAGCGCTGCCCCTTCAAGCATGACTCGTTTTGACAAAAAAATCGATGTTTTAGCATGTTTGGTGCTCCATATATCCTATAAGTAGGTAACATTTTTGAGCCTAATCATCGCTAATCTATTAATTTATAAGCAAAATAATGATTCATGGACAAATTTAGTACATGAGGCCATGTATTTTGTAATTATGACTTGGTAAATTTTAGTTGTCGCAGCACAAACACCCTAGTTTGGCAGCTTCCCATACCTTCATCAATCTGTGTAGGTTAGTGAAACTATGTTTTCCCTTGTCCCTAGCAATAGTTAAAGAGATGCTGAAACAATGATGAATGTAATTGAAAATCTCTTTGCACAGTGAAGCTCCAAAAACGGCCTAGAAGGACTTGCTTCAAATCTTGTTGACAACCAAGGTTCGCTTAAGGGCCTCTGAATGAAAAACTATGTATCGGTCAAAGCTATTATTTTGGAAATCCTCATTTGGATATCAGGTCAATGACTGACTGGAGTTTCAAGAAGATCTGAGACGGTCGAGCAGGGACTTTCTGAAAATTTGCCTGATTTGACATGGAATGACCCTGATATGTGTCCGATCAAGCGGTTGTCTAATCCAGACAATTGAATTGTTCAAAATGTTGAAGATTTTGCTTATTTCATTCCATTGATTGTCTGGGCCACTATTTTTGAGAATTGAACATTATTCCGATAATATAATAACAGTTGATATTTACAGTGTGAAATAACCTTTACGTTACAGAACCGCAGCAACGGAGCAACTACTGTATAGGCCTACCCTAATTGAGAATGACGCCACACATGTGACATAACTAGGAAAAGGTGTGGTTGAGTCAGGCACTAACAAGGCACCTCAGGGTGTAATAGCATTGTGGCCTTTACATTTGCCAATGACCTAGATGTGATAATTGGAATTTCTGAGGAGGACACATATACCTCTATACTAACAACTGTAAATTGTGTCATGTGAGGTCAGGCACCTAATTCAACTCTTTTTATAACATTCAATTATCTCTATGCGATAATTCGGATCAACTTATGTGATAACAAGCAACATTCTCACTTCATAATCGTATTTTAAGTGACAAGGTCTATATCTATTAACGGTGTGGAGGAAAACCAAGCAGAGGACTTTCTTGCACCAAAAATAAACAAAAATATAGGATGTAATTTTGCTAGAGTCATGACGCTGTAGCTAGAAATCAATCAAGTCAGCATTACGTCCCCTTTTTAACAGCACGGCTGCTCTTACCCTAAAATATAAAGAAACTAAAATGGTCTGGCTTCCATGGGTCAAAGGTCAACCGTGCCCCCTTCTTCTTCTTTTCCTTAGTATATCCGTGACCGGTGTGCCTGTGATGGAACCATGTACTGTCTGTGCTGCTTAAAGTGCTTGCACGTTATTTTAAGTTAGGAGGCGGTATGCCGCGGTAACATAGGATAGGTAGATTTATAGGTCATAACAAGAGGTTTCCTCACCTTATCAAATATTTTAATAATCTGAAAATCATACTTGAAGGTGCACATGTATTTGTTGGCTATTGGTTCGCATAATTCCGGACAAATACAGTCATAAACTAGACATTATCTTGAGACAATGGAGCCCGGTTCTGTGAATTTTTTATAGTCATAAAGTGATAAATTCCATGAAAAAAAGAAAGTAAAAATAAAGAGCAAATTGAATAGATGGATCAGCCATTTACTGACGGTAGCCCACAAGGCCTAGGGCTTAGTGAGAGCTTGTTTAAGAAAATTGTATGAGAATGTCGCCTCATGATCTTTGAGTATGTGCTTGTCTTACTGCCATTGTATTGACCTGAAATACTAAATCCCATTTGGAATGGAAGCAGAATGCTGAGAGCATTTTTCGCCATCAATTATGTAAAGCTATAACACAGTAACTGTTGTTACATCATTAGTAGACATTGATCTATTACAGCCGGTTCAACATTTATAGAGAACTGCAATATCTACACTCTGAATTCTGTGAGTCATGATACAACCAACACACATCTCATTTCTGAGAAACTGGAGAGGAACTAGTAAGCATTATTAATTAAACTTTTTTTGATATTTTGACAGCTTCCTAATCGTTTGTGTTATAATGTAACTGCATGCAGACATTGGTGACCACAGAAATGTCACGATAACTTAATTGAGATATCTTTAAACAATCTCATATGACAAGTTGTCAACATGAAAGTAAACATCACCACTAATAAAGCTTAATTAACACGCAATATGGGGTCGTCGAAATAGACTTCCACCAGCACTAGCAGGCAATTACAAGAAAATTGATTGGTAAAATGATATGGAAATGACCTTAAGACGTACAATGTAATGAATATATATCAATTTCACTAACTCAATTGTGTGTCTTGCCATCAATTAAAACAACGAAAGGATAAATTAATCCGATTTACATGTGTACCTTCGTGAATAATTAGCAGTAAGACATACTCACATTATGATAGAATACTGATCATCCCAGACAAAGTTGATAAGGAAGAGACTCACCTGCGAGAACAGAAAAATGCATTTATTCTGTTGACAAAAGCAGAAGTAGATGGATGGATACATTCACCACGAAATTTATCTTCACGTTCTGATTTTTCATTATAGTTCACAAAATAATGTCAGTATTATAAAGAACAGAGTCGTTTTAGTAGGTTAGGTTTAAATGCACTTCATTCATTTTCTGTCAAAAATTATTATTTTTGGAAAATTTCACAAAAGAATCTTGATGTCAATTATTTGCACATGAGCCCACTATCAGATACTACTTATTGGGATGAAATTTGAGTGAACAAATAATTATTCTGTGCTGACTGTAGATAAATGAGATTGCATTTCCATATCATAACATTACAGTCTAGAAATTTATTATGATCCACATCCTATTATTCTCAATTCTGTACCCAGTGGTGGTTGAATCACATGTTGCTAGCTGACTGCAAAAGAGTTTAGCTAACAAATATTAGTCATATTCATGAAAATTTGTGAGTTGCTTAGTGCTTTCAATATTGTATAAAATGTATGAGAGAAAACTGTCCCAATGCGCCCTGGTTCCCCAAGACATATATGCTTCAGTAAATATTAAGACCTTCCGAGCACTTGGCTGTAACGCATCAAGATATAATGCTGGGGAGAGCCTGTCATGTAACCTGAACCTCAATTCCATCAAAAGTAAAGCTGGGGGACATTGGTGACTTGATTAAATAGGTCAGAGCTTATGTTAGTTGATGTGTTTCAGATATAGTCATATCATAGTCAGTATGAAGTCCACATGATTAAAGCTCAGATGAAGCATAATAATTATGCGCCTTTCTATGTACACTCATGGATGTTATACCGTTCATAATAGGCAAAAGGATGTCAAATGTATAAGCTTAGATTTATTAATGAAAGACAAAGTGTCAACCAAAGACGAACATCCTTGCTGAATATAGTTTAAGACAAGGCACTACATTTTTTTAGTAAGACACCTGCCGCGCTAAAAATCTTCCTGACGAGATCCCTCTGTCAAAATAACTAATTAAGACAGATTAGTGACATACAAAATCCACTAGGCATTGACAAACTAAAGTTAATAAAGAGTAAGTTAATTGACCAAGTTAGAAACTATACCAAGAGGTGGAACTGAACACATTATTATGAAATGTTCTGAAACAACTTCTGAAGAAGCCACTTGAGAAGAGGGACCTTCACAGTAGCATGTCTTTGAATGAAATGCAACTACTTACTTCACACACAAAGGCAAATTGACAATGTGGAAGATAAAATTTTGCGCCTGCAGGATTTGCCAATTATACCATGTAGATATTTAAAAGTCTACAATTCTCAAGCTTAGGAGGAGCAGCTGAAATGCTGTCAATGGGAAGCAATGATACATAGAGAAAGCTTTGCTTAATTATGGAACTCCTAATCTATTTCAGGAAAATTTGTTCTTCCAGAGTGCTGTTTGAATTCCTAAAGCAGTGAGATATCTTTTCAAATCAAGAATAAATACATTCTTTTCACATCAAGAATAAATACATTCTGTCTTGCAAAAAAAATAAATCCTCTCAGTAACATGCCATTCTTAGATTTTGCTTTGAATTGGCTAGGTATACCGTGATATGTTTTGGACAATCAGTTGGAAGCAAAATCATCTGATGATCAAATAAAATGGATATAGTGTAATAGAGAAGTAGAAAGTTGAAAAATTCAGCCTTTCACGAGAAAATCAAATTTGTTGATTGGGAAGGACTCCAGAGAATGGTATATTCAGACAGCTAGTGAGGGTCAATAAAAATAAATGATATTCTCTTCGTGTTACCTTTTGGTGGGCAGAATAACTGTTTGTGTATGAAGAGTTCAAAGATAGATTCAGATAATGTTGCAAGTGAGCTGCCATATTTCACTGAATAGTAATATTAGATCACTTAGATGTGTCATCTGGCAGATAATTCCATAGTGCATAGAGTGTTTTGAAGACTCAAAAGGATTAAAGGCTTAATTTTTTGAGGCTATTACAGGAATCTTTTGACAACACTCTCTTCTACCCTGACCATCTAAATCAAAGCAAAAGAAAGGTCTGATAGTAAATTGAGACATTTCCTGTTTTTCCACTCAGTATTTGAAAAACACATTTGTGTGGCTAGAATCTTGCCGTCATCTAATAGCTGCTATTTCTAGACCTATTTTGTTAGTTACTATGTGCTTTTAAGTGTACCAGACGGTTTCGCAAAAAGTTAATTAAAAACACTCAAATTGTGACATTTTACACAAAGCACATCACATATTGTGTGGTCTATCCAATAGACTATCTAATAATTCAAAGGGCTTCAATCTTACAGTCCTTACGTCTTTGCAATTTCTGTGGATCATAGATCAACCCCATGTGAAAGTTATAGTTAAGAAAGCCCTGGGTCAATTTGGCCCATGTCTGTGATTGCAGCTAAATCTAGGTTCTCTTTGGTAATTGGCTCCTTATGCAGCCCTAATCTCCACCTTATACTGCTCAAGTCCCAGCTAAACACTGGAGTCCTTCCAAATAATAAGAACTAATGACCTCCGAGCAAGCTGCACCTGCTGGCTCAATATCTCCCCTCCCACTTTGCTATAAAGCTGTGATGTACAATTATTTAAAATTTTCAAGTGAATAACACAAGACGCATTACATTTGCAATGGTCTATCAAATCCCTCCACTCGGGATCTAACTGACAAAAATGCATGTTAGAACCCAAAGCGGTGTTTAACTAATACCTTAAATGGACAAGTTGGTGTTTCCATTTGTCAATTATCATTTCATGACATGGAAATCTGTTATTCCCTGTTGTGACAACAATTTACCGCACATTGTATAGTGTATTTCTGGTTTGGTGGTAGAATTATTAAAACTGTTGCAAAAAAAGAAAACAATTGATTTTAGCTGCTGTATTAAGTACCACAAATCAAACCAGGAATTCAAAAACATCTTTACTCACTCAGTCATCAGGCCGTATCTTACCATTACACTGTCAGAACCCAGGAGACAGTGTGTATTTATTGTATGAACCTTTTGGTCTGAAGCCATCGACAACTTCTCTGTAGACCTAAGTCCTCCATTGATCATATCAGCTCAGCTATCTCTAAGGAGCTGTTCTTCTAGTTGATGATTTTCAACATAGGCATGAGACACACCAAGGAAAATTAAGAATATATTATAGTTCGAGGCTAAACTTTTTATGTTATAATTTATAAGAAATTGACAAACATGATCAAGAAGGTTGTAGAACAAGACTTAATATATGGGGCCTATGTCACTACTGCATATCACATGTGGGAGGCCATATAACCTATATTTGGATGTTTTTCTAAGGCATATCTACACTGTAAATTTTGAATTTTTAGTTACCTTAATTGATTGAGTGAGATGGGTGCACAATTCCTTTGAGCCAAGATAGCTTGTTGTTTGCAAGTTATAACAACATAAAGATTAACATAACTCAAAATGGCGAGCTGCATGTATCATGGCTCGATCAAACAAATTGTGCTCCATCTCACTCAATCATTTGAGCTAACTCAAAATTTCAAATTTTACAGTGTACCGATCACAGCTTGACACCAGCTAATTTTAATCTAAGAATGCCAAGTGGAGTGTTTTTTCTGCACAAAATTACATCCAAGGATGCCCTGAAAAAACTTGATTCAGTGAAACTTGTATCTTGTCATGCCATTGGGGGGCATCATTTTTGGTAAAGGTATGATCTTCTTATGTCACTGCATTTATGCAATCAGAAATGCATTTACAAACATATCTTCATAAAATATACAGAGTGAGAGTATTTTGAGGAGCCGAGTGCCAAGAATCAGACATTACATCTTTTTAGCAGAAACACACTTGACACCACTCAGTTTGTGTCATAAAACGCTGTTGTTGTAGAATTACACAGCATCTTTGGTAATTAGCACAAACCAGCTAATTCACATCAGTCTTGGTTGTTAATTATTTACATGTGCTAATGCATCCTTCATTAAGCCGATTGTCAAGAAATCTCTCCTTTGTTAGATAATGGTTAATTGGTGCTTTCAAACTGTCAAAGTTGTTGAAGGCTGTTGCGAAGCATAATTACCTCCAAAGGCAGTTACTGATATCCAGAGTAGAACTTAAATATTGGCTAGGTCAGGCTTTTGTTAGAGTATGTATGCCTAAGTGATGCAAAAACTTTCAGAGTTTACTTCTCTGGTTTTGCCTTGCTGTTTCGCACTCTTCTACCGTTGCCAGTCATGAAAGCCAAAAGCCAGGGAGAGGTCTGATGCCAAAGTGAAGCACAACTGTTATTCCCTCACACAAATTGGTCAATATAGTCTCAAAGCCAGAAGTGCAATTAACTCTTTGAAATTGGACAGCACAAGCTCATTGTGTGAGCTGCTATTTTGAGACATATCTGTTTGTCTTGTTCCAGAGCAGACCATCTTTTTAATTGCCTACACACTAACATCATCAATTTCTTTTTAAAGACCACACAACCAGCTGATTCAAATACTACACATTATACAAAGCATAGTGCTAAGTGTTTGAAGAATGTTTGCTCTATGCATTGTATTAAGTATTCAGGTCTATACAACAACAGTAAAAAGTCAAAGGATGTGAGGTTACATTCTCATTCATTTTTCTCAAACAGGCCCTCACCAAACACTATGCTTTGCCAGCTCATGTCAACAAATAGCTGAGCTTTGTATACAAATTACTCTCTGACTTTCTTCGTTTTTTTTTTCAGCTTCACTCACTTTTCTTGAACCTTCTATAGATTCTAAAAATTGTTTTGAGGGTTGGAGGTCACAGGCTTACTTCGAATTACTTTATTGATGTGTAGGAGTATTAGCAGAATCATCTGGAGCATCACTTGATTAGCATGTGCGTTAGCTGGTTGTCTCATGATTTCGAAATTATATGCCTGTGACCTCCAACCCTCAAAACAATTTTTAGAATCTCTACATACAGAAGGCCAAGAAAAGTGAGAAAAGCCGAAAAAAGTGAAGAAAATAAGAAAGTAATTTGTATACAAGGCTCAGCTGTTTGCTTACAGGAGCAGACAACTCATGGCGTTTGGTGAGAGCCTGTTTGAGTAAAATGGATGAGAATGTCACCTCATGATCTTTGGGTATGCAGATTTTTTTATTGTTCTTGCATAGACCTGAATACTGAATACAACACATAAAGCAAAAATCGAAATTGTTTTTGTGAGCTTCTCTCTTCGGTATACGGACAATTAGCACTACACTGCAAAAAATTCCCGTTAAAATTTACAGTTAAATTAACTGGCAACTTTGTTCCAGGTCTAAG
This sequence comes from Platynereis dumerilii, assembly GCA_026936325.1. Taxonomy (NCBI): domain Eukaryota; kingdom Metazoa; phylum Annelida; class Polychaeta; order Phyllodocida; family Nereididae; genus Platynereis; species Platynereis dumerilii. The sequence continues at coordinate 194,641 of JAPTHN010000172.1, forward strand.
AACTGTAAAAGTACTAATAAACCTGAACAGGACAATGAACCGTAAAATGCAGATTGGTACATTGAACTGTAATTTTGCGGATTCAACAAAGTGATATTACGGTATAATGTACATATATAAAACAGTTTATTTAAAGTATATTTTACAGTTATATCATCTGTCAAACACAGAATGTAAAGAATGCAAGGGGCTGTTGAATCTACTGTAAAAATACGGATAGTATTTGATTTAACTGTCACATAGCTGTAGGGTTGTATCGAAGCTGGAATCAGCTGAGAGAGTGAGAGAGCCAGTGACTCCAGGCTCACAAACCATAAAATGGATGGATATTTTCGAAGAGAACCAGGTGTCAAGTTTATCGAAGTATGTTCTATTGATGCAGACTGCGCTTGGGTTATTTTGGTTTTAATAGTGTCATTCTTTAGATCACATCATAAGACTCACACAAATGTCAATGTCACATATATACATTACAACTTTTGCGTAATGACAGCATCTTTAAGATCATTTGAATGAGGATGTTCCCTTACTTTCAGATAAGTTATAAATTAAGTTTGATTAACAGCTGTGTAAAGCATATGTTATAGATGGCACCACATGTTATGTGGTTGAAGTCCATGCAATCTCTTGTTTATAGTTCCTAATCTGACCAGGTGTATTGATTATTTGGCCAATTCAAATGTTTTGTCTGCATATTACAAGTTGCCAGTAAATTAATGGTTGAAGTAATTGTTCATTAACATGAACTGAATGTTGAATGACATGTCACAGTTAATTTATCTTGTAGCCATTTTGTAACTGACAAAGAACTGTAAATTCCCGGACAAAGTCTGTATTAAAAAAATACTGGTAAAATAACAATAAATTTACGGTTCTTTTAGCCAGAAAAACACGGTCATTTCTTACAGTGTATGCTTTGTATAATGTCAATTATTTGAATCACTTTGCTCTGTCATCTTTAAAAACAAATCGATGATGTTAGTGTGAAGGCAATTAAAAGGACGGTCTGCTCTGGAACAAGACAAACAGATATGTCTCAAAATAGCAGCTCACACAATGAGCTTGTGTAATCCAATTTCAAAGAGTTAATTGCACTTCTGGTTGTGAGAATATATTGACCAATTTGTGTGTGGGAAAAACAGGATGTGCTTCACTTTGGCGCTATACCTCTCCCTGGCTTTCATGACTGGCAACAGTAGAAGAGTGCGAAACAGCAAGGCAAAACCGGAGGAGTAAACTCTGAAAGTTTTTGCATCACCAAGTCATAGGCCTACATCCCCTAACAAAAGCCTGACCTCGCCAAGATATGGTTTCATGTTCTAACATGCATTTTGTGTCAGTTAGTAAGTTGCGATCTAACTATTCAACAGGCAAAAATGCAGCTTAAAACCCTGAAAATTAGTGTCTAATTATTACATTTATTTGCACAAGTTGTAGTTTTGGCCAAACGACGGGCTGGGATTTATGATAGCATGTAGAAATGCATCAAAACATTCATTGTAAAGTCGCATCCTTTTTATTTACCATCGTATTCTTAATGATTTATATCTAGTTAGTGAAGTCATATCCCATATACTGTACTTACCATGTTAACAGTTTACTGCACCGCATGACAGGATACATGTTCTCTCCCGGCGCCGATTTCTTATCTCCATGACATTAATTACCCCCCTCTCAATTTTCACCTTCTCCGACCCTTTCCCCCTGCCCCCCCCTTTCCCCTCCACTTCCCTTTAACATTCTTCCTGGCAGCTCATTTTTCTTAAATTGGCATTGTCTTGAGGCATCACCTTAATTGTTGACAGGGCAAGGCCTGACAGAACAATAATTTGTAGATTGATCTTTGCAACTATTATAAAACCTTGCTGTCAATTCAATTCAAACATTCTACAATATTTAAGTCCTACTCTCGATATCAGTTACTGCCTTTGGAGGTAATTATACTTCGCCACAGCCTTCAACAACTTTGACAGTTAAGCACCAATTATAACCATTATCCAACAAAGGAGAGATTTCTCGACAATCGTCTTAATGAAGGACACATAAGCACATGTAAATAATTAACAACAAAGACTGATGTGAATTAGCTGGTTAGTGCCTATTATCGAAGATGCTGGGTAATTCTACAAGAACAGTGTCTCAGGATACAAACTGGCTAGTGCCAGAGGTGTTTCTGCTGAAAAGATTTGATGTCAGATGAGGGAGCTGCACTTCCAGACAATATGGTATACATGTAAAGATCTCTACAAAACACATCGCTTAGTCTTTGGTCTCATTAAATAAAATGCTTTCATAAGTTGCTGAGGTTAGTCAAATACACTGGTGGTTATATGTTTCATATTGCATTTTGAAGAGGATTATTAGCCCTAGTGACTCCAACAATGCTGTAGGTCATTTTGAAATTATGGAAGTTTTTAGCAAATATCATCAAGCAATTTCACATGATTTCACAATGATGTCTCCACTTGTCATCTTGACTTATGCAACAATTAGCAGTCATTAATCTGCTTGCTAAGATTTATTAGAACTTTGCACATGTATGTGAGTTTTTGTGCTGTTCACTGTTCAATTTCCAATAATTGCAGATCACAGCTTTAAAAAAATGGGGTGGGGGGAATATTGAGCAAGCAGGTGCAGCTTGCTGGGAGGTCATTAGTTCTTATTTGGAAGGACTCCAGTGGTCAGCTGGGACTTGAGCAGTATAAGGTGGATATTAGGCCTGCATAAGGTGCCAATTACCAAAGGAAACCTGGCTATAGCTGCGATCACAGACATGGGCCAAATTGACCCAAGGGCTTTCTTAACTATAACTCTCGCATGGAGGTGATCTGTGATCCACAGAAATCACAGAGCAGGCATGGACTGCAAGAAGCCCTGAATTGTTAGATCATCTATTGGAGAGACTAAACAATAGGTACACTTTGTGTAAAATGTCACAATTGCAGTGTTTTAAACTTTTTGCGAAACCTTCAGGTGGTAAACTACAGCTAAAAGCACATAGTAACTAACACAAGATTTCCAGAAATAGCAGCTATTAAATGACAGAAAAGATTCTAGCTGCGAGATTGTATTTTTCAATTAGTGGGTGGAACAGCAGGAAGTTTCTCACTATACTGTCAGACCTTTCCATTTGCTTTGACATAGGTCAGGGCAGAAGAGAATGTTATCTAAGATTTCTGCAATAGCCTGAAAAAAGTAAACCTGTAATGTAGTCCTTCTGATTCATTTAAACTTGCGTGTACAATACTGTACATTCGACCATCACACGGGGGTGGGGACAGCCTCTGGTACAAGGTCAGTTGACAATTCAAATGACAAAAATGATAACAAAGACAATAACATTCATTTTGCATTCTACAATGGAATTATCTGTCAAATGACACATCTAAGTGATCTGACATTATTATTCAGTAAAATGCTAGCCCACTTGCCTTGCCAAAATTATTTGAACCTATGGATTTACCAGTCTATTGACACATCAAAGTGATCCAACATTATTGTTCCTAATCAATTAAAAGCAAAATCAAATAATGACATGTGAAAAGATATATCACTGCTTTAGGAATTCAAACAGCACTCTGGAAGAACAAATTTTCCTGAAATGGATGTGAAATTCAATGATTAGGCAAAGCTTCATCTACGTATAATTGCTTCCCATTGGCAATAAATCAGCTGCTCCTCCTAAGCTTGAGAATTGTGGACTTTCAAACATCTACATGGAATAATTGGCAGATGCTGCAGACACCAAAGTTTGTCTTCAAAATTGTCAATTTGTCTGTGTATGTGAAGTAAAGAGTTACATTCATACACAGAAAAGCTAAGTACTGTGAAGGCCCTTCTTCTCAAGTAGCTTCTTGAAAAGCTGTTTCAGATGATTTCATAATGACATGTTCAGTTCCACCTCTTGGTATAGCTTTTAACTTGGTCAATTAACTCACTTTTTATTAACATTAGTTTGTTAATTTCTTATGGATTTTGCCACTTACCTATCACTTACCTATCTTAATTAGTCATTCTGACAGGAAGATTTTTAGTGGCAGGTGTCTATTAAAAAATGAAATACCTTGCCTTAAATTATATTCAGCAAGGACTTCCCGCTTTGGTTAATGCCTTTTCATTCATTGATAAACCTAAACATGTACATGGGACACCAATTTGCCCATTATGGACCGTATAACGTTATCCATGAGTGTCTTAGAAAGTCGCATGAGCTTCATTTGAGCCTTTATCATGTGGCCTTCATACAAACCATGACATGACTCTATATCTGAAGCACATTGGATAATCGGGCACATCGGATAATTTTTCTTCTACATATAATATTAATTTTATACAATGTTGAAGGCACCAAGCAACTCACATATTTTCATGAATATGACTAACATTTGTCAGCTAAAAACCAAAGCACCGAAGATTTAATTGCAACTACACTTTTGCAGTCAGTCACCAAAATGTGATTCAACCACAACTGGTGCACAGTATTGAGAATAATAGGATGTGGATCATAATAAATTCCCGCTGTAATGTTTTGATATGGAAATAAAATCTCATTCATCTACAAGTCAGCACCAGAATTATTTGCATGCTCTCCGGTAGCTGGCTAATGTGCAAATAATACTTTTTCGTCAAAATTAATTTTTTGAGCTAACTGTATCTATGTATCTACCTCAACGTTATCTGGGATCAGTGGCGTAACTAGGGGGTCGTGATTCTCTGGGGGGGGCACCCACAACTTTAATTTTATATTTTAGCCAAGGTTGAAAAGTTCATATGGGGGGCACCTGGGGGGCACAGGTCCAATATGGGGGGCACGGGGGGGGGGGGGGTACGTGCCCCCATGTGTTCAACGTTTTCCTGTAACTGCTGAAAATACCATAATTATTCATTGAGAGGCATTAGTATTTGCTATATCATGACTTATAAAGTGCAGAATTCAGAGTGTAGACATTGTAGTTCCCTATTAATTAAGGGATGCCCAGGGTCTATCAGTTGCCCCAGCATAGAACACTGGATACAACCTGCCTCCACTTAATGTCCCGCGGGATTGGACCAAATTGAGTTCCAGGAGCGGGAGTCGATTCACAACTTAACAGCCAGACTGGTAGCAAGCACCTTAAATCATTAGGCCACGTAGACATAATTAATGCAGAAAATACTCTCTCTTCTGCTTCCATTCCATATCACATTTTGTATTCAGGTACATACAATGGCACTAAAACATGTGCATACTCAAAGATCATGAGGTAACATTCTCATCCATTTTTCTAAAGCTTTACTAAGGTCTATGCCTTGTCGGCTTCTGTCAACCAATAGCTGAGCCATGTATACAAATTGCTGTTTTTTTACTTTCTTTTTCCATGGAATTTTTTCACTTTAAAAAATCCACCATACCAGGCTCCATTCTCTCAGGGAATGTCTAGTTTATGACTGTATTTACTTTGAATAATGCAAACTAGTAGCAACATATGTGCACCTTCGATTTTGCTTTACCGATTTTGAAAATTTTTAATAAGGTTTTCTTGTTCTGACCTTTAAGTCTAAGACCCACCTGTCCTATGCTACCGCGGCATACCACCTCCTAACTTAAATACTTAAAATAAGACATAACGCTGACTTGATTAATATCTAGCTACAGCATCATGACTCCTGCTAAATTACATCTTATATTTTCGTTTATTTTTGCTGCAAGAAAGTCCTCTGCTTGGTCTTCCTTCACAACATTAATAGATATCAACCTTTTAACCGAAAATATGATAATGAAAGGACAATGCTAGTTGTTATCACATAAGTTGATCCAAATTATCGCACAGAGAAAATTTAATGTGATAACAAGAGTTGAATTAGGCACCTGACATTCACATGACCCGATTTACAGTTGTTAGTATAGAGGTATATGTGTCCTCCTCAGAAATTCCAATTATCACAGCTAGGTCAGTGGCAAATGTAAAGGCCACAATGCTATTACACCCTGAGGTGCTTGTCAGTGCCTGACTCAACCACACCTTTTCCAAGTTATGTCACATGTGTGGCGTCATTCTCAATTAGGGTAGGCCTATATAGTAGTTGCTCCATTGATGTGGTTCGGTAACGTAAAGGTTATTTCAAACTGTAAATGGGTCATTCTCAAATTTCGGGACAATTTGCGTCACTCTAGCTCCCTGACATTAATATGAATGCGATAAATATCTCAAGCGTCACTCTGCATCTGTTATTCATATTTCTACTTAGAACCACTGCATTTGGAGCAAAAAGTCATTCATTAGACTTTTTTTAATGCATTATGTCCAGAAATCCGTGCAAAATCAATGGTTTTTCCCTGTTATTGGACCTGACATGACAAAATCAAGTGTTCATTTTCCTCCTAATATACCATTATTTTCAAAGTTTCTTTGCACGATTCATGGGAATATAGACTTGAATTTATATTTAGTTCATATTCAATTTTTATTTTGCATAATTTCATTGATTAAATTGATACAATAGTCGTGTCACTAATTTATGTTAATTCTTTTTGTCCCCTCCGTTACTTGCCATAGCTCTGTTCGTTATTGTTTTTTATGAGCTATTTTCACTGAATATCATCAGACGCATGTGCGCCATAGTACCACTGCATTGCAGACTTCATAAAACATGTATTCAATAAATTATGACATAATGTTCATAAAAAATGTTTTTGGTCCCACTAAAATGTCCCCTCCGTTTCCTTCATTTCCAAGCTTACCAATGATAATTTTACAGAGCGATTTCATGTATATGTTGCTGAGGGTGGCAGGGTTTAATATTCTGCAATTATTTTGTCTAATCTCCAAAATAAGAAGCAGTAATGAGTGAAAAGCAAAAAATTGTTCCCCTCCGTTACCGTCCCCTCCGTTACCAGATCAAAATAAGAAATCGACATTTGGACCAAAAAATCTACTGATACGAGATGAAGTTCTTCTGAAAATAATAGTTACATCAATCTTTTATCATTTTTCCTTTTGTCGCTGTTCCTACAGTTGGTTTTTTACATCAAAATTCCCCTCCGTTACCACATTGTCCCCTCCGTTACAGGACAATTTTCCTATACCCGTTGTCCCGAAATTTGAGAATGGCCCAAATATCAAATGTTGTTATATTATTGGAAGAATGTTCAATTATCAAAAATAGTGACCCAAACAATCTATGGAATGAAATAAACGAAATCTTCGACATTTTGAACAATTCAATTATCTGGATTAGACAACCACTTGTTCGGACACATATTAGGCAATCATTGTCTGATATCAAACTATCCTATTTTTTTCAATGCATTCTCAATTAGGGTAGGCCTATAATGTAGTTGCTCCATTGCTGTGGTTCTGGAAAGTAAAGGTTATTTCATGCTGTAAATATCAACTGTTATTGAATTATTTGGAATAATGTTCAATTCTCGAAAATATTGAAAGTATGAAGTAAAGGTGTACTTTTTCCCTTTTAAAAGTTGGCCTTGACTACCCCAGCAGCAAGGAAGAATCAGCCGCCTGCTGGGGTAGTCATCATTTAAATTGGTTTGTATTGTAAATTGTAGTAGACTTGCAAAGGTGGAAACACAACTGATACATAAACAAAGAAAAAGGATGACAAACCAAAAGAAAAGATGGAAAAACGGGCAATTTGTCTACAAGGCTCAACTGTATGTAACCAGGGGCTCTAGGAAAACGACAGCCAAAGTGTTTGCAGAAACCTTGAGAAAAGAAAATATATGGGCCTGTGGCAATGTTGCCTCTCAGTCTTCCTGTGCCAAATATTTTCTCTTAATGTCCAACATCAAAAGTTACAAAGGGTGTGAAGTACAGGCTCATCAAACTCAGTGTAGCCAAAGAACTTTGGAGTGATACATTTTGGGGAATTCTGTTAAAAATGTTTTGTGCGAGTCCACAGACGACTACTTAGTCAGGCCAATGTGATCTTGGCATTGTACTAAAAAATGTTTATTTCAAATTAAGAGTTCGATATATCGTACTTCCTGCCATTGGCGTTTTATCCAGTCTAAATTTTCTACTTTAAATTTAAAAGGGTGCACTTCGGACTCGTCAGTTGCAATTTTGCAGATCTGGTTTTTATCATTACTCTTGACACCTGAAATCTATCATTCATTTAGTGTAATACAACTTAAAACTGTTTGTGTTTTCATCTACTGAGATTAAGTGAGGCATGACAGTTGAAATTACCTTGAATCAGTTTTTACTTCACTTGAAAAACAATTTCAACTGATGGTGTTTCGGATTTGTCCAAACTGTGCGTGGCATGAAAATGTCCAAAGTTGAAGTGTTGCCAAAATATGCATTGAGGTGATCAACTGTATATGATGCTTTGTTTTCTCAAATAAGTATCCTTTTACGTACGCAAGAACCTGACTTTACACAGTCATACACCCAGTCATTCAGAAGGGGCTGAGTTTATGAACTTGGTAGACTAATTAGAACAGGAAGAGGTCACAGCAATTGGGCAAGGAGTGATTGAGTGACTAAGTTTTGTCACCCCAATAGCACCAGTGTAGGCTGTTTTGAGGCAAAAAAGGATGTTTGAAATTGCTGTCCAACATGTGTCAAGATGCCCCTGAAATTGCAGGAATTGGCACCCCAGTTCACTATCACCTGTGCTATCACTACCCCCAATCTATGCATGGGATATCAAGGAGGTGGGAGTAGGAGTTTTATTAATATAAATAATTCCTTTGCTCAGTTTTGGTGAAATAAATAAATAATATTTGGCCTGTCTTGAAATAAATAATTTCTGGTAGTGGTATCTCTTAACAAGGACTGGTGATGCTTGATTTAGGAATTAATATTCGGTGTCTTAGCGCTCCAAATAAATAATACTGCTGCCGTTACCAAGAAATATATAAAAATAAATACTGTAATTACCCGCCAAGGAAAATGTCAAGCCCCCCAACCCCTGGAAAACAAATGGTTGCCCCCTAAGGACATCTGTATGACTCAGTGATGATATCAGAAAAAATAAATAAACCCAGAAAATTATAGGATTTTGTTTCCGTGATAGCAATTAAATTTTGGAAAATGATGATTGCATTACATAAAGCTCAGTGTGTCAATTAACACTTATTAAACCTAAATTGTGCAATAGTGCAACATCAACTTATTGCAAAGGCCATTCAGTAAATCTCTCCACTTTCTTTACAGCTTCCAAGCCATCTGATCTTCATACTAATGAGATGTAAGGAGGGTTGTGTGTTATAGAGGTCCCTATTATGGAGTTTAGTCATGCAACAAGTTCTCTTTCCTTATTCATTCGGAGAAGCCAGGACGACAGACGGATAATGGAAGGTTGCTGTAGGTTGAAGGGTAGCTGAGGAGTATAGCTTAATAAGGGGTTGGCCATTTGATATCGGCTTGGGTTTTTTTCCTCAAAAGGAAATTATCTATTTCAAGGAAACTGCGGATGTAGTCATTTATTTTGAGCAGTTGACATCCTAATTTAATAGTTTTAAACAATATGAATGGTTTGTAGAAATGTCTAATAGCAATCATTTATTTCTACAAACCAGCAGACAAAATAATTTATTCGAAGGGGGGAACCGGGGGGCATGCAATTTCTAAGGGGGAAGAACAAATGTTGTTCTCATAAATTAAACAAATCTCTCTGTGTAATTGCTTCTCATCATCAGTCACTCAACTCCTCCTCTTCAAATCGTGGACTCTTAAAAGAATTCCATATGGCATAATTAGGAAATACTTGGGAGCATTCAAGTCTGTCTGTAGTAATGTCAAGGTACAGAGTAAAGTTGCCTTTTATGCTATTTTACATATGCAAATATGCATTCTTACAGCAGAAGTAAAAGAACTGATTTGCCTTCAAAGTTATGTATGCAAAAATGAGTACTGCTATTAGTTGAGAGATCCTTCCCACGTAGCCATATGCTTTAGCGTGAATGATATAGGTTTTTCAAAGCCAATTAAACATACCCTCCTGCTGTCACACACCAATTGAATGCCAACAAAATATGACATATTCAAGGTCGTCATCCAATGCAGTTAACTTGAATCAGTCCTTTTGGCGTCGGCTGTCTGGGTTTCTCGCATCATCTTGAAACACTTTTTGTATGATAGTTCAGTTGAATGAAAAAAAAAAAAAAAGAAAATAACTACTTTTTGTTAAACTGAAAACTTAAAAAGCTAAACTTGATTCACCTGGGGAAAGCCATAGGCACTGCCTGGCAATCAACACTTAAACATTTTTATATCCTATTTCGATTAGTCTGTGAAAAAGGAAGATACTTTCCTGCTTTTCAACAGCCCCAGTTGAAAGATCAATGCAGTGGATAAAAAGATCTAATTTTACTTCATCATCACTCTGGGCCTAACCACAATGCCCTGGGCCAGTATGTCCTTCTGGTCAAAGACAATTAACAACCTCTGCTGCTCTAGTCTTCCATTGATCTTATCTTTTGAGCTGTCAGACTGAGGCTATTCCTCAAGTTGTGAAATGACAACATAGAGACCTAGAAAAGGAATCTGGTCTAAAAATGAAATGATTCTACCACAGTGTGTAGTTTTAAATGTGTCCATCCTAAATGGCATAATAATGAAATGAGCATGATTAAGAGTTTGAAATAATCCAATAAAAAAAAAGATGTAAGTCTATATGAATAATGCCTAGGTGAACAGAAAAAGAGAAACTCTCTTATGTTGCAATTAAAATGAACCTAAAATGTTTCTGTTATCAGCAAACTGTTGAAGATATTGCAATTTAACTTTCGGTGAACAGGCAATTCTGTAGAAGAGATTGTAAGTTTTCCAGTTTCCCACAAAAGCTGATCCATTAGATTTTGGCGCAATCAGGTACAGCTTCTTGGGAGGTCATTAGTTCCTATTAGGAAGGACACTGGTAGTTTGCTTGGACCAAGTGGGACTTGAAACTACTTGAGCAGTATAAGGCGGAGATCAGGACTCACAAGAAGTCAATTACCCAACAAGAACCAGGATTTTGTTGCAATCATAGACACGGCAGAAAATTGACCATACGCTTAGCTCCATAGAGATTTGATTTATGCAATGCAAGATGACAAGCAGAAGTGGTATGGTCAGTCAGGAGTGGGGGATGTCCAGAAAGAAGTAGTGAATAAAAGAAGTGGTGAATAACCAGAGAGAAATGGTAAAGTGCCCTTGATTGTCAGCTGCTGGTGAAGGGACATCACTGACACAATGTGGTCAAGTGATTATTACTGTTGGTCGTTGTGAACATTATAGTCTCAATCCTCCTGCAATGGCAGTTACTACCAACCCAAAACCAAAAGGGTACATCCTTTGTGATGTTTTTCAATGCCATGCATCCTCCAATCAATGGACCAATATCAGCACAGTAATGTTCAAACAATTATGATTGCATGTCAAAGTTGCATTTGTAGATTGACCTTTGCACCCAAAATAATCAGTCTTTTTGACTTTCTGTTCTGGGTGACTTTACAACGTTACTTTTGTGTCTATTCAAAGTCCAAAATTTAATGCAATCAAGCAGAACTTATGCAATCTGGATTTGTCTACACTTTGTGAGTATGTTGAGTGATTGTGAAAGAGTGTAAAATTACAAAGAGAGAGCTTTGTTTAATTATAAAACTGTCATCCATTATCAAACTCAGACTGAGTCAGATAATAATTCATAATGAAGAATAGCACAGTTTACATAAAAGGCATGAGAAGGATGAGATAGGGGTGAATCATTAGTTTGATGTCATGCTATAGAAGTAAAAAATTTCTTTGTAAAAAATAAGTTAGGCACTCAAAATAACAAGTTATGAAATGATAATAATAATAATAATAATAGTGATTTATATAGCGCCTCTTCCAGTAAACTGCTCAGAAGCGCTTGGGTAGAAAAGGATCATTTGTAGAACATTTTAAATAAGTAGGTTTTTAGGTTTTTCCTGAAACACTCAAGGGTCTCTGTTGTGCGAACACTCTCGGGCAACCTGTTCCAGAGTTTCGGTGCTACAAGGGAGTAAGCTCGATCTTCAAATCTATTTTGACTGTTTGAAGCCGGTTCTGTTAACAAACGCTTGCTGTTACTTCTCAGATTACGGTCTCCATTTGGTTTCAGCTGGATCAGTTGTTGTATATACGAGGGTGCTTGGCCGTTTAGTGCCTTCCAAGTTGTTGTCATAAGTTTAAACTGAATTCTGGCAGGAATAGGCAGCCAGTGAAGTTGCTTTCTGTGTGATCCCTCACTGTCTTGTCGTTTCAATCTCTCTATGAGGCGAACTGCTGAGTTTTGGGCAACCTGGAGTTTGTTCACTAAATATTGAGAAATGCCAGACAAAAGGCCATTCCCATAGTCCAGATGTGGTGTGACCAGAGCATTTACAGCAGTTTTAATGGTATCTTTGTTCATCAACTTTCTAAGTTTGGAGATGTTTCGAAGATTAAAGTAGGCATTTCGGCACATTTTATTGACTTGCTTCTCCATTGTCATATTTTTGTCAAAAATAACGCCCAGGTTCCTGACATTCTCTGCTGTTTTGATCGAAACATTTTCAACATTGATTGATGACACTCTGAGTTTATTCAGTTGGTGTGGTGTGCCAATCATGAGAAGTTCTGTTTTGTCACCATTGTTTCACAGTTTGTTTTCATGAAGAAATTTTCTGATTTCAGTTATGCATTTCTCCATTTTCATGACAGCATTTTCCTGTTCTGTGAATGTTGGTTTGAATGATAAAATGAGCTGCTCATCATCGGCATACTTTTGGTCCTCAATTTGGTTTTGGGAAGCGACTTCACTCACTGGAGCAATGTAAGAATTGAATAAGACTGGGCCAAGTTTTGAACCTTGGGGGACTCCAAATTTGAGTGGCAACTTCTCTGATGCTTGGTCATGTATCAAGACAGACTGTGACCGTTCGGAAATATATGACTTGAACCAGTTGAGGGCTGAGTTGCATACACCATATCTGTTTTTCAGTCTAGTCAATAGAATATTGTGATCAATCGTGTCAAAGGCTGCTGATAAATCTAACAGTACCAGCATGGTTATTTCACCTTTGCTCATATTCACCATGATGTCATTGTGGATTTTTGTGAGGAGTGTTTCTGTGCTATGAAACTGCTTATATGCTGACTGTTTGTCATCATCAAGTTTGTTTCGAATTAGGTGATCCATATATTGTTCGATAACTGCACTTTCAATAATTTTGCCCAGGAAAGACAAGTTTGACACTGGTCGGTAGTTCTGCTTTATGAGATCAAGACCTCCTTTCTTCAAGAGTGGCCTGACATGTGCATGTTTCAGATCCAGGGGCATCTCCCCAAGAGTCAGTGATGTGTTGACAATTTCGGTTATAATTGGAAGAAATTCATCGACACACTCCAGCAGTAACCATGTAGGTACGGGGTCCAGTTGACAGTGTTTGACAGGCATATTTCTGATCAATTTCTTAACAGCTGCTTTCGTCAGGGTCTGGAACTGAAATAATTTATGGCCGGTGAAGTTTTCAACACTTGCAGTGCTGTTGTTGCAAGAGTCCAGTTTTGACCTTATTTTCTTGATTTTGTCATCAAAGAATGAGTTGAAATCATTTGCTAGGTCTTTGCTGTTTTCATGATTGGGCAGAGGCAGTTCTTGTGTCCTATTGAGTGTTGGAATTTAATATCTTGAACATGGCTTTTGAATTTCCTTTGGTACTTTTTATCTTTGCTCCTAGATCATCAGATTTGAGCTGATTGAGATGGTCATTTAAAGCATTTTGCTTCGACTGGAAGTCTTGCCAGTCTTTTTCCAGCCCAGTTCTCCTCCATCATCGTTCTGCTTTTCTTTTTGCTGTTTTCAGATTTTTGATATTTGCATTAGTAAATGGAGTTGGTTTACGCAATGTTACCTGTTTAGTAATAACAGGTGCATGTTTGTCAAGAATCTGCTTGGAGGAATTGTAGAGTGACACAAGTTTTGACAGGTATTCCGAAGACTGTTCTTTCTGTATTTTTTGTGACAAGTGGTTTTCAATGTCTTTCTTATATTTTACTAGATTGATATCATGTGTCTTTCTAAAAGAGATTTTCTTTTGAGCACTTTTTCCTTTGTTAATTGCCATATTGAAAAGGACACAATTATGGTCAGAGAGCAAATCACTGACAGCACAATCCTTCAGAGTGGAACTTTTGTGTGTGATAACCAGGTCTAGCGTGTTTTGTGGGTTGAAGAAGATACATGCTGTTCAAGATCAAACATTTCAAGGATGCTATTGAACTGCGTGACTCTAGAATCATCAGGTTTATTCATGTGGAAATTAAAATCACCAGTAATGACAATTTCATTGTGCTGTGCATGATAGTGAGCTACGAATTTTGTGAATTCTGTGAAAAACTCCGACAACTTGTATTTGTTCTTGTTTGAGGGTTCAGGTCGGTACACAAGTAGAATTGTGATCATTTTCCCACTCGAATGTATTTGAATTTCCATATGCTCAAAAGTTCAAGTTTTCATGCTGTCTATTTTGGTTGCTTTCATACCGGATTTTACAATGCAACCTACACCACCCCCAAGTCTTCCATCACGGGGTGTACCAAGGTAAAAATATTCTCCATTTCTTTCCAGATTGCCAATTTCCACTATATCATCTGTCTTTAGCCAAGTTTCCATAAAAAGAAAGAGGTCAAGATCAAATTCATCTCTATAGTTCTTTACCACTTCTGTTTTTTGCCGCAAACTTTGGGCATTCCAAACGCATGCTTTTAGAATGTGGTTTTCCGTTTTGCTGTTTTTTCTGGTTTTGCTCGTGGTATTTGCTGGTTTGTCTAAGTCTGTCAAAGCATCATATCTGTTTTTCAGATTTAGAGATTGTGTGTCAATGCTCCTGTATTTAACATGTGATCCCGAGTGAGGTTTGTGTGAAGGCCTACTTTTGGGACTATGTAAACCAGTACGCAAGACATCGGAATAGAGCTTAATATGTTTGGACATGATTTTGAATATGAGGTTTGGAAGGACCCACGTCCAAGAAATCTAGTATGGTATCATAAGCGTTACAGAGTAGCTGGTTACAGTGTTGCCTGATGGAGCAACAAAAGTTCAGGTGGAGAAAGAATTTCAAGTATAGACACAACTGCGTTACAGAGCAGCTGGTATTAGAGTGTTGCGTGACAGAGCAACAGGAATTCCGGTAGAGTAAATAATTTCAAGTATAGGCACAACTGCGTTACAGAGCAGCTGATGTTAAGGTGTTGCGTGACAGAGCAACAGGAATTCAGGTATAGTAAATGATTTCAAGTATAGGCGCAACTGCGTTACAGAGCAGCTGATGTTAAGGTGTTGCGTGACAGAGCAACAGGAATTCAGGTATAGTAAATGATTTCAAATATAGGCGCAACTGCGTTACAGAGCAGCTGGTATTAGAGTGTTGCGTGATGGAGCAACAGGAAATCCGGTAGAGTAAATAATTTCAAGTATAGGCACAACTGCGTTACAGAGCAGCTGATGTTAAGGTGTTGCGTGACAGAGCAACAGGAATTCAGGTATAGTAAATAATTTCAAGTATAGGCGCAACTGCGTTACAGAGCAGCTGAAGTTAAGGTGTTGCGTGACAGAGCAACAGGAGTTTAGGTAGAGTTAAGAATTTCAGTGATAGGCACAACTGCGTTACAGAGCAGCTGATGTTGGAGTGTTGCGTGACAGAGCAACAGGAGTTCAGGCAGAGTAAAGAATTTCAGGTGTAGGCACAACTGCGTTACCGAGCAGCTGATGTTAAAGTGCTGCGTGATAGAGCAACAGGAGTTTAGGTATAGCAAAGAATTTCAGTGATATGCACAACTGCGTTACAGAGCAGCTGATATTAAGAGTGTTGCGTGACAGAGCAACAGAGTGACGAGTTCAGGTATAGTACAGAAATTCAAGTATAAGCACAACTGCGTTACACAGCAGCTGATGTTGGAGTGTTGCGTGACAGAGCAACAGGAGTTTGGGTATAGCCAAGAATTCAGGTATAGGCACAACTGTGTCACAGTCAATTAAGATGCTTTTGATGTTTTTAAAAGTCTGTAATGAAAAAAGATAAGTTTCAGAGGATTAAGTAAGTACAAGTATTTGGAATGACAATATATATTAGCACAATATATTTATTTTATTTTATTTTATTTTATTTTTAATTAGATAATGTTAATGAACCATTAATTATTACATATAATATGTATATTTTAAAATTGGATGTTGGATATTGATAGTTCAATAAAAATTATTGGTGGTTACAGTATGCTGTCTGCTTGGCTATGCTGGTGCTGTTGAGTTCTTTGATGTATATTGGCAGTGTTCAAACTCAGAAATTCCTTTTCAAACTTACAATTCACTTTGCCTGATGCTGTCAAGTGATGTTGAAAGTGTCTGGAATAATAAATTAGTGCTGGAAATAGAAAATATGTATATATTGTGGCCGGGTTTTATAATTCTAACTGCAGGCAGTGAGGAGCTGCAGCACTTCGAATTTGGCCCTGCAGAAAGTGAATTCTCTGCAGCTGGTCAAAACTTTGCTTGTTGCACAAATAAGTTAAATATTAGAGGCACAAATCTTCTAGGAAACATTATTAAGTTAGTTTTGGAAAATTAAGGAACCACAATAGTTGACTAGATGTGGAATTTGTATGTTTGATTATAGGTTCAGATCCAGGGCAATGACAAAGTTTCAGGATCAACGAAAAATAACCCTACTCATTTTCCTTTGAATGTACCAGCATGGTTTTTTAAAGAATATTGTTGAAATTTGCATCATTGATATTGGATTTAGTGCAGAATTATCCATGTCTAGCTTAATTAACAGAAAAACACAAATTTTGATACTTTTGTGTCATTTATCATATTTTTGAAAATCTGCAAATTTTACATGTAATTGAGTTCAGATTTTTCTAAAAATTTTTTTTTGCTTGTCAAATATATTTCCTAATGTTCATTCATCAGTAGCAATCATCTAAACAGGGCAGAAAGTACTATTTTGTAGAAATAAAGGGCTGTCCCGATTCACCCCATAATAAGGAGTGAATTGGGACAGTGGTTTTTCATGAATAAATCATTGACAATTAAAGATATCTTTAAATGCTCCTAGGGATAGTTAGACCTTGAGTTCGGACATAATTAGGCACCATCATTTGATTTATAAGATGATTTGTTACCATGCTATGACAGAAAAACCCTCAATTCTGTCCCAATTCACCCCATATTACGGTAATGACCAATGGCTAAGCTGCACCTGGTTGCACACGATTTCATAGATCCACAGTAAGAGGCGCTATGGACCTTGCCACCTGCTCTCAGAATTGCCAATTTAATGAAAGTTAAAATGCAGTGTCGTTTAGCATTTGCTATAGAGTGTGACATATGAGAAGTTGAGGCTCAATCAGTGTTTTCTATCACATTATGGGATTCCCCGTGTTCTTTGTTCAAATGCATCGCTCAATTGTTTGGTATAAACCAAACAAACCATGCCTTATATTGTCATGTGTCTCCATGAATATAACTTTATTGTACAGCCTAAATGCCATGCATATTGCGACTATTTAGTACATATTATATAAAGTTCTCAGTGAATGACAAAACTACAAGCTGTTCCTCAATTGATTAGTTCTTGCCACCGGCTGGATCTTTCAATCTGTCGGTCCATCAAATTAGGCTGCATATAGACAAAATATGGATAGATTATGGTAAGTGCAACCCGGTTCTGGATGCTCGTGAGGGTTGATTAATGATTTGAGAGAGAGAGCAGGAGTCCTAAACACAGGCATTACAATTTTCCTACACAAAGCTCATCATCATGAAGCTCACCTTGCTAAATGTATCCGCCTATCCAGTCTGCAATCATCAAAGGTATATGACAAGCTTTTATCTAAATAATTGTAATGCCTGTGATCCTCAACAAGCTACAAATTTACCCGTTTTAGAGATATTTTACTTGCCCAGGTCAGAAATGTACACAAGGGGCTGCCAGTTTATTTTGGAACCCATGCTGGCAAAGACTTTCAGCAGAACAGGCGGGCAATTTAACCATTTTATTTACATAATTATGTGAATCAGACCCGGTCGATATTCCAAACCTAAAGCATTACTATATATTCCGCAAGCCGAGCATGATGCTTGGCAACCAACTACATAAGCCCCTCACAATACATCATGACATATATATAATATGTGAAAGTTGTCTCAGAGCTTCCTTGAATTCTCTACAGCTTTGTGAAAGCACAAATTCCTGAAATGGATGACAGTTTCCATAATTAAACACATCTCTCTCTGTGTAATTGCTTCCCATTATCAGTCACTCAACAGCTCCTCTTCAAAATTGTGGACTCTTCAAAAAAATCCAACATGGCATAATTGGGAAATACTTGGAGCATACAAGTTCGCCTGTCGTAATGTAGTACAAGTACAGAGTTTCCTCTCACGCAGCTTGCTATTGTACATGCAGGTATGCATTCTTAGTGCGGCATTTCATGTATATATTTTTCATTATTTGGCATGTTCACGAATTCGTGGAGGTGTAAAAACGAGCATGTACGAATTCGTGGACATGAAAAAACGAGCATAGGTGCTTGTGCACATGTAATAACTGACACTCGTGAATGTGCTTTATTATTCATTTGTGTATCTGCTAACACAAACATTCGTGGAAGTGCCGTATCATTAGGGTTTAGTGTTAAAATTAGGGTTAAAGTAATTTTTAGCCAATTTTCTGATTGCTGTGTTCGTATAACTTCGTAATCACACATACACAAATTCGTGAATTGCAATATTTCACACTTACACGAATTATAAATTCGTGTATATGGTCGTTTTTGCAGGTTTACAAATTCGTGTACATGTCAAATAGTGAAAAATATATACCTCGGTATTTCGACATTCAACTTTTATTTCCTATTTCGATTGGTCTGTAAAAAGTTTAACTTCAGACCGTTAAAAAGGAAGATTTCTTGCTTCAAGCCGGCAAGAAGATCAATTCAGTGGATAAAACGATCTTATACCATTCGAAACCTCTGTCAGCCAATCACATTACAGTATTTCAGGGGAATAATTCCCATATTCTTTGTTGTCCAGTTATCCTCTCATGTGTGACTGTTTGAGTGTTTGTCTCATGGTATAAGCCGGTTATTCACCATGGGATCAGGAATATGTGTTTATCACACCTCGGCCTAAAGGCCTCGGATGATAAATCACATATTCCCTCTCCCGTGGTGAATAACCTTTACTAATTTTACTCTATCATCAATCTGGGTCTAACCACATTGTCCTGGGCCAGTATGTCGTTTGGTCCAAGGCCATTAACAACCTCTGCCGCCCAAATCCTCCATGGATCTTATCAGTTCAGCTTTAACACTCAGGCTATTCTTCCAGTTGATGGATTAGTACAATGATGAGTGAGACTTAGAAAACGGAACCTGGGTTAAATCTAAAAGAGTTCTACTACAGTATGCACTATGCAGTTTTAAATGTGTCCATCCTAAATCGCATACTTCACTCTAAACATTTGGTTGTCACTGTGACTAGTTTATGACTACTTTAAGGTAGTAATGGTTGCAAAAATTGGGTAATGACCTCCAGGAAAGTCATTTGGATTATTCTATCATAATCAAAATGACCACGTTGACTATGTAAGTGTCGGAAAGGTAGTCAATATGATCACCATCTTGTAGCTTTGATTATGAGAGTGGTACAGCTTACTAATCCCATATTTGTCACATTGACTACCCTTTATTAATTTTGACCCGAGGAGTTGTCGGTTTAGGCACCAGGAATTGCTGCAACCAAAATGAAACTTAATATGTTCTGTTATTAGCAAACAGTAGAAGATATTGCATTTTAACTTACAGTGGTGAGGCACTTTTGTAGAAAAGATCGTTAACTTTTCCAGTTTCCTACAAAGGCAGATCCGTGGGATTTTGCGCAACCAGGTGCAGCTTCTTGGGAGGTCATTATTTCCTATTAGGAAGGACACTGGTAGTTAGCTTGGACCAAGTGGGACTTGAAACTACTTGAGCAGTATAAGGCGGTGATCAGGACTCACAAGAAGCCAATTACCAACAAGAGCTAGGATTTTGGTGCAATCATAGACATGGGAGAAGATTGACCCCTTGCTTAACTCCACGAAGAGGTGATTTATGCAATGCAAGAAGTGATGCAGAAGTGACATGGTCAGTTACTAGTGGTGAATGTCTAGAGTAAAGTGTTGAATAGCCAGGAAGAATTAGTGAAGTGCCCATGATTGTCAGCTGCTGGTTAAGGACCATCACTGACACATGTTCAAGTATCTGTAGTCAAGTGATTATTACTGTTGGCCGTTGTGAACATTATAGCCTCAATCCTAAATCCTGCAATGGTAGCCCTACAAACCCACAATCAACAGGGTTCCCAAGGGTGCCGGAACAAGGGGGGCAGGAGGGGCAATTATTAGGCTTTAATTGACAGTGAATTTAGGCAAAAAGTTTGACTTTTTTATTCAAAATCAATATTGGCGCTACATTAAATTTTTGTCGTGCGAATTCGATTTGCCCTTTCTCGACCGATCGCCCCTGCCGCCCTCATTTTCTTCCGGCACCCCTGACCTGGGTTCCCTTATCCATATACTGAGGTTTTCCAGTGTCATACCTCCTCCAACTGTCGGACTAAAATCAGCACAGAATTGTTCAAATAATTATGACTGCAAGTCAAAGTTACATTTTTAATTTGACCATTGCACCGGGAATAATCTGTCTGCATGAACTTACTTTTTTCTGCCTTGGGTGACTTATGAGTTTAATTGTCTCTGTTCAAAGTCCAAAAAGCAATGAAATCAAGCAGCACTAATACTATCAGAATTTGTCCATATTTGTGAAGATCTTGAGTGATTGCAAATGAAGGTAATTACAAAGAGAGAGCCTTGTTTAATTATAGAAACTGTCATCCATATCAAACTCAGACAGAGTCAGATGTAATTATTCATAATGAAGAATAGCACAGTTTACATAAATGGCATGAGACTGTTGAGATAGGAGTGAATGATTAGTGAGATGGCATGCTATAGAGGTAAATAAAATCTGTCTGTTAGGCACTAAAAATACCACGTTATGAAATAATTTGGAGACTTTTGTAATTTTCTTTTTCGCACAAATATGTACAGTGAAACAACCATTTCTTATTTCTTTCAAAATAGCGATAATATAGCACTATGATAGTATGAGCATACGAATGACCTTGGTGGTTCAGAATTGCATAACAAAAAGCCTTCAACCTCTCAATTCTGACACAAGCCGACACAAACAAAAGGTACAAGAAAAGCGAGCAAAGTAGGAAAAAAGGTGAAACAAAAACACAAGGAGCAATTTGTATACATGGCTAAGCTATTGTTGTCAGGAGCCACAAAACATATTGTGTGGTGAAAGCTCGTTAAAGAAAAATGAATGGAAATGTCACCTCACGATCTTTGAGTATGTGCATAGTTTACTGTCATTGTATGAACCTGAATCACATGAATACTGAACACTAAGTACTAGAATACAGAACAGTAAAATATAAGGAAGGGTAATTTTTGACCAGTGGCACTTGTACACCACAATTACTATGCTGCATTCCGTTTTTTGTTAAGTCCATTAACCTGCACCATGCATCAAATTGCATATTGTTAAATAATTGAAGTCAACTTGCTATAGCACATTGGTTTAGAGATTAATATTAAAAGCAGCTGGCGTTCATGCTGGTTAAGAAAAAGTTGATCACTGCACAGTTCTCCAGTATACCACCAACAGAAATGTCTCAAAATAGCCCCTTCACACCACACAATGAGCCTGTGTTGTCCAATTCTAAAGAGTTAATTGTGTTTCTAGCCATGAGACTTTGTCGAAACATTTGTGCACTGGAAAAACAGGAAGTGTGTCACTTTTATATCAGACCTCTTGCTAGCCTTTATTTGTGGCTAGTAATAAAAGAAGTGTGCTATCAATAGCAAAACAAAACTAGACAACTTATCTCTGAATCATGATGCATTTGACGTTGTAGAATGCTCTAATATTGTTAATTTTGATGAAATACGCATACAGGAAACAGTTCTCTCGAATTTCCTATATGGTTTAAGGCAAAAACCGAGACCCTCTAAAATATGTCTAATATGTTATAACTCTATTGATGCTATTATTGCCAATCTAGTCTAATAGAAACTGCGATTATTCTGTAGTTTTGGCAGCAGGCAGTTATATAAATGTTAAAAATAATTAAAACCATTCTTAAAAAAAGGTCTGAGGGGAAGAACCAGTCTGGTCTCAGACTACAGTTCCACTGCAGCTATGGTTTAGATCAAGATCACATTACCAGCATTATCAAAAAAGAAGAGTAACTTGCGATCATTAAAAAAAATCATTTCCAACTTCCAGTCCCAGCTGGAAGAAAGTGCGTGAGATCAAAAAACTGATTTTACACAATCATCAATCAGGACCTTACTACTGCAATGTCAGAGTGGTCAGTATATCCTTTTGGTCTGAGGCCATAAACAACTTCTCTATTCCTGTCTTCTATTGATCTTATCAGCTCAGCTTTCTCACTGAGGCTATCCTTCAAGTTAAAACCTTTGCACTGTAATGACAGAGGGCCTTCCAAAAGGAAACCTGGTCTCTATCCTAGAGAGTAACTGATCTTAAGAAATCTTGGACTAAGTCAAAGTAGATGGTAGCACACCTTATTTTCATAATAATGTAATACTAACATTTAAAATAAAGATCTCATTAACACATTTTTATCTAGTTATCAACCATGCTAGATATGTATGTGATGTATTGTCAGTCTATTGCTACTATTTTTTGTATTAAGAAATTAATGACACTGCATTAAATTCTCATAAATCCTTTTCCTCTGACTATGGTCTTTTTGCATCTTATTGCTTCCAATTCAGACGTGTTACACAGCACTACCTAAGTTACCTGTGCTGAGTAAGTTTGATCCCCACTCATCCTTGTTATGCATGAAATTTTTCTTCACACATTGCGACTATTTGTTCGAAATTAAAATAATTACTATGAGTCCAACTTCACTGTTAAGTGGCAGCCTTTTCAAAAAAATGTAAGCGCGAATATCATTTACAGAAAATTATGAAACACTGAAAAGTTACAGATCTTTGATTGTTTTAAATCATATTTTTGTTACAGATATTTTTCTCTCAGTTTAACTTGCAAATCTGTAGAAAAGTTACCAAGTCCCACAGCATTTGAGAACAGTCACAGAGAGATTGAGCAAGCAGGTGCAGCTTGCTGGGAGGTCATTAGTTCTTATTTGGAAGGACTCCAGTGGTTAGCGGTATAAGGTGGAGATTAGGGCCGCATGAGGAGCCAATTACCAAAGGGAACCTAGATTTAGCTGCAATCACAGACATGGGCTAAATTGACCCAAGGCTTTCTTACCAATAACTCCACCAAGAGGGTGATCTATGATCCACAGACATGATGGAGAAGGCATGGACTGTATTACTGTAATAAGCCCGGAATGGTCAGATCATCTAAGGTAGATAAAGAACAATGAGTGATACACTTAAAATGTCACAACTGTAGAAAGGCTACAGTCAATTGGTCAAGTGACTGTCACTGCTTATAAAATGTAATTTCTTGTTTGGCTGAGTGAAGAAAAAGCTAGTTCAAGCTTGTCTCGCCCGCACCAACTGGTCAAGGGTCCAAGGGTCATGTTAAGTGAACGTTACTGGTTGGTTATTGTCAGAAAATTATTTACAAAATTTTCTGACCATGCAGAATCTATGTTGCAGTTAAAAGCACATAATGAACAACAGAAGATGACCAAAGTCTGTTTGGCAGCCCTAATCTCCACCTTATACTGCCCAAGTTTAGAGAGTTCTCCGTGGCCTAATGGTTTAAGGTGCTTGTTTGTGCTACCAGTTTGGCTTTGAGGTCGTGGGTTCGACTCCCACTCCTGGAACTCAATTTGGTCCGAGCCCATGGGACATTAAATGGAGGTGGGTTGTATCCAGTGTTCTGTGCTGGGGCAACTGAAAGACCCTGGGCATCCCTGAATGAATAGGGTATGTGCCAGACTCCAAATCTTCTCATCAATCATCATCATACGGCGGTCACCAACACTGGAGAATGCTACGGCATTGGAACCTTGGGCAATGTTCCTCTAGTCTCTGCCCATGGGCGCCGTTCTACGGCTGCCTTGAGCTGTATCATTGTGGAAGGCTCACCACGAATTTCGTGCCTGCATTGCAGTGCATGACTGAGAGTATTTACAATTACAATTAATGCACTTTTCAGCTATTTCGGACAGAACTGAAGTGTCCTTAAATGATGCTCAATTAAAGGCATTTGTGGAGTTTTAGAACTGCCTTTAATATAGCAGCATTTACAGAAATAGCAATAAAGCCCTAAAAAATCTCAGAAGTCCATTAACCAACCAGAGGAAATAGCATCTATTAAACAGCAGACAAGCTTTTGGCTGCTTGATTTTTCTTTTCAATTAGAGGGTGTGGAAACAGGATGTTTCTCACTTTTAGAACAGACATTCCATTTGCTTTGATAAATGGTCATGGTAGAAGAGTGGGTTAAAAATGCAATGGATCCTACAATAGCTTGATAAAAGTCAAACAGAAATCATTGAAAAAGATCTCATTCATTTCACAAACAATTTCTTTCTAAGACTAATGCTCCTTATTCCATGAAGCACTTGTTTGCCAACAAATGAGATGACAAGACTTACTATTGAAAAGTTTAATTTATAACTTCCGGCCTCTATATCAATTACACCTTGTGTGTATGTCCAATTTTGCTTTACAGAGCTTTGGCCTTAAACTTTGTGTCCAAATCGTACTATTGTATCTCTTGCAAATTAAAAAACACAACAGTAATTACAACAAATCAAGAGATGTCTTGTAATTGTGGCTTCTGGGAATGTGACAGGCATTGTGGAAGAACAAATTGAAGCAGATTTCCCTGAAATGAATGAGAAGTTCCATAATTAAACAAGGCTTTCTCTGTGTGTACTTGCTTCCCATTAACAGTACACTCTAAAAAATTCCAGACAAAATCGTTTTTTTAGATTCAAAATGGTATTTTGAAAAACCAAATTTCAATGCAAAAAACCAACATGGATTTTTTTATCCATGTTGGTTTTGCATTGAAATTTTGTTTTTCAAAAAACCATTTTGAATCTAAAAAAACAATTTGTCTGAAATTTTTTAGAGTGTAACTCAACAGTTCCTCCTTGAGAACTGTGGACTTCCAAATATCTACATGGCATAATTGGAAAATGCTGCTCTTCAACATTCTCAATTTCTCATGGTGTCAATTTGTGCGTGAAGCAAAGAGGCACATTTAATACAAAGACATTCTGCTTCCCTCCAATGATGCTCACAAGTATGATTTTGGTACCCTATATGTCCTCTCTGACAAATCTTCTAGAACACAAGAGCAACTCTGATTAACACCCAAATGATATATATTCATAAAGGCAGGATAATCCATTGTGATACCTGATTCCTGCAACATTATGCTACTGTCAATGCAATCAATTATTTTGTCAGCTTCAATGATGCAAAAGATCTGTGCTTATGAGGGGGCTAAGTAGGGCAACATGATTCACGGTCTGTGACAAAGAGTTTTCTTCTGGTGGCCAGCAGTGGCGTCCCTATGGGGGGGCACGAGGGGGCACAGGCCCCCCCATATTGGACCTGTGCCCCCCCAGGTGCCCCCCCATATGAACTTTCCAACTCTGGCTAAAATATACAATTAGTATAGTGGGTGCCCCCCCAGAGAATCGCGTGCCCCCCCAGGTGCCCCCCCATTCGAGACCCCTCAGTTACGCCACTGGTGGCCAGTAATAATAGAAGAGAGCTATCAAGAGCAAGTCAAAACTAGACAACTTATATCTGAAACATTATGCATTGTTACACTTTACCAAGATTCCAACAAAATATTTCTTTGTAACAGTCTTAGTCATGAAGCCATCTAATATCAACTGATTTCCACTGACACTGTAGAATGCTCCAATATCGGTAATTTGGATGACATGTGCATGTAGTGAACGGTTCTCTCGAATTTTCTATATGGTTTAAGGTAAAAACTTCAAGACTCAAAAATATGTGCAATATGCCAACTATAATAATGCTACTTGCTATGATAGTCCAATAGTATACTATGATTATTTTGTATTATTCGCAGACAGTTATTTAAATGTTTAAAATTATTATAATCATTTTTAAATGGGCCCGAGGGGCACAACCTTTCTAGTTTCAGACTGCAGTTCCACTGCAGCTATGGTTTGAATAAAGTCTTATTAAAGATGACATTACCAGAATTATCACAAAAGAAGAGTAACCCGTGATCATTTGAAAAAAAAAATCTAACTTCAAATCCCAGTTGGAAGATGGTGCATCAGATCAAAAAAATGACTTGATACGATCATCAATCAGGACCTCACTACCGCAATGTCAGAGTGGTCAGCATATCCTTTTGGTCTGGGCCCATTAACAACTTCTCTATTCCCGTCTTCTATTGATCTTATCAGCTCAGCTTTCTCACTGAGGTTATCCTTCAAGTTAAGACCTTTGCACTCTGATGACAGGGCCTTACAAAAGGAAACCTGGTCTCTATCCTAGACAGTTCTTGAGAAATCTTGTTCAAAGTCTAAGTAGACATTACCACACCAGATTCTCATAATTTTGTAATACTTACATCTAAAATAAAGGATCGCCTTACCACATTTTTAACTAGTTATCAACCAGGCTAGATATGTATGTGATGTTTTGTCAGTCTATTGCTACTATTTTTTGTACTAAGAAATGAATGACAGTGTATTGAATTCTCATAAATCCCTTTTCTCAGCACGACTTTAGTTACCTGTGAAGAGTAAGTTTGAACCCCACTACTCCTTGTTATGCATGCCAATCTTGCCAATCTTGCCAAATGTTAACAATCATTGAAAAGTAACAGATCTTTTAATTAAAATTGTATTTTGCAACAAATGCTTTGCTCTCACTTGCACAAACTTGGACATTAGTTGAAAAGACTCACAGCTCGATCCATAGAACAGTCGTAGAGAGATTGAGCAAGCAGGTGCAGCTTGCTGGGAGGTCATTAGTTCTTATTTGGAAGGACTCCAGTGGTTATCTGGGACTTGAGCAGTATAAGGTGGAGATTAGGGCTGCATGAGGAGCCAATTACCAAAGAGAACCTAGATTTAGCTGCAATCACAGACATGGGCTAAATTGACCCAAGGCTTTCTTAACTATAACTCTCACAAGAGGGTGATCTATGATCCACAGACATGATAGAGAAGGCGTGGAATGTAATACAGTAATAAGAACTGCATAGTCAGATCATCTAAGATAGAAAATAAAAAATGAGTGATACAATTAAAATGTCAAACTTCAGAAAGGCTACAGTCAAGTGGTCATGTGACTGTCACTGTTAATAGAATGTAATTTCTTATTTAGTTGAGCAATTTTAAAACAATTTCAAGCCCCGCTGGCGCCAGCTGGTCAAGGGTCCAAGGGTCTAAGGGTCATGTTTAGTAAACATTTCAGATAAAAGCATATTATATAACTAACAGAAGATGACTAAAAACTGAATCTATGAAACAGAGAACAAACTTTGGCTTTGTGATTTTGCTTTTCACTTAGTGGGTGGAAAAACAGGATGTTTCTCACATTCAGATCAAACATTCCATTTGCTTTGATAAATGGTCATGGTAGAAGAGTGAGTTACCTCTGCAAAGGCTCTGTAACAGTTCGATAAAAGTCAAACAGAAATCATTGAAAAGTATCTCATTCATTTTTCACAAACAATTTCTTTCTAATGCTCCTTAC
This sequence comes from Platynereis dumerilii, assembly GCA_026936325.1. Taxonomy (NCBI): domain Eukaryota; kingdom Metazoa; phylum Annelida; class Polychaeta; order Phyllodocida; family Nereididae; genus Platynereis; species Platynereis dumerilii. Next base: position 222,413 of record JAPTHN010000172.1, read on the forward strand.
TCCATGAAGCACTTGTTTGCTAACAAATAAGATGACAAGACTTACTATTGAAAAGTTTAGTTTATAACTTTCGGCTTCTATATCAATTACACCTTGTGTGTATGTTCAATTTTGCTTTACAGAGCTTTGGCCTTCAACTTTATGTCCAAATCGTACTATTGTATCTCTTGCCAATTAAAAAACACAACAGTAATTACAACAAATCAAGAGATGTCTTGTAATTGTGGCTTCTGGGAATGTGACAGGCATTGTGGAAGAACAAATTGGAGCAAATTTCCCTGAAATGAATGAGAAGTTCCATAATTAAACAAGGCTTCCTCTGTGTGTACACTCTAAAAAGTGTCGGCACAAAATTGGTTTTTTAGATTCAAAATGGTTTTTTGAAAAACCAAATTTCAATGCAAAACCAACATAGATTTTTAAAAAAATCCATGTTGGATTTTTGCATTGAAATCTGTTGTGACACACATAATGATAAGTGTACCATGTAGCTAATGGCTTTTTGAAAAACCAAATTTCAACACAAAAAACCAACATGGATTTTTTTAAAAATCCATGTTGGTTTTGCATTGTAAATTTGGTTTTTCCGAAAACCATTTTGAATCTAATAAAACAATTTTGTCGCGACATTTTTTAGAGTGTAACTCAACAGTTCCTCCTTGAGAACTGTGGACTTCCAAATATCTACATGGCATAATTGGAAAATGCTGCTATTCAACATTCTCACTTTCTCATTGTGTCAATTTGTGTGTGAAGCAAAGAGGCACATTTAATACAAAGATATTCTGCTTCGTAGGTCGCCTTCTCCAGTAGCTTCTTAAAAGGGTTCTTTCAGAATCTCAAATTCTTGATTTTCAAGGAAGTAAAATGCAGCATACCTTTTGTTTAGCACAAAATGTGATATTTGCGGGATAGTAGGATGTCAAAAGAGTTAATCTTTTGAAGGTGTCTTTCATTTTCATTTGGGCATGCCCTGAGGTCAAACCATGATACCAGATTCGTTTGAATTGAAATTAGTAAGTCAAAGGATGAACATCTTTCTTTACCTCTAAGAACCTTTCAAGGAAGGAGCATTTCCTCTGCATTCATGAAAGCTCGGCTACTAAACATGTTTGCATCATCTCAACAATCATGCTCAAACAATTCTCAATTCAGAGAAATCATGTCAATGTGACCTGACGAAAGGCCTCTTATGCAGCCTCGACAATGACTACTGGAGTGACAGCTGTTCAAGTAAGCCCCTTCCCCCCTGCTATTCAGTTGCTGTCCCAAAAGCAATGAAAATCACCATTCATTTAACACTGATAATTCACCACTTCTTTCTGCCATTTCACCACAAGTGGGTGTTTCACAGATAACCTTGTCATGGAGTTAAGCAAGGAGGACAATTTTGCCTACGCCTACAATTGCATCTACATCCAGGTATCTGCATGATTATTACGGACAGTCCTGTATACACTTTCCATTCTGATAGTTATGTACTAATGTACTCCAAGGAACTTTTACCTTCTAGTTCATCAGTTAGCATAGTCTTCAATCAATTAGATTTTTTATCTTCCTGCATTGATGTTATGGTTATCCCTCCAATGATGCTCACAAATATGATTTTGGTGCCCTATATGTACTCTCTGGCAAATCTTCTACATCACAAGAGCAACTCTGATTAACACCCAAATGATATATATTCATAAAGGCAGGATAATCCATTGTGATACCTGATTCGTGCAACATTATGCTACTGCCAATGCAATTTGTCAGCTTCAATGATGCAAAAGATCTTTGCTTATGAGGGGGCTGAGTAGGGCAACATGATTCACTGTCTGTGACAAAGAGGTGCCTGTATCTTAGTCATGCAACAAGTTTCTTCTTTTCCCATTTATAAATGCCACAAGGTCTGGAAAAGCCTTAGATAAGGGACAGTGACTGCAGGGTAATAATTATAGTTAGTAGCTGAGTAACAATGTAGGTCACAAATCTGGTGACTGGACAATATGGTTTTGTTTTTTTTACATGCATTCAAATAAATGAAAAAATCCAGCTATGACATTTTTCACAAACAAAGAATTATTTTGTTGATCACAGAAGAGGAAAACAGCAGCTTCAACACTTGGTCATGCCATATTTTCAAGCAGGGAAAGGTCAGTGACTTTATGGTACTTAAAATCTTCCTTTAATCAGCATGTCAATATTGTCTTCTCTGCAAACCAACAACTGACAACTAGTCCTATGGTGAAGGCATGATTGTTGCAGATGGTGGAATTGTAATCCAAATTTTAATGCCAAGTCAAAGTGCAGTTTCTGCTAAATTTAGGAAGTATTGCCCTTGCCACCCCGACTCTCACTCAAGTAAACGCTTAACATCAGTCGGTAAAATTGTATCACCTAGATGAACCATAAATTAACTCACTTGACATCATCATCAATTCCACATCAATTTCACATCAATTCGGCCTACATCTTCTCGCTGTTGAATACTGTAATCAAAGAATCTTATCATTTAATGGAATATGGAAATGAGACAATAACCTTCGCATTGAGCTTCCTTTTCTCTTTGCTGTACATGCTAAAAAAATAAAATGAGATACATTGAAGAGAGATACAGTATGGCAAGCGTAGCCCTCGGAGCCCAGTTCTTGGCTCTCATGAGGGTTGATTGATTGATGACAGAGACAGAGAGCAGGAGTCTGCACAATCTGACACTTTAATTGTTGCCTCATCTTGTGAGATATATTTGCCTTGCCAAGCACAGACATTGATACACAGATAATATCAGGGCCTATGATATTGTAAAAAATTCCACCCTTCAAGGGCGATACCATTGTTGCTCCATGGTGACATCACATTTTTGTAATGGCAGAAAATAGTCCATCTTTTATAACAAAATAATTGAGGTAAAACCAGGTGATAAAAACAAAACAACCATGCGTCTGGGCACTTCATACAATATCACTCCTTGTCGTGTGAATTAATATCACTCTCGTCCTTTGGTTATCAAGTAAACAGTATCCCTGTACTAGTTAATAATTTACGTAAATCGTATGTTTGAATAAACATTACACACAGGAAGTAATTATCGTCAATAATACAAATCAACACAACTAATAATGACCGGTGTAAAGAACAAACACCTTTGTCAGTATTCCCAGACAGCACAATCTGAAAGAAGCTATTCACACCTCGGTAGTGGGCAATTCCGTAAACTCCGATTTACAGATTTGACACTTTAGCGACTTGTGTAGCCCTACCATTATATCTCAGCTATTTCATTGTTAAATAGGGATGAGGCAAGGTAATAGGGGTATCGGATAAGCCACCAACCAAAACTATAAGTGCAACAGGAGCTGAGATATGTCAAAAATAGGAGCGTTTCGGACGTACATCACACGATGTATGTCCGAAACACTGATATTTTGACGTAGATCAGCTCCTGTTGCACTTATAGCTTTGGTTGGTGGCTTATCTGATACCCCTATTACCTGGCCTCATGCCTGATAGCAATGAAATAGCCAAGGTACGGTGGTAGGGCTACACAAGCTGCTAAAGTGTCAAATCTGTAAATCGGAGTTTACGGAATTGCCCTAGTTTTTGTGCCTTTTTTCATCCCACACCAGTTCATTGACATTTCACAAGGAGACAAACGTAGACAACTTTTTAAAGAGGTATAGGCCTACTGTCAACTATAAGACACCTTACAAATTGAAAGAATGTTTGTCTGGAATTGGCATTTTCCCATTCAGTTGAGGTAAAGGCCAGATTTAACTGCAACACACTCCCAAAGATGAAAATAACCTTGAAATGTAACCCACTCTCTAAAGTTTCCTACATTGGAGCCAAAAGGACCTATGCATAGGCAAAGGTCACAGATATCTGAAGTCAGTATTCAAGACATCACCATTTCAAGCAGCTATTCACAACTTGAGTGATGTACAAGTCATGCTCCCTTCAACCCAAAGAAAAGTTTGTTGACATATCTCTAGGGGACCAGACTGGATCAAGAACAACGAGAGGCTTTTGAAATTTTTTGGTCTTCGTTCCCTTGACAGTTGCATGGGCCAATTGGGGGGGGGGGGTGGGGTCCAAGTGGTCCGGACCCCCCACTTTTCAAGCTAAGATATTTAATCCCGACTTACAGATCCCGGGCCAAATTCGCTCCATATTTATTTCATGCCGACCTTCATTCAGAACATCACCTGATGATCTTTGAGTATTCACATATTTTACGAAACCGCATAAAAAAAATGATTGAGGCAGGCCTAGCTCTAACCTTTGATAGAATTCATTTACCTTTCATCGTGCCATGAACTGTATTTTCCAAACTGATACTGTGAAATGACTTTTCCAAGGTGTGTTTTTTAATGAATATTTCTGTAATGACATTTCCTGCACCTGTGCATGCCAGAGTGACACGATGACATAACCAATACTTCGACATGGGTCACACAAGTATATTTTCTTTATTTGTTGACATATAATTAATTTGAAGGCAATACCGCAATAACCGCATGATACACAGGCCTATAAGTACTTTTTGACAGACCACTGTCACTTAAACTGATACAGAGAAAGCAAATTTGTCATAGATCGTTATTCTCTTCATGACGCTTTATGTATTTTCAAAATATATGTATGCTATTGCTGCTGTCTCTTTCAAATTTCGTTTCTAAAACCTATTTCTGTACATAAAGTATATATCTTGCCAATTGAAAACACGCAAGGACAAAGATGTCTCCTCAGTTTTGCGAATTCCATTCAGCACTGTAGATGAGCAAATTCCGGAAATGGATGACAGTTTCCATAATTAAACAAAGCTATCTCTCTCTCTCTCTCTCTCTCTCTCTCTCTATACACGTATGTGTAATTGCTTTCCATTTACAATCACTCAGCTGCTATTCTTCAAATGTTGAGGACTTTCAATAATTTACATGTTATAATTAAGAAACCCCGTAGGCAACACCTTTATTAATTATGTCTGCCATATCATCTTATTTATGAAGTATGCGATAAGGATGATGATGATGATGAGGATTGGGGCTTTACCGCCTGTATTTAAACAGCTGTCCAACATTATGTAGGCCCAGATGACCCGGCAAGAGCTGAATTCGAACCCTGGACCCAGTGATTGGCAGTGGCGGAGCTATGGGGGGGCCTGGGGGGCCAGGGCCCCCCCAAATGGATGAGTGGCCCCCCCACTGGCCCCCCCATTTCAGATTTGAAAAATTTGAAAAAATTATTGGAGCAGCAACAGTCACTGGAATACATCCGTCTAAAGTTGTTGCCTTCGTTGGCGCTAATTTGTACCCAATTTCCTCCAGAATGACAGTTGCTCTTTGAAAAGTTCTGAGGCATCTGATAATTTTTTATTTCCTTATTTGAATATATCTAACAATATATGTACCACGCGAAAACGTTTTAGGGGGGTGAGCGACATCTGCCCGAATATCAGGATCTAGATTTACTAATATTCAAAAAGAAATCTCTCTGAAAGTAGCTATTGATTTTTAATTATGTTTATTTCATTATCTGCCTGAATTTTTTGCCTTTTTGCCTGAATCTTAGTGTTTCCCAATTTTTTTTGGTGGAGGGTGACTACTCCCCCTTCCTGTATGCCTATGCATCTAGAGATTCCTTGCAACACCTAAAATCAGGGTGTTTTGACGAAATGTTTCCTTCGCCATTGCTCAGCTAAAGAAGTAATGCTCCTTTGAATTGTTTCTAATTTAACAGATCTGATTTACCAGAGTGATTTGTACAAACTGCTCAAATTTTCATGTGTACATGGAATTTCCCAAATTTTTTTGGCATTTTTGTAATCTGCACAAATTGCTACTACCTTTTAGGCCTATTTCAGGAGTTGCTTAGATTTCACTCAAAAGGAATTTTTGATTTAGGGCTATGAAAGCAGAAAGAGGACATTCTGAGCACGAATATACTGAAAACTTGCAAAGACAGTTATGAAAAAAACAAAAAAACACAAGAGGACCATTTCACTGCAAAGATACCCTTTGTGACTCATGGTAATTGATGAGGTATCATCATCATACTTTTTATATCGGAACCATAGGATCTGTTCCATTATTCTTTGATTTTAGTATATTAAGTATGATACATATGTATGGTCATTTGTTTATCAGTCACAAAAGATAAGATGGTCGTTCGTAAAGAAGACTCGTAATGCTGTGTCAATTTTTATCCATATAATGACGCAAAAATATCGCAAAAATGCCGCGAAAGGTTGGCCCCCCTAGTTCAGACCCTGGCCCCCCCACTCATGGATTTCTGGCTACGCCACTGGTGATTGGCAGTCTAGCACACTACCACTAGACCAACCCCCCAAGCGGGATTAGTCACCTTAAATCAAATTAACATTGAAGGCATTGGGTGTGATCAATTGGATCATGAAAAAATCATCAGTATGACGATTCACGAAGTGCCATTTTCGCAGTGCAACGGTTCACTGTTTTTGCATATCAAAGTCATAGACTGTTAGAGTGCATGCATTGCCCTTTTACAGTTACCCAAGTAAACCAGTGGCGGAGCTATGGGGGGGCCTGGGGGGCCAGGGCCCCCCAAAATGGATGAGTGGCCCCCCCACTGGCCCCCCCATTTCAGATTTGAAAAATTTGAAAAAATTATTGGAGCAGCAACAGTCACTGGAATACATCCGTCTAAAGTTGTTGCCTTCGTTGGCGCTAATTTGTACCCAATTTCCTCCAGAATGACAGTTGCTCTTTGAAAAGTTCTGAGGCATCTGATAATTTTTTATTTCCTTATTTGAATATATCTAACAATATATGTACCACGCGAAAACGTTTTAGGGGGTGAGCGACATCTGCCCGAATATCAGGATCTAGATTTACTAATATTCAAAAAGAAATCTCTCTGAAAGTAGCTATTGATTTTTAATTATGTTTATTTCATTATCTGCCTGAATTTTTTGCCTTTTTGCCTGAATCTTAGTGTTTCCCAAATTTTTTTGGTGGAGGGTGACTACTCCCCCTTCCTGTATGCCTATGCATCTAGAGATTCCTTGCAACACCTAAAATCAGGGTGTTTTGACGAAATGTTTCCTTCGCCATTGCTCAGCTAAAGAAGTAATGCTCCTTTGAATTGTTTCTAATTTAACAGATCTGATTTACCAGAGTGATTTGTACAAACTGCTCAAATTTTCATGTGTACATGGAATTTCCCAAATTTTTTTGGCATTTTTGTAATCTGCACAAATTGCTACGACCTTTTAGGCCTATTTCAGGAGTTGCTTAGATTTCACTCAAAAGGAATTTTTGATTTAGGGCTATGAAAGCAGAAAGAGGACATTCTGAGCACGAATATACTGAAAACTTGCAAAGACAGTTATGAAAAAAACAAAAAAACACAAGAGGACCATTTCACTGCAAAGATACCCTTTGTGACTCATGGTAATTGATGAGGTATCATCATCATACTTTTTATATCGGAACCATAGGATCTGTTCCATTATTCTTTGATTTTAGTATATTAAGTATGATACATATGTATGGTCATTTGTTTATCAGTCACAAAAGATAAGATGGTCGTTCGTAAAGAAGACTCGTAATGCTGTGTCAATTTTTATCCATATAATGACGCAAAAATATCGCAAAAATGCCGCGAAAGGTTGGCCCCCCTAGTTCAGACCCTGGCCCCCCCTTGGCCCCCCCACTCATGGATTTCTGGCTACGCCACTGAAGTAAACCCCTAGCATCTCAATAAAATGTTATCACTTTCAAGCACCCATCCACTCATTAAACATCATCATCAATTACACATTAAATGTAAATCAATTGCAAATCAATTACTCATCAAATGTAAATCAATCACATATTAATTCAGTTATCGTCGCCTCTCCATTGAATACTGTAATTGATTCAAGATTCAATCTTACAATCAGACGGAATATGGAAATGACTCTCTAACCCTTGCATTGAGTTGCTGTCGATCTTTGCTGTTTGTTAAAAGAAGAAAATCAAATACATCGCAGACAGACAGACAAATATGATAATTGCAGCCCTCAAAGTGAAGGTTCTCACCAGAGTCGATTGACTGGATGGGAGAGAGGGCGAGGGTCCTCAACCTTTCACACTTTTACTTTCTAAATAATTTCTAATTCCCCAGCACAGACTTTGATACGAAAGTCTGTAAACTTGATGTCTCTTCCGAACAACATTCAGCTGGAACATTTCTCTAGAAGTGGTTTGAACCCACGCAGGGTAAAAACCATCATCAGTGCTGTAGGTGCTGGTCTCTTAACAAGACTGAATTACCAACTTACCAGTATTATTTTTGTAGTTTATAATTGATGTGTGTGATTCAAAGCTTTATTCATACCACTCAAAATCTGAAGAGTTTAAAGTTGATCCACATTGTATAGGAGTCTCAAACATGAATAGCTGAAAAGACCTACAGTTCCGCCTGTAAGTAAGTGAAACGCATGAAATGGTGCCATTGCATCCATGTTAAACATCCTTAGCAAAACTGCTCATGGAAGCATGAATTCTCATCCGATGAGAGGAAAACATATTGGGACACATAGGTTGATATGTGAGGCATGTGGGATATCAATGGCAGCCAATTTTCTTTGCTGTAGTTGAAGTTAGGTATGGGTCAAAGTCTTTGATAAGTAAGTGAACCACCCTTCCCTATTAAATAACATTGGGCCTGTGTTTCACTTACTTATCAAAGACTTTTGACCCATACCTAACTCCGTCTACAGCAAAGAACATTGGCTGCCATAGTTATCCCACATGCCTCACATATCGGCCTATATGACCCAATATGTTTTCCTTTCATTGGATGCGAATTCATGCTTCCACAAGCAGTTTGGTGGAGGATATTTAGCATTGATGCAATGGCACCATTTCATGCGTTTCACTTACAGGCGGCACTGTACTCATTCACCAGTCAATGGTCAGAGACAGTTAAAGCCCTTTTCCGGACATCATAAATTTCAAAGAAGCTTTTCACACTCAGAGTGACATACAAGCTCCTTTCGACCCAAATCAGTTCGTTGACATTTCTCTTGGGAAACAGGCATGACTTACGAACATCCTTTAGATGTTAAGTCCTCAAGTCTATGTGATTTTAAAGCTAAATGTAAAAATTATTTTATGAATGTTTCTTTTTAACTTTTTTTTTATATTTTTTTTTTATATGTTTTTTATTTTCATCTTGCTTTCTCTTTACATTCTTCGTATATACATCTTTTATCGTTTTTAGTTCTCTTTTGTGTTCAATCAGGGCAATATTGTAAAACAGTAAGTTTTTTACTGAATATTTTACCCTGTATAAATGTATTGTATAAATAAATAAATAAATAAACATCCCACTGAGTGCAAACAGGTCTGTCCTCCGGCGATTCACATTTTTTCCAGATGAATCGGTAAACCACAAGGACTGAATGTCAGCAGAGGCAGACTGACCTATGTGGCAAAGTGGCAGCTGCCACTGGCCAAACAACTCAGGGTGGCCTATGGATGCAAGGTGCCAAAAAATTAATAAACAAGAAAAAGTCAAAATTTCTATCTTTGCGACCGTGATACAATCAAACTTTTAGTTCAGGGCCCCAGTAATGAATGGCCCCTGTATAGGAACGGGCCCTTCCACCTTGACGCAAATGCAGCAATACCAAAAACAGGAATGTGGGGGGCTGGGGGCCTACCGACTTATTTTGCAACGGGCCCAAAATGCCGCCAGTCCGTCCCTGTGAATGTGAACTGAATGCAGCTCATAGTATACTTCTAGTTTTGGGGCAAAAGATCTACACTCATATAAAAAAATGAACATGTCTTATTTCAAAATTACTACCACGGTTTGGATAATTCTGAACGTTGTAGGATTTCGGATTATTGGAATTTTCATCTGCATCAATTTCTTATGAAGCGGTCATTTTCCATGTATAAGATTACATGAATGTTTGAATTCATGCATCCTTCTTTAATCTTGTTCGGTTTTTCTTCAGATTTTAGTTTTGGCTATATATCTGCACGGGTAAGACTGCACCCTGTTGACCTTCATTCAGAACATCACTTGATGATGTGTGAGAATGCGCATGTTTTACTGTGATCGTCTCAACCTGAATACTGAACACGAAATAGAAGTAAACCAGCATACTAAACAAGGTGAAGGTGCCTTTAAACCAGAAGCACTTTTGCACCTTCATTACTTTGCAACAGTTGGCTTTTTGGTTAAACCCATTAACCTTTACCATGTCATGAATTGTGGTTTTCCACAGTTCCAGGCTGATGTTGTTCACCTATGGAGTATGGAGTATTTTTATGCCTTAAGTTTACTTGTATTGTGTATGCTAGAGAAGGCAGAGTACAACAAAGGCTTTTTTTTCAAAAACTTCCCAATTAAACATTTTCAGTTGTTCGGCAGTTACTGTAGGTAGCTGGTCATGAGATAATCATTTTGTGCGTAAAACCAAACACAGATATGGGTAATAAAATGTTTATTAAAATTTGACTTGATTCATACATTTGGAATACAATAGGAATTGGTATAAAATTTGAGTATTTATAACATAAGTGAGGAAAATGAATAAACGAGTGCACTGAATATGAAAAAGAGACAAGTACATTAAATCCCAAAAGTTTAGGAAAAATGAATGTAAGCATAACAGGATTCTGAAAAACAATGATGAATTGATGATCATGAAAGTCCGTTTGATATCGTCTTTTATGTGGTAAATGGGGAGACAGCAGGCCCAAAGACCAGGAACTGGCATGAGATAATCATTTTGCATAGCATGTATTTTTGTGTGGCGTATTAGCATAATTTGGTTGATATATTGAGGTTCACACAACAGATTAACTACAACATATGTTCCTGAATTAGACGAAAGAGGCTATAGGTGAGAGGTCTTAAATTAAGAAGGGGTAGTCCAGAAACAACATCTAAACATAACAGCTGTTATTGGCCTACGGCTATGTATCATCTTATTTCAAATATATTTAATTGTGCCTTTAGCTTATCTATATGCAACAGTCTTATGCAATTAGCGTTTGGAAAAACAGGATGTTTATCACTTCGAAATAAAAACCTTCCACTGGCCTTTACCTTTGAAGAGTTGCTGTGATAGAAGAGAGTATTACCACAGCAAAGACACCTTTAAGACTTCTTTTATAGAATGTTGATCACCAGTCTCTGAAAGTACATGTATGTTCATATTTCCAAGGATATAAGTCGTCTGGAAAGCGATCACCAGAGGCAAAACAAGTAGATGGACCAGAGGGTGATAGGAAAAGTGCTACACATTGCTGCTAATCTTCAGTCTGTCTCATTGCTGTGGCTTTATTTTGTCCTAATCCTCCTTCCACAGAGTCTATTTATGCTTAATAAATCCCTGATCATCCACTGTGAGACAGAAAATATTGCTCGTGGATTCTATCAAATTTTGGAAACATGACACATTACGACTCATAAGGAAAACAACCAGCCTCCTTAATTATGTTCAAAGTATGACAAGTACTGACATTTAGCTGTTTGTGGACATCAATTTCAGAACAAGACATAGGCCTATGCATTGTATACCAATTGACTGTCAATTTGTTATTGGGAAATTTGTGACCTCAGTGATGAGTGGTTTACTCATTCAGTGACTTGTCCTTTGCAAGTAGTCACTTACTACACTGTAAAATTTGAAATTTTGAGTTAGCTCAAATGATTGAGTGAGATGGTTGCACAATTTGTTTGAGCCATGGTAGCTTGCCGTTTTGAGTTATGATAATCTTTATGTTGTTATAACTTGCAAACAACAAGCTATCTTGGCACAAAGGAAATGTGCAATCATCTCACTCAGTCAATTGAGCTAACTCAAAATTCAAAATTTTTTTTTCTTTTTTTTTTGCTTGATCCGCTCTTTTCTGTTCCATGCATGATAAATTTTGCGTTATCCTATTGTTTCATCATAATACTAAAGGAAATAAAACTGTTAAAATTTATTAATCAAAACTTGTGCTTTGCAGAGCATTTTTCACCTTAAAATTGGTTAAGTTGGCAGTCCGGGGTAAAGTTGGCAAGCAATTTTAACCTACTTGATGGCAGAAATGCCAACTTTCCTCACTGACACAGGTTTTGTCGGCAAAGGCGCCACCTGTGTCAGTGAGGAAAGTTGGCATTTCTGTCATTACGTGGGTTAAAATAACGGGCTAAGTTTAACCAGGATTGCCATCTTTACACCATTTAAGGGTAAGGATTTTCAATTGGGAGACCGATTAAACTGCCTTGAACCATTGTCATCATGGTGTGATGTTTCATCTTCCAGTTAGGCCTACTGCACATATTAAAAGCTGCACTGGGGCTTTTCAATTATATATCATCAAACTCATCATGCCAATTCAAAACACAGAAAGAACAGAGAAAAGTAAAGGATATAATTATCATGGCTTCTTCAAACTCTCATCAGTGCTGTGGAGTGCAAGCACACATTCTATTATGGGGACGACAGTTTCCATAATCAAGCAAAGCTTCTTCCATGTAATTGCTCCCCATCAACAATCACTCAACCACTCTTCTTCAAAAGTAGTGGATTTTGCCAAATGCACATGGTATAATTGTAGAATGTTCCAGGCATTCAAGTTGTCTTGGTCTCTCAATTAATGTTGTGTGTGAAGTAAAGACTTCATTTTTCAATTTAGCCATGCGGGCTACATTCTCAACAAGGTTCCTTACGGAAGGCATAATTGTAGTGTCCTCAGTAGACAAGAATGGAATGTTCTTATGCTATGAAGGGGGAGTGTTAGCTCAGTGGTATTTACACGTAGGCTAAGAATCACAGGGTGTTTCAGTTTCGATTTCATCTCTTGCCGAGTCACCTGGATCGATTTTGGATTGCGGTTTCAATCATCCGTTGCCACATTGCCTTGTCCTCCTTTAGTCCTAGTTAACCTACCAAGTGCATAATTCAGGATGTACAGCCCCAGTCATCCATCCATCGTATACTTTTACCGCATTTTTCTTGCTTAATTAGACTGAGTAAAACTAAACAGTTTACAAGCATTTCAGCATTTTACCTTTTAAGAGCATAGAAATTAGAATATAAGACATAAAGCACCATTGAATAATAGTGATTATATTATCCTTTCATCCAAGCCATGATTCGCACATTATTCTCTTTGCTGTAGAACTATCACAACTTCTCCCAGATAATTCACCACTTCTTTTCTTGCCATTTACCAGTCTTCTGTATCCCACATGGCTCAACGATCACGCTTAATGACCCCATTTGTTTAATTGTCATTTAGTTGCATCTAGGTCATCCCGTGTCAAATCATCAGATTTTCGAGAAATTTTACACCACCCCGTCTGCGAATTGGCTTAAAAAATTATATGTTATTTGATGTACCAAAAGATGAACTTCCTGAAAATTTCAGCTCAATCGGTCAGTTTTTCATGATTTGGCGGAGGTTTGAAAATTTCTCATTTTACCAGTTTTTCAGGCATCATTTTGCCCACAAATACATGCTTTGCTCTATAAATCACTTGATAGACATTTATTGTTTTGTTACAACAATCACAAAGCTATGGCCTTGTTAAATTCCCCCCTCAAAAATCAATGTTCACCACAAAAAAATTCAAATCTCCTATAGGTATTCCGGGTATAGATAGAAAATTCCTAGGACATATTCTACATATGTATGGTCAAATAATAGTTGAAAATTGGAGATGTGTTCAGCCTCGTTTTTTTAATATACATTTTTGGAAAATATTGCATATTTTTCAGTATGTAAAAAACAAAACTAGCTGGAACTCAAGAAGTACACGTGACACATCCCTGAAAGTTTCCTATTATCTTTCACATCCATAGGGCATAATACAGAAAAAAATTCAGGAATTGTTCAGCTTATTTTTGGTTTCTCGGAATTTTGAATATTATTCTGTCTGTAACAGCAATGCAACTGTTGAGTAGACCTTCTGCTGTTACAGAGAGAATAATATTCAAAAATCTGAGGAACCGAAAGTATGTAAGCTGAACAAATTCCTGATTTTTTCAAAAAATTATATTTAAAAAACGAGGCTGAACACATCTCCAATTTTCAACTATTATTTGACCATACATATGTAGAATATATCCTAGGAATTTTATATCGATACCCAGAATACCTATAGGAGGTTTGAATTTTTTTATGGTGAACATTGATTTAACAAGGCCATAGCTTTGTGATCTTTATAACAAAACAATAAATGTCTATCAAAGATCCTTTTCCATTGTCCAGTAAGTGTAGATCCCGAATTTCAAAGCTCAAGGTTGAGTATTAAATGATTTATTGAGCATAGAATGTAGTTGTGGGCAAAACGATGCCTGAAAAACTGGTAAAATGAGCAATGTTCAAACCTTCGTCAAATCATGAAAAATTGACCGATTGAGCTGAAATTTTCAGGAAGTTCATCTTTTGAGACATCAAACAACATATTATTTTTTCAGCCAATTCGCAGACGGGTTGTTGGAAGCCACTTGTTGATCTGACATGGAATGACCCATCTGTCAATTATCGCCCTTCATGATCGTTCTCATCAGAGCAGTTTGGTTGAGGATGTTTAGCATTGACCCAATGGCAAGAAATCCTATTTCACCTACCTACAGGCGGCACTGTATCTGGAACACGATTCTTGAACCACAAAACTCATGAGAACGATTTGGTGATAATTACAAAACATGACCATGCTGAAATTATTTTGTCTAAGAACACATTTGATCAGTACCCATAACATAATAATATTTTTCAGCTATTCTGCAAATTAAGGGCCTAAAATGTTGTTGCCTGAGAAAGAGGACATGTGCAGCAAGTCTTGAAATTAGTTCACAACACAAATTTTGCCTTTTCTGAAACGGAAGCCTCTGAAGTTGGGATGTCAAAGAGGTACTCCAATTTAAGTCTACTTAAGCCTTGTTAGGCTGCTTACAGCATGGACTGCAGGTCAAACCAATTACTCCTCTACCTTGCATGTTCACAACTTGTTTTCCTTGGTTCTTTTCTTGCTTTCTTATGTCTTCCAAATGTCTGCTCTACATCTTCATTACGTCTCTTGGCCTCTATCCGGAGATCAAATTACAGCCAATCTAATGACCCAAGTGACCAGATTTCCTTTTTGGTATCAACCCCTTGGCTCATACATTGGTTGAACAATTTGGTTCCAGGGCTAGTTCGCCATTACTGCATAGAGATATTTCTCAACAAACTAAATGGTATACTTGTTTTATTTTAATATAGATTTTGTTGTTTTATTGGTGTTGTTTTTTAAATCTTTTATATGTTGTTATGTTTTTTTGCTAACATTCAGAACTCTTTCATTTGTTTATGACCTTCCAAAATAGTTTTGAAATTGACGTTCAATTTGGTTTTGTGATGTAACTGGCCTAAGGGGCCGACCATTTATTTATCAGGCTTGGAACTTTCCTCGGCGGGTAACTATTTATTTACGGTAATGGCAGCCGTACTTATTATTTCAAGCACACAAAGTCCTCGAATATTCCTTCCTACATCAAGCAACACCTTGTTAAGAAACACATCCACAAGAAATTATTTATTACAAGACTGACCAGAGAGAATTTACTTCACCAGAACTGAGCAAGAAACTATTTATTTAAAAAAACTCCAAGCCCCCTCGTAAGACTAAATAGTGACCCCTTAAAAATGTTTTTATGATTTGTTTGTGTCAGTTATCATTTAATAAATTATCAGTGAGCACATATTACGTCTGGCAGCATATATAGGTGTAAATTAACAGGTTAGTAAACCAACAGGCCAATGGTGTAACAAAGCTAGTTTGCAGATCAAAAAGAAGAAGATTTTTTTTCCCATGGGCTACCAACATGGAAAGAGAAAGTCTTCCTTTGATGCATGAAATTCAATTTTGTACTCGCGAACACAGTTAGTGATATAAGCAATAATGGTAGTATATTGGCAACCTGGGTCAACCTGACTTTCAAGCTATTTTAATCCAGTCATTTCCCTCGTTACAACATTTTTAAGAGCTAGTTCCGTTTTCTATACTTTTCTTGAGAAACTTTCTGATTTCCCCAGGAAGTTGGAGTCTGTCTGATAAAAAGTTCTTATATTGGGGTCGCAGCTTGACCACGGGCGATAAAGATAGTAATAAAAACTAGTTCAGATCAGCTTGGGTGCGATACTTTTCCAAAAGAAGGGATGACATATGGTAACCCGAAGCTATCTGATAGAAAAGCTCTTGACAAGGTAGTTGTGGTTGCTAGAAGGTGCCCATATAATAATAAGAAGGGGGGCTTGGAGTTTTTATTGGCGGTAATTATTTATTTCACGGTAACGGCAACAGTAATTATTTATTTGGGTACGTGTCGTCCCCAAATATTCCTATCTTAATCAAGCAACACCCTATTAAGAAATTATTTATTTCGAGACTGCCTAAAAATCATTTTATTTAGTTCACCGTAGTGACCAAGACATTATTAATTTAAAGAAAATTCCTAGCCCCTATTTGAGATTAAATGGTGCCCCACCCCTCCTGTAAGACTTCGATGTGTGGATGTTGATGAGCAAACCAAAATCTATCCACCTTTGGTTAAGTTCGCAAGATGCAGGATCATGAAAAAATCTAGAACATCCTCGGCATAGTTGTTATACCTTTTTGCATTCAGGTCGTAGACTCTCCTCTATCTACTCAACTGTAAGGAAGGCTGCAGAGCTTCTTGCAAGTTAAAGAGGTTCCCTATTCTGCATTTCTGTCAGGTACAATATTCTTCATCCCCATTCATGCCATGTCGTCAGGACAACACATGGATATTAGAAGGTTACTGAGGGTTATAGGCAACTAATAGTACTGAGAGCCACAGGGACATCAAATATGTAGGTTTATATATATCCAGAAAGCCAGGAATGCAGTAAGAGGATAGTGATGGTTCTCTGCAAGATCTTGCTTCTGAGTGGGTTGCAATGATATAATGCTGTCAGTGACAAAAATGTTTTTTGTGTTTAAATATATGCAACTAACTTCATAATCAAGAAAGAAATTACTGTTCTTTAAACGACAGACTGCAAAAAGGCGCAGAATCGTGCAAATACAAATTTGCCACAAGTACTTCAACATTCCGTTGTGGAAGTCTAAACTTTTGAGGTGCCTTCGTAAGTAAAATAGTTTAAAATCATTCAAAAATACATCAACATTTAAAAAAAGTCTGCATCTTAATGTACTGTTTTCAAATATGCTATAATTTTTTGATGAGAAAGTTGGAGACAGTTACTACTTGCCTGCTGTGTTGAATGAAACACAAAAACAAACGAATAAAATAAGAGATACTTAACTGTCAGAATGAAGATGCATTGCCAAATGAATGGATGACTCACCTGGAATGAAAGAAAAAGAAAGTAAATTATCATTCAATACATTTAATTGTATAGAATATGTGAATACATTTTTTAACTCTAAATGGAGGTGAATAAATTTGTTCTATATCATGATATTGTACAGTATATAAATCGTATAAGTGGCTAGGCCTTTGGAGTCTTGCATGCTTAATTCACAGTTAATGCAAGGGACCAATAGGGCGGTCCTTATTTATAAACTTTTGAAATCTCATGGTCTGACCCCCCTAAAATCCTCTAATTGGCTCAAAAATGAGGTCTGAAAAGTTTCATCAAAATATATTAATATTTAGAGGTAGCTCAACAGCCTTGAAAATTGCCTATTTGAAGCAATTCAGGCGATAATAGCCAGAATGTGTCAGTTTCTCTTAACATCTCTATCCACCATACATGGCCTTAGTCAAGGAACTTTAGTCGCATATTATTGTCTTCCTCTGTCAGAATATCTACAATCAAAACAAAAATTGACTGTGATGAAATAAAATTCTAAGAAGTTGATGGCAGTGCAGTGATTTGAGACAATAGGCCTGTATCATCGGTGAGCTCCGGATCGGTGAATAAAATTGTCAGAGATTTCTCTCTGTCACAAAACTCACACAGATGGCTGTTCCTCACTGTTTCTCTGCCCAAAAGGACCTCAAAAACAAGAAAACGGTTTTGCTGTCAACATAATATGATATTTGTGGTGTGAAGTTACTTGAAATAGCAAGTTTCGGGTTGCTTTCTCTACCGCCACCTTATGCAAGGAACCTGTCACCTAAGAAGCAACTCCTACTGTAAAGAAAATCGAAGCAGTTTGGAACAGAGCAAGGATATCTACAAAATACAGTCAAGATGTTATCAAGAAAGCTGAAAAACTAAAATATGAAGAGTGGCAAGCCTAAAGAAAAATGCAAAACGAAGATCGCAAAAGCAAATTTCGAAAGAGGACAGTTTCATCTAATATTTCAAAAGTCCAAAGAGGGATGCAATGAATCTAATTGCAATTTCTGACTTCTGAGAAAAGAGAATTCTTGATTGCTCAAAGGGAGAAGTGCAATGAGGTTCAATGGCTGGTGTTGATAAGGTCTTGGATAGAAAAGAAGGGAAAGGAAAGGATGACAAGATGAAGTACATTGTAAATGCATTAATGAAACATCAGCAAAAGTCAGAATTAAGCCAGTGTAGCTCTGTTCAATGAAAAGGTCACTGAAGAAGTACTTGGCTGTAGATCCACTTAATCTGAATCTGAAGATTCTGACTGTGATGAACCTGTTCCTGGATGCATATGCTTCAAAACCAAAGGGAGGTCATACAGAAATAATCAGAGCAGAACTGACATCATGGTTTGTCTGATAGTGCTTCTATATGTTAGTGCAGCTTTTAGAGCATAACCTAACCAATTTTGCAATCGAGAATTCATTTGACTCCAGTTCCCCAAGTAGTACACTTGAATGGAAAGCTGCTGGCCGACCTTAATGGTTCCCAGAAAGTTGATGGTCTTCCAGTTTTAGACTCATGGCAAAGCCTTTGTCAAATGCTCACAGTTCCAAAGCTTGCAACAGGAACAAGTGTGACTCAAGCCAATGCTGTATCTGATACACCGAAGCACTGGGGAATAAAATAACAAGTTCGTTGTATGTGTTCTGAAATAACAAGCTCAAATACAGTTTGTCTAACAGGAGTCTGCCTTGTTTTATAGCAGATACGTGGTCGTGAACTTCTGTTAGCTGGTGCGTCCTTGCAAAATGCATGGGACCATCATCAGGCCCTCAAATTCCGCTCTTCAAGAGATTCAGTCCCAATGGAACAACCTTGACCCAAATGAATATCATCAAGGAATAAGTCACCCATTCCCAAAGCTTCTCATTGAAGGTTTCAGACAGGATTTGGTCATGTTTGTGTCCAGTGGTCGAAATAGCCCATGTCATTTGGTGGGGTCTCTCACTGGCAAGGCCCGAAGACCCCCCCAGAGGCTAAGGGGTTTAGAAAGGACTACTTGCACTCTAAAATGATTTCTGAATGTTTTAAGCATGTATTATCCTAGAAAATTACCCATTTCTGGATTAAATCCTGCACATTTAGTATTTGAGGGAGTTTTTTCAGGACCCCCCCCCCCTGGGTCCCTCTAAAAAATGTATTTGAGGGGGTCCTTATAGCATTTGGGGGGCCCTTGACCCCCCCTTATTTCGAACACTGTTTGTGTCTGAATAGCTTGCTGAAAACCCACCATCAGATAACTATCATCAGCTCCTGGACCTGGGTGTATGTAGGAATTCTTCATCACTTTCATCAAGATTGGTAAAAGTTCAATGCTCTCGGGGTGATGCATCAGACTCATTGGATGAGTTAAGTCATTTATTGTTTCAGAGTGTGGATATTACGGAGACAATTCCATCACTCTACAAGTGAGCGAAAGAGTCTGCGAGATCTTTGTCTCCTCAAAGATCTATGTCAAGACCTGCTTCATGTATCCTCTTGCTGTGTTTGCACCACAAATTAACCTTAGCCTTCTCCAAGATGTTAAGAAATATGCTAACCAATGAAGCAATTTGTACATGACAAAGCCAGAAGATGGGAAGTTACCTCTGGTACTTGCCTGAAATTCAATGTCCTGATGCTCTCCGTTAAAGATGCATCACAGGACACTAAGTCCCTAATATAATGGTTGAAGATAGTATATAATGTGTTGAAGATATGAAAGAAACTTCAAATGAGAAAGAGCCTCTGAAAAAAAGCTCTTATTAACATCAACACAGTGAATGTGCAGGTCATAATAATAAGTGCCACTACATGTGTCTTTTTCACAAAGTCGGTCTGAATGTTAGATTCTCATTGCATTTAATTGATGTCCTTGATATAATGTACATGATCATCGTTAGCCTTAAAATGTGTTTTTCTGTCAAATATAACAGTTATAAATCTAAAGACTTATTCCAGAAAAAAATGCATGTGACTGGTGCTGCAGAGGTGTCACTTTTTTGATGGCAGTATTTTTGGTCTTTGGCGATGAATGGGTGACTGAAAGCCAAATTGAGACAAACTTCAAGGCCTTTGAGCTACCTCTAAATATGCTTTGATTTTTGTGAAACTTTGCAAATCTAATTTTTTTACCAAAAGGAAGATATTTGGGGGGTCAGAGAATTTTTTTCCATTGTATAAGGACCACCCTAGGGACCAAGTGACATAAGGGTACAAAATTATAGCATTTTACCAACTGAACAACAATGTTATTTTGCCAGAAAAAGTTAGAATGTCAGAAATGCTGAGTCTTATTTATTACAAATACAATTGCCAGCCGAATATTGCAAAATGCAAAATAAATCAACAGATTCGAGAATATTAGGTGTACAAAAACAGATATACATACATGGGGGAGGCTTGGTTTTATTATTTACTTGTGTTTCTTTTATTACACTAAAACTGCATAAGACTTTCTTTTTAAGTCCAACACCCCCCCTCCCCTCGGAGATCTATTGGTTTTGCCCAAATGAGGAGACTTTACTTCCTACAATATTTTGTCAGTGTCATTGTGGCTTGCTGCGCTTTCAATGATGAAAATGATTTGTGCTGATGAGGTATAAGGAGAGCTGTGTAGTGTAATGGTGGAGAGTTAAAGAGGTCCCTATTCTGCAGTTTAGTCACGCAACAAGTTTCTTTTTCCCATTCATGCCATGAGGTCAGGACAAGCTTGGATAATGGTAGGTGACTCCTAACTCAGCAGACATAGCTCAGTGGGGAAGTAGGTCATGCCAGGCACTTCTTTTTAAGCAACAGACCCACGTCAACTAAGGAATAGAGGAATATCAGTAAGGTTAAAATAACGTCAATCAGGGTCTATTTACTTCTCATTTCTTGTTTGGTATGTTTTATTGAGAGTTTGCAGGTCAACATAAAAACAATTTTATGAAACATACGGTTTGAGGTATGAAAAATATATCATGTAATTATTATAGGTAAAATACTAATCGCATCATTCTAGTCATAATCAAGTATCTTTGGAATACATGACCATGCACAATAATTCGTCAGATTAGCACTCATGCATTATATTCTTGGAATTTTCTGAACAAATGTGCATGAACATAGGCAGACTGCGAGTGGACTTTTTGGGAGGTCAACGACATTTTCCCAATTTTAAAGTTCAGATTTAGCACCATCTTAAAAAGTGTATCATGCCATATCCTGGTTGATTTTCAATAATACATAAATGATCTGCTAAATTTTTTTTCTTGCCATTATGGCAAATTTTTTGTTGTCTCCAAATGTTGGGAGGGGAGGTTGTCTCTGCTCTACAGCTTCACCATTTTCTTAAACTAAGAAGATGCAACCTTGGAAAACATATTTGTGAAAAAATGGAGAGTGGAAGTAGTCTACTGGTCAGACATCACTTATTCATGAGGGGACACAATAATATGTCAATTACTGTCCTCCAGGTTAGAAGGGTGCAAGCACCACCCCTAGGATACTGACATCCAGAAAAAGCAATAATCTGTGACCATAAGTAAATGAAATACAGTCTGCCCCTCTCAGAGTCATGCAGTCAGTTGTGGCAAAAGGGATGACCAACGCATAAAATATGAATTTGTACATAAGTGCATCATGATTAATGTTAAAGTTTGGAGGGGGCTGAATGCCTTTCATAAGATACTAGATTGGCAACTAGCAACCTGAAGACGTAATGTGTTCATATAGTACAGCAAGAATTTTCTTACCAGCATGTGAGATTACTGAATTAGAATTCAGCAGTCTAATAAAATTACACCGAGAAATCAAACTGAAGTAATATTGGGAAAGACCGCTTTTAATAAAGAGCATGACCACAACACACCAGTAAACAAATTTGCATTAAACAGTGGTGTCGTGGAGTCGAGGCCAGGGCATCTGAGCCTGATGCCGAGGCATAAACCTTCGAGACCGAGACTGAGCCCCGAAGGGGCTGTTCAAAAATTACGTAACGCCGGAGGGGGGGGGAGGGGGTATGAGATAGTGTTATGTTGTGTTACAGGGGGGAGGGGGGGTGTAAGACTAAATGTTACATAACACAATAACTTTTTTCAAACATGACAAAATTGTAATCATAGCAATGACGTTCGGCATACAAAAATTGTGTTCTTGTTGTTTGTTGAATTTTTTTGGAGCATGACTTATTAAAAGACCTGAAATTTGAAATGGTGTGAAATCTGGATCTTTGAATTCTGTTTAATATTGTGAGCCCTCCGGTCGCGGAACACCAGTGCGCGTGCGTAACATCCGAGATTTTAAGAGGGGGGGGTATAGGCCTTGTTATGTAACTGGGAGGGGGTATGGACTTGTGTTACGGGCTGTTACAGGGGGGAGGGGGGTGTCAAAAATGAGCTATTTTTGCGTTATGTAATTTTTGAATGGCCCCGAAGCGGAAGCCTCCAACATTGGCCTAGAGATACCTGATACGGATTCAAGTCAAAGGATTTGGCATCCGAGACCTCACCAAGGCTGGGGCCATCAAAATATGGCCCTAAGGCGGGCCTCGTGGATGAGCTTTGAGACCTCCAACACAGGCATCATATCAATTAGACATTTTTGGGGCCTACCGCCCTAAAAATCTGACAGCATTGTAAATTGACATTAAATTAAAGCAAAGGTTTATGCAGAAAGTCCTGCAGGATGAATAGCGGACTGCCCTCCTAAAAGGACCAACTCTTCACGATTATACCTTTCAAACAGAGTTTCTATGGGTCTATAGGCGACAAGACATATAAAGGCAATTCATGACGCTCTATACATCTGAGGAAGACATGTTATTTGGAGATTCAGGAAAAGACTTGGATCAATAAATAGTAAACTTGCTAAATATGAGCAGCAAAAAAATTTTCCAGAGGAGACATAACATAGAAGTTACAAGTTTCTGCAAAAGAAAATGCATTTTTAAATAATAATAGTGAATTCATTTTTTTTTTGTGTTAATTTGTGAAATACCTCATAGCTTCACTTATGCACAGATCAAGTAGTATGGACTCCTACTTCAATTCCCTGCAGTTAAATTATAAGCTGAATAATCGTAACCCACAGAATGTAATTGGAGATTGCGTGCCTTTTCTCAACCAATTTTCTGGATAAAAGTTTTGAACACAACCAGACAGATATTTTTCAGTAAGAAGCAAATTGAGTGAAACAGAGAAAAGTTGTTTTCGCAGCCAGACTATTCTCAACAGATGAAAACCAGAAAACCAATTTCAGTTGGATTTTATGAGAAACAGGAACAGAACAGAACTATCTGACCAAAAGCTGTAATAGAATTGCATCAGATTTAAGATGTACCTGACAGCGCCAAAGACGAT
Source organism: Platynereis dumerilii (assembly GCA_026936325.1). Lineage (NCBI taxonomy): Eukaryota > Metazoa > Annelida > Polychaeta > Phyllodocida > Nereididae > Platynereis > Platynereis dumerilii. Next base: position 246,066 of record JAPTHN010000172.1, read on the forward strand.
AGGTGATGCATGTAAAAATGATGGAGAGTTTATATGCTTTTAAAACTAAATAAAGTATATCGTTGTCGTTATAATGCAGAGTATCCATATAGAGGCTGCAGTATTTACAAACTAAACTTTTTTCAAGCAGATTCTCACACTTTAACACTTAAATGCACTTAAATGCACTTAAATGCACTTCCATGCACTTCCATGCACTTCCATGCACTTCCATGCACTTCCATGCACTTCCATGCACTTCCATGCACTTCCTTTCCACTCACTTGTCATTGAGATGTTAAAAGTAGATTTCTACAAACAAATTTACTGCAAAATTGATTTTAGCGTGAATATATAACAATCACTTCTTAATAATTAAGTAGAGTTTTGGATTATTTTTTCCATATTTTAGCCAATTGAAAGTGATTTACATCAATGTGAGCTGGGAAGTGAGGGCATGGAGGATAGAATCCTGGATACAACCAGCATGTCCACCATCCATTTAATATCCCATGGGTTCGGATTAAAGTGAGTTCCCAGGGTGAGATTTGAACCCAAAGCCAATTGACCAGCATGCTTGACCATTAGTCCATGGGGAACTCTCATGTCACAAAATAAATTGTTATAAGGACTTCTTACAATTCGCATTTCGCATATGCCAAAATCAAAATAACAAACAACGCAAATAAAAAAATGTATATGCATCATTACTGCCACACATACCTATAGTTGACCATGGAACCTCAAGCTTTAGGGTCACAGGAAGAACCTGGGACTTCCTGACCAGGATGACCTCTGCATGACCTCCTGGTGGCACCTACTTGACCTTTATCAGGTTAGGAGGAACAATCAACTTCTGGGGGTGACAGGATGTGAGGAGACTGGCTGAGTATGTTTGCCTTCTACTAATGAGCCTCTCTCCACATTTCCTAACACTATATATATATAGTCATCTGGTTGATTCTGCAGTGTTTTTGCACAATATATTAAATGGAAACATAGTGTAGGAGGTCAGTAAATTTTTGCGGGCAGCCGAAATTAGCCGAAATTTTCCCACAAAATGTTAATTCACAATATATTCTGCCCGAAACTTCCAGAAAAATCGCTTTTACAAAATTGTTTGGGGGCTGCAGCTCCCCCGCCCGCCCTTTGCCTCCTACACCTACATATAGTAACTATGGATTAAACTACGAATTATACTTTTCTCGTACGGGTTGATAACAACCACCTTACGGAAAGTCCAGCAAAGCAGTTTCCCTTCATTGTAAACATCAATACTATGCCAACTACAACTAACAACATGAGCCTTTCCATAGTGCCAGTGAATACAAAATGTTGTCTTTGTAATAAGCACAATGTATATGGGAAACTTTCATATGAAAAAGTACGATAACAATGTTGCTGAAAACCACAGATCAACGGTTTTGAAAGGTATCCTATGCCAGCTGAGATTATATATCCTTGACGGTAAGTTTTCAGCATCACTCAGGAAGTAATCATGAATAGCGAAGAACAGAAAATGTGAAATGAATAGATCTTACAAGCCTCTCATTCAAATTTTGCCAATGGGAACAATAGTGTGCCAATAGTTAGAATATCTTGTTACTCCTTTAGGCAAAGTTTGCCAATAGTTACAATAGTTTGCCAACAGTTAGAATAGCAAATTGCTCCTTTGGTCAAAATTGTATGATTTGCCCAAAGGGGAAATAGTTTGCCAATAGTTGAAATAGTTTGCCAATAGGAGAAATAGCCATGCCCAATTGTAAAAGTTTATCAAAAGCTGAATCGTCTTTTCGTAAGTTACTTTTTTATTTCAACAACACATTGTATGTAGGAAGGTGCTGTCTGTCTGGCAAAAGTGGTTTTATTGGTGTTACAGATGGATCGTGAGTAAAAAAGTTGGGAATCAAACCAAATTTAGGCGACCACAGCAATAAGCTTGCAGCATAAAAGTAGCTATTTTATAGTATAGTGGTGACCTTTGTTTAGATGGAACTACAGACCTGTGACAGAAAATATTGATAAAAATATTTTCTTTTTTTTTAAGGCCTGTTGATGGTTGTGTTGGAAAATATTTATGTATCATACACATGCGAGGTACTGGTTAGATGGCTTTAGGAGCTTTTAGGTTAGTAAATTCAAAAAGTAGTAAGTTGGTAACGATATTTCTCTACAAGTTTTAGAATGTTGAATTAAACATTTCAAATAAATATAAGAAAGAAGGAAACAATATTCTCAGTTGCAATGGAAGTAAAATGAATTCTGATAACAAATTTAAATAAATTTGGGAACATCCTTTGTATCAATGACCTTGCATCACTACTTCACTAAACAGATGTAATTTTTAAACTTACAACTTCATTTTCCAGGGTTGTATCCTGATGGTTACAAATGGTTTAGACATATCTAATTTACATGTTATGTGCACAACAAACTGTCTGCCATATATTTATGTAAGACATGCAATTCCTATTGTGGCAATATTGCCAGAATCTGTTCGCAAACAATTTTAATATGTAACTCATTGTCTCTTACAAGCTAAATTTCCTATGAATGGAAAATTTCAAATGTTCATAATGACTACAATATGAAAAGCAATGTCATTCAAATTAATAAAAAGTAGTTTCATCTGACGCCCATTACAATGGAAACAAAATGGAAGTGACATGATCTGGATTTCAATCTCTTCGTTCAGCACCGTTTGATTAACTTACAATGAAAGACCTTCAAAACTTACGTCAGGAGTAATTTCATGTTATTCATTTCAAGTTTTAAAATTACATAGTGATAATAGTGACAACGAATAATTGAATGTCCTTTATTATCCATCAAATATCTATGAGTCCTTCGAATTTTCTTCCTTGACTCATAGCATGACATCATGCTGAGGTTGGTTTTGGATCATCCTTTTTGTTGCAAAGTTAAAGATGACTAAACTCAACTGTAGTAATCAATAACATGTACAGGCATAAGATACTTGTTTGCAACCGGATGCATAGTAAGCCTGCATGTGTTATTGATTACCAGAGTTTTGTGTAATAATCTTTACAGTCTCTCTAGAAAAAATGAGGATCAGTTCACTGTGAAAAATGAACTTTGTGACTCATGATAGGTGATGAAGTGTCATCTTCTCTACTTTCAACATAGGAAACATAGAGTCAGTTTGATCAGCATGATCAAGAGAAGGCCATTTGACTTGTCATAACTGATTTCGGATTGAAAATTAGATGCATAATCCTTTCGTTTGGCTCTCACCAACAAGAGGGACAAGTCTCCTTAAATCAAAATAACATTGAACGTATTGGGTATGATCATGACAAATCATCAGCATGATGACACACAAAGTGCGATTTTCACAGTGCAACAGTCCTCTTTTTCTATATAAAGTGACAGACTGCAATTGCCTAACGAAAGGATGATGATCCACAAATAAGCTAATAAGAACGCGATAGCTTATTGCCAAGGAAACTCATTTGGATGTTGCAATTGTGCCAAACCTATCACTGGATTAGTGGATAGCCAAAGAGTGCGGTTACCAGGACAGCACCATTCAATATTCCAGACATCACAATTCAAATGCAGCTCTCCATACCCTGAGTGATTTACATGCTCATTTCACCTCAGATCTGTTCCTTTACATTTCTCTGGAGGACCAGACAGAGATAAAGGATTTTTTTGCAAATGTATATATACATGACACCACAGCGAGTTCCCCCGTGGCCTAATTGGTAAGTACGCTTGTCAACTGGCTTTGAGGGCATGGTTTCAAATCTCACCCCGGGAACTCACTTTAGTCTGAGCCCATGGGACATTAAATGGAGGCGGGTTGTATCCAGTGTTCTGTGCTGGGGCAACTGAAAGACCCTGGGCATCCCTGAATTAATAGGGTATGTGCCAGACTCACAGTCTTCTCATCTCATCATCATACGGTGATCGCCTGCCTCTATATAGCCCACTAAGGTGCTGCAGAGGCATAAAACACAAACAAACAAACAAAACATGACACCACTGCACAATAAATTTTTATTTTCTGGAATAATCCTTTTTTAATCTAATTTTGGAATACCGATTATAGCCACAGAGCTGGTGACAGTGGAAAAATTAACTGAATAGCCAAAGAGTCTGAATACCAGGACAACATAAATGTCAGTATTCTAGACATCACCATTAAAATGCAGCTCTTCACGCCTTCAGTGATGTACATGCTTCTTTCACCTCAGACCATTTCTCTGTGGAATCAGACATGACTTGGGAACATCTTCTTGCAAGCATTTTCTCCTCTACACTCTAAAAATGTCTTGACAAACTTGGTTTTTAAAAAAATCCATGTTGGTTTTTTGCATTGAAATTTGGTTTTTCAAAAACCATAGGCAATGAAAAAAACCAATCACGATCCATTTTTGTGAAGGAAATACACTTTCTTCTCACAGGAACTTGCATTTCCATGCAAAGAAATCCATATGGGTATAACCGACACTATTTATAACGTTCAGTTGTCACTCTACTACTGTGTAAAAACTAACAGATGCCATGGATTGTGAGAGCTTTTTTGATAGTATTCTGGATAAAACCAGGTATCATCATCCACATATAATATTATATAAAACCAAAAATGGTTTTGAGTCACATTACAGAAACAAAACCTGTTCAGCTATTCAACCTAATTCGGAAGTAGCCATCATACATTGATGCCATAGATCTGCTCTTAGGAAATACTATAAAGAATATATTTTACGCAGGATTCGAGACGAAGGACTAATCGACTAATTCATCTAATTGAGGTGGGGGGGGGGGCTTAAGGAGCTGAGGTCTCTTGACAAAAATACTGGGGGAGCTGCACTCTGCTGCAGCTCTTCCAATGATCAATGTTGAATTTACAATATTTACATCTTTTTTTTTCTCCGTCCACCCGTTATTTTCGGCCAAAATTATGCTATGATGGCGAAAATTTCCATTTCCATTACTGCAATGAATACTGTTATTTGCTCATCCTCCAACCCTTGTATCAGTGTCTGTGCTGGGCAAGTAAATATCCCTCACTAAATGTATGTGTAACATGTTGAGGACATCCACTCTCTCTTCCATCTCATCAATGAACTCTTGCAAGTCTCAAGATCTGGACTAAGAGGGTTGCAAATACCACATTTATCTATGTATCTATGTATCTATGTATCTATGTATCTATCTATCTATCTATCTATCTATCTATCTATCTATCTATCTACCCATCTATACATCTATACATCTATCCATCTATACATCTATCTATCTGTTTTGCATTTGAGTTGTATTGTTTTGTTCCTCATCCCTGTCCGTACGACAGAGATCAAACATGTACGCCCACAGTTGGCCAGATGACATACCATTCATTTTTCCAAAGTAATTCTTTCTAAACAGCCTGGTTTCTGAAGCTTCTGTTTGCAAACAGCTGAGCCTTGTTTACAAATGGCTCGATTATATTCTTTCATGGCTCTTTTTCTTGGCTTTACAGAAATTCTCATTGAAGTAGACTTCTCCAGAGCTTTTTCTGTATCTGTTTGCTGTTTGCTTGTAAACTCAGCAACATTAAAAATGCACCATTTCAAAAAGGCTGAAAAGAGTACTGCCTCTTGAAGTATCAAGATGAAAATGTTCGCACTTCTAGAAGTTTCCATCAGGTATATTCACAAAAAAATTCAAATCTCTAAGTGCTGTACTTTTGTGTCAAATTAAATCGTCGTGGTTACTGTCGAAAATGCAAGTCACAAAATTTCAATTTCCTCTGGTCATTAATTTCAACAACTTAGCTGTTCTTTCCACAAACTTTTTTGATAAACCAGGAAAGTTTACAATTTTACATGCGTGTTGAGTTAGGGAAATCGGATATTTGACCCACCCATAATTAAAGAGGATTAAATTAATTAAAAAAATAAGTGTCAATGCTGACCCGCCCCCTACTGAAGCTTTTTGTCAAAATCATAAAAAAATGATGGTTAATCAGATTTTTGAGACTATTGATATGGAATGATTGTTTGTGTATGTGTTTCTACCCTGGGCATGCATAAAACCCCCATTATGTAACAGTTTCAGTTCACATGCTTCATTTCAACATGGTAACTCGTAAACTTTGAGTTTTTAATTAAAAATCTGCTTTTTTCATAGACACTTAAAAAAAACTTCCGTGAGACTGCTTTTGGGAGTCTTGTGCCTATTATCTGAAAATTTCATAAGATTAATCCTATCCAGTTATTCCAGTATGGAACAAAACCAATATTTCAATTGGTGCACCATCCAAAGTCATACCATGACAAAATGGCCCATAACCTTTGCTAATTCATGAATACTTAATTAACTGACCCAGTTTTGGCCCAGCCAATCAGGGACTGCTACATCATAGTTTGAAATTGTTGCTTCTGTTTCACACAGTTACAAATGGAGAAATTGTGTATTGCTGAAAGGTGCTATCACAGTTCCAAAAATTCCATTGAATTATGTATTTTCACAGTTCTGAAATGAAACTGTTTGAAAGTTTGCTTGTTTTACACTGTTTTTCTTAGTTGCCAGTAATCCTCTAACTGTCCATAATCGGACTAAATCTGCCTGCAAAATGCTTGTGACCTAAATAAGCAGCCAATCACAGAAGAGGTTGGAAATAGCAGAAAGCCCTGTCCATTTTAGCAGGGCTTGCGTGGGGAGGATGAATTGGTGCGGCTTTGTGTTGAAGTGCATTTTTGACAATAACCACGACGATTTAATTTGACACAAAAGTACTACACTTAGGTATTTGAAAATTTTTGTGAATATACCTGATGGCAACCACTAAAAGTGCGCAAAATTCAATCTTGGTACTTTACAAGGAAGTACTATTTTAAGCCGATTTAGAGTAGTGCATTTTTAATGTTGCTGAGTTCACATGACGTGTGGTATATACCTGCTAAAGTGAATCGAATTAAAAGCTGTTTTCTTGGTCTCTGTTGTTTTTGACAGTGTTTCATTGTTGGCACTTGAATTTGATTTGATACAATATTGGCTGATTTTACTGATCTATTTCAGTCTGGTGAAAATGAGAACTGCATGCTGCTGCCACCTGGCACAAAAGTTGATTTTGTTTGCTTCAGCATTGCTGTTCCAATTTCTCTGTATATTCACAAAATGTCTATATTCAACATTGATGTATACCAGAATCAGACTCGGCAATCACATTCTCTAACGAAGTAGACAAGGCCATCAGCACACTCAGAAACAGCCCCGGTTTCTTCCAGACAAAATTGTGTGAGTTCCCCACAATCAAATGATGTGGACCTGGACGTTCGCAGGAGCTTGCGGAATAGCACACTTGTCACTAGGTGGCAACACATGTCAGCATATGTTCTGTCAAGGCTGGAATGGAAACTGGCAATGAAACAGTGGTCAATTGGCGTGTTATGTGTCAGATCTCCTGCTACATGATTGGCCTTAGAATTTTGATGCAGAATATAATTATCTTTTGTAAAATTTATTGAATTAAAATCATTGCAAGTTACGAGTTACTTTACGACTTTAAAATTCAACCAGTTATGATTAAGGCATACTTTGTATTCTCTTTGTATTCTCGATGTACACATTAAGCAAGATCCATTTGAGTGTGAGGTCCTTATAATAAAATTAACTTTGCCTTCATCAACATAGGCATCAGTGCAACGACCCACACTTTTAAACTATCTCATTGCGAGACATCCGCCACTTTTAAACTGTCTCATTGCGAGACATCCGCCACTTTTAAACTGTCCCATTGCCAGACATCCGCCAATTTTGCCACTTTTAAACTGTCTCACTATGAGACATCCCCCAGTTTTAAACTGTCTCATTGCAAGACATCTGCCACTTTTAAACTGTCTCATAGAGAGACATCTGCTATTTTAAACTGTCTCATTGCGAGACATCTGCCACTTTTAAACTGTCTCATTGCGAGACATCTGCCACTTTTAAACAGTCTCATTGCGAGACATCTGCCACTTTTAAACTGTCTCATTGCGAGACATCCGCCACTTTTAAACTGTCTCATTGCGAGACATCCGCCACTTTTAAACTGTCTCATAGAGAGACATCCGCTACTTTTAAACTGTCTCATTGCGAGACATCTGCCACTTTTAAACTGTCTCATTGCGAGACATCCGCCACTTTTAAACTGTCTCATTGCCAGACATCCGCCACTTTTGCCACTTTTAAACTGTCTCACTACGAGACATCCCCCAGTTTTAAACTGTCTCATTGCAAGACATCTGCCATTTTAAACTGTCTCATTGCGAGACATCTGCCACTTTTAAACTGTCTCATTGCGAGACATCTGCCACTTTTAAACAGTCTCATTGCGAGACATCTGCCACTTTTAAACTGTCTCATTGCGAGACATCCGCCACTTTTAAACTGTCTCATAGAGAGACATCCGCCACTTTTAAACTGTCTCATTGCGAGACATCCGCCACTTTTAAACTGTGTCATTGAGAGACATCTGCTACTTTTAAACTGTCTCATTACAAGACATCCGCCACTTTTAAATTGTCTCATTGCGAAACATCCGCACAAGAGAGCTCAGATTTGCTTCTGGGCTACTTTCAAAGATAATTTTGACCAATTCATAATTTTTATACCGATTTGCTTTCAGCTTTTGTAACAAAAAGTATGTCAACATTTCTGCTGTAATTCTGCAGTACAAGTAATTCTGCAATAATACTGTACTGATCTGCAATAATTCTGCAATAATTCTGCAGTGACTATTAGTAAAATGTTAGAATGCCTAAACAATAAATAGATACAGTATTCGCCATTAGTGCATGCATAGCAACACCATCTTATATACCTCCAGTTGAAATTGAAACATAAAGCTAAAGGGTTACCAAGGAGACCTGGCACTTCCTGACCCGGATGACTTCTGCATGACCTCTTGGTGGCACCTACTTGACCTTTATCATGTCTGGAAGAACAATCAGCTTCTAGGGGTGATAGGATGCGGTCGGACTGGCTTAGTATGTTTGCCTTCTGCTGATGAACCTTACTCCAAGGTTATCCATGGGACTTTGAATGAAGGTTGGTTATAAGTATCCAACACTGTAAATTTTGAATTTTGAGTTAGCATAATTGATTGAGTGAGATGGTTGCACAATTCCTTTGAGCCAAGATAGCTTGTTGTTTGCAAGTTATAACAATATAAAGATTATCATAACTCAAAACGGCAACCTATCATGGCTCAAACAAATTGTGCAACCGTCTCAATCATTTGAGCTAACTCAAAATTTCAAATTTTACAGTGAATGTTATATGTTGGGGCAACTGAAAGACCCTGGACATCTCTGAATGAATAGAGTAGTCAGACTCCCAGCCTTATCATCCCATACATAATGCAGTGAGTGAGTGAGTTAGTTTGTGTTTTACCAGTGTGGGCTATTTAGAGGCACCCATACAAAATACAGTGTACGGCAATCACCAACATCGTTGATTGAACATGGTAAACGTGCAACCCCCCCCCCCTAAAAAATAAAAAAAAGGTTGAGCTACCCAGTTATCCCCGGTATTCCAACACAACGTGAGAAGAAGAATAGGAACCAACGACAAGATGAATGTCTTTTCATTTTTCATATAAATTTTCTCATTCAAGTTTGGCTTTTTCTGTACAACGTCGCAATGAGTTTTCAATTGCTTAGACGAAAATTAGGTACAGTATTCTTTCATATTGTCATATCATCCGATTGCTCTAACAGTGAACCTATGTCAGGGTTATAAAGCACCATACATAATCTAGTAAGGGAGCCACAATTTAATCTCAAGTTGGTGAGGCTTGGTATTTTTTGTAGTAAATGACTTTTTGCTAAGTTTATGTGAAATTAAGAAATTCTTTTTGGGCAGTCTTGAAATAATTGATTTATGGTAAAGATATTTCTTAAGTGTTGTTCGATTTCAAAAGGAATATCAGGTTATGTGACACAACCAACGATAATAATTACTGTCGCCGTTACATTCTTAACAAAAAGGTTTTATATGGAACCTTTAAGGGTTCTATAAGCTGGTATAGATAATGAACCCTAAAGGATTCATTACTCAACTTTAAAAAGGTTCCAATAGCAAACAAAACCAACATTTAGATAGGCCCAACCCAGCTACAATGAACTCCCACAATGGAACCCCTTTCTCTCAAGTTGGGAGCATTTATAGGATCCTATCATATGGGTCTGAAATTCTTGTCTCCAGTGTTTAACATTAATTCATGATGGCAGGAAGACCAATAGAAGACCTCTTGTTGTCATTTGTCATAGACAAGGATATTAGCAAAACTTTTAACACAAAAAATATGTGGCAGAATATTTTTATCCCATCCAAAAATAGTATTGAATTGGCCTACCCCCCTGAAAATGGCCTGTCTCCAACAACATTTTCTTTGAAAGATCGTATCACAATAACTAGTACAGGATCCTAATTCAGTTAAACTCTTCCATACATGGAGACTTGACTGTCAGTCTTCTAAAATCTGGTCACCAATAGCTGAAATAATATTCGGTATAAGAGCAGGAGGTTGTTGTGTCGATGTCTCCGATATTGCGTCATCAGCATCGCGCCGGATTTGTTTCTTAATAAAAATTAAAGGGACACACATTCTGTGAGAAAACTTTGTGTCTGATGTTGTCTGAGAACCCAAGAAAATAACTGAACTATCTGTAGCTCTGTATCATTTATGTAAACCAACATGTTAGAGTATTTCTGTTGGCATGTCAGTTGTCCTATCTCAATTTTTCATTAGCAAACGCCCTGCTACTCTATTTTGACTACATATTTCTGGACCAAAATCACTGTGAACATGTGTCCAGTGTTCATAAGGTCATTGCATGCACATACTGCCAGACTGCCAGTTTTCCACGGGTCCCTGCAAAGATGTTTACTATAATTATCATTAGCATCACGCTGTCATTAGCATCATGTCAAAAATGCCTTATTGCCTTTACCTCACTAAAATTTTGCTGTAGGTGACTGGACTTGAAATCAGTTGAATATATATTATCAATAAATGCTTCAACAGACTATTACATTACATTTTTGCATTTTCCTTGCATCTGACATGCTTAGTATGAAGTTTGATGCTTCTCTGAAACTACTAACCAAATTTGGGGTGCCAGTAACATTTTACCATTGTCTAGCATCTGAAATATGGTTTAGTAAAGACACTGGGCACTGGAGGAAGTAGTGGAGATCGTCTTTATTATTCCGAATCCAAACTATTGATGAAAAGAGTATTTTTGTTTGTTTTTGTAAATTTCTGGTTCAAGGACATGTTCTGTCTCAATGATTATTGGTCATAGAGACCTAAAATATAGCTCAATGTGTGCAGAAAAGCCACTTTCCTATTTGTTGGTAAATCATTATTCAGCCCTAAGTGGTACGGATTTCAAGTTATAGACATGATGCTAATGACACACATATTTGGTATTTTAATTGGTCAAATGCAGTTTCTCAAAAATAATTCGCACTAGAGACCTAGCTGATTGTTTAACCCACCCAACGCAAACTTTAAAAGGCATTTCTGGAACAAAAAATTTTCAAAATTTTTTTAGCTGAAATTTCAAGGTTTTCAAATTTTGACCCATATAGGACCGTTCCACCACGTATTGAACCTTTTCAATTCAATTGAACCCTAAAAGAATTTAGAATCTTTTTCGGCTGTGGGTTGTATAGCATCAAGAACTTTTGCATTACTAAGAGTGTACTGTGAACTAATTAAATTCCCACCAAGAAAGACTCCAGGATGAACGGAAATAACCTGTTTTGAGACCACGTACGGTAATCTAGTTTGCAAGTTTTTTATAAGCATCAAATACAAAGCTATTAGAGATACGGTGTGGGTGGGAAATCTTCCATACATGTATCTGGCAGGTATCTACAATATCAATTATAACAGGCTAAATTTCATTCAACTGCTTAGTCAAAAAGATATTACAGGAATTCGTGTTGAAGTTGACTTGCTAATTTTCATTCTTGGGTCTTCCAGCAAAATGTGTATTTTCAATATTGGGTAAAGTCTATCAAGATAAATCTTAAACTTTTTGCCCTGGCAAGAGGGCATACTGCTTTAGAAACAAAACCACCTAAGCACCAAGTCCAGAAATGGAAAATAAATGAGTAATTGCTAATTAAAAAATGTTTTACATGACGTGTGGAAGCCTACATGACGTGTGGTAGAAACACTGTCCATTCCAAAGATTAATATCAACAGTGGTACACAGATATCAACATACCAAGCTGTCAATGAAACTGACAAACCAAGTGTCCAAGACAAACTATAAATGTGAAATGAAGTTATTTTGTATGTGTCTGAAACAAATTTAATCTTCGATAACACCAAACTTTGATTGGTTGACATGTAAATTTGGATTATAAACTTGACTGGCACCTGCATATATTGTGTCCATATTTGAACATCTCAGACCGCATTTTGATGAGCTTTTTAAAAATAATATCAATTGGATCCACAGACAGGCAGCTAAAAAGAAGAGTAAGATAGAACAATGAAGATAGAAAGAAAGAAAGAAAAAGATCTATCTATCTATCTATCTATCTATCTATCTTCTATCCGTCTATCTGTCTGTCTATTGTCAATCAATCAATCAATCAATCAATCAGTCAACCAATCAATCAATCAATCAATCGATTGATTTGATTTAAGAAATTAAGATACAACAATGAAGAATTTTTTTTTAAATTGCGGTCTGGTGTGGTCAAACATGACCCAAGTCAATTTGTGATCATACAGATATAGTGGATTGTGACTGCCCACCAATCATTCCCAACCAATCACACAAGCACACTCCAAAATGATTTACATGGGATTATAGGAGATTCGCACACAAATTCCACACTCTCACAGTTTATTTAGGTTTGCAATCTATACTGAGATAAACATTGTAAACTGACAAAATGGATTAGAACGTAACAGCTTCTCCATGTGCACAGAATTGAATGGAGATTTTTCATCCATGAACAGTTTTCTACCATACGTCATGTACAGCCAAACTGACAGGTTATTAAGTCCATACAGTCAACTTCAAAACAAATTCCTGTAAACGACATCCTGTCATTTGAGGCATTTTCACTTAATTGACATACAGGATGACAGATGTGACCAACATGGTTTGTTAGTTTGCCAAACACAACACTGCCTTTAACGTTATGAATTATTGAGTTATTATAAAGAAAATTTCTCAATAATTTGGGATGTCTGTAAAAAAGAACTGCACAATTTTGTTACTTTTACGTCACAGCGTGGATACAGCTTTTTTGGGGATTATTGATGATTTACTTCCTGTATTTATTCATTTGGTAGTAAGGTTAGCAAATTAGCCAGTAGAAAGAAGTGTATACCCCAACATGGAGAGCACATTAAGCTAATAAGGCTGCCGATCGCTGGGTCCAGGATTCAATTCTCGCTCTAACCAGGTCACCTGAACATATATGTTGCACAGCTGTTTCGACTATCCTTTACCTATTTGTCCTGTCCGACCTTTGTCTTCTATTTAAATAGCATACCAGCTGCATAAATACAGGATTTAAAGCACCCATCAGTAATCCGTCCATCAAATACTTCTTTGCCTACTTCCACTGACCCACTTGTCTTATTGGTGTTGAGTCATAAAACGGTTTGTCACCTGTGAATTTCATTTGCAACTTTCATGGTGAAAGGTTTATTGTTATCTCGATTCACTTTGCCAGGGTATGGCTCATTGATGCTTTTTTTCTTAATATCAATTTATATGTGAATATCTATGTAATTTTATACTCCTTGTGATCTTTCATTTATACTTCAATGTTCTCCGTCTCCGCTTTTACTGTTAGATACTTGGAATAAACAGCCTTGTAGTCTGGTAGGCTTGTGCTTAGTTCTCTCTGAAATTATATGTAACCAAGGGGGCCATTTGCTAGCGACCAGCAACCATGGTCTTAAAATGTCCTCCTGCCTTAATACTTAAAATTTGTAAATTTGTATTAACTTAATTTTGTCACAGAATACCTAATGGAATTTTTTCTACAGGCAAATAAAAGTATCTTGAGTCTTGAGTCTTGAGTCCCTCTTGGGGAAGAGTAGGCTACTTACCTCTAACAGATCTCTTTGAGGACAACATGCCATTGGCAAGGAAACAGTAATTAATAGCATTTGCTAGGCAACTAAATGCTTAATCCTGTTGGAGTACTTTCAACAAGGAAATTGCTGGCTATTCTATCAATTTGATAATAAGAATCTTATTGCCAAGAAATTATGATTATTAGAATGATTAGCGAGAGGCAATTTGTATCGCTGTAAACATTCGTGTAATTCTGTAATTATTAGGCCCGCCTCTGGACGGGCCTGCTGTTTTCATGTGCGAATCTGTCCAGCAGTGCGTGCATTTAACCTTCAAGCCAAAGAACTTTCAAAAAGTTTAAACATCTTGCAGTCTCAAAGAAAGCTCATCTATATAGTCAACGAATAATTGTAATTTCTTGTCTTTAATGGATAGATGGATGATTCGGACCTTACATGCTATGTTAATGCACTATGGTATAGGCTACTTCCGACAGCGAGAGAACACACACTCTAAAAAATTTTGTGAAAAAACTGGTTTTTTGAAATCCAAAATGGTTTTTTTGAAAATCCATGTTAGTTTTTGCATGGTAGTTTGGTTTTTCAAAAAACCGTTTTCCCTGTAAAAAAAACAGTTTTGTTCCGAATTTTTTAGAGTGCAGAAACTTAGTGCAGTATGGTTCAAAATGCTGTGCAAGTGCAACGTTGGCCGAGGTCATCAGAGAGGTACATATTTTTCAATATTTTGCATGATCTCTAGGATCGAATTTGTATACTTGTAAAAACGAACATGTACACGAATTTGGTATTCGTGGATGTGTCAAATATTGTCATTTTAGTTTTGATAAGATATGTAGGTGTAATAACTTGGCTAAAACTAACCGTAAACCTAATTTTGAGTTTTATGACATATATACACGAGCACTTGTGCTCGTTTTTATACATCCACAAACTCGTACATGCTCGTTTTTAGACCTCCACCAATTTGTGAACATGCCAAATAATAAAAAATGATATATGTGCACCAGGTGTCCATCGGATTCCTAGAAATCAGTTTGTCTGTCATGTGTCTGTGTCAGATTCTGTCAGAAGCAGACAAAAAATGGAAACATCCTGAATGAATGTGTATTGATTCAAACTACACTAAACCTTTGATGTTTATTCTGTTAAAAAAAAAAATTGAAATGTGGCGGTACAGTTCATGAACTCTCTCCTTGGTGTGGTTCAGTAATGTTAACATTTTTCTATCAACCAATAGGAGTAAGATAATTGGGGATTTGTTTGTATCCAATCAAAATGTGCATAGGAAAAACTTTAACCCATATATATATAATCCTCAAAGCAAATCAGCAGGCGTCAGTTGGTGTCATTCATACAACGGCAAAACAAGCATGATTCTGAAACTTCTGTTGATCACCCTCTCAGTGGCTATGCCATGTGCCAGCCTTAACAGACGGAGATGTGTTGAAAGGTGAGAAATATTACGGCATTATCTCTTATATTAAAATGATAACGTACGGGATTTATCTCAAGTTATATTCAATGTCTGCGCTTCTAATTTTACCTCAGCCTTCCTTTACCCTTTAATGCAGAACTCTCCTCTTTTCAAGGCCATGACACACTTTTGAATACTCTAATTAATGATGATTAGTTTTAAGCTGATTCCTACATTATACACAAGAGGGCAGCACCTGCAAGCTCTCTCCTATTGCTCCCTTCTTTTCAGTACCATCGTGTTTAACTTGCATGTTATGGATGTTCCATCTAATTCTGTTACATAGCATGGGCTTATATATATATACAGTATGTGCAATCATCTCAACTTACACTGAAATGCCTGATCTTCTAATTTCCCACTCTATTGGACCTTTAATTTATCTATTTCTTTGTATTTTTCCATGTTCCTCAAATTTACGGGCGACTAACTAGTATAAATTATAACTATAGGTAATGCATTAAAACTGCACCGGCCAGCAGTGTTGTCTCGTGACTGTCAATTTGTGAGCTGTTCCCCATAAGGAAATAGCGGTAATAAAACCTTAAATGTCCAAGAGAGCTGATTTGCTGCCTGGAAAATATCATACACAATTTTTCCAATGCTATACTTCAACTTCAGACTCAATGGAACGTTTGATATTTGGGGGTCTTAAAGTAATCTTATTTCTGATCAATTACATTAAAAGATGATCTGTCAATCAAAGCTACAAGATAAAATATGTTTATTCTGCAGTGTAGTGGTTTGAAAGAAACCACATGATAGTCAATCCAGATAAATTTCAATCTATGGTAATTTGTATGAACGAATTATCAAGGAACAAGACCTTCAAGTTAATGACTCTGTTATACAGCCATCTAGCTGTATCATAGCTTCTTGGTGTCAATATTGACAGTACGCTCAGCTTTAAATCACATGTAAATGATCTTGAGAAACGCTGTGCAAAACAAATCAATGCTCTAAGTCGTTTGTCATATGTCCTAAACACAAACTGCAAATTACAAATCTTGCAAGTGTTTGTTCTGGCGAATTTCAGTTATTGCTCTTTAGCGTATGACAGCTGTGGAAAAATGGAGGCTAGAAATTTAGAAAAAATGTTAAAGAGAGCTTTAAAGTTTGTACATCTTGATTTCCAGTCGTGTTACCTAGAACTACTAAAGAAAGCTAAAATGTCACCTCTGTATTTACAAAGGAAGTATGAGTTACTAATTTCTGTTCATAAAATTCTGAATGCTCAGATGCCACCTGTATCACCTGATTTTTATGTCAGAATTGAAAGTAACTATGATTTACGCAACTGTGTAAGATTGAGACAATGTAATTATAACACAGTGATATATGGATATAATGCTCTTCGATTCAAAGGTGCTCTTTTATGGAATTGCTTACGTGATGTTTTTAAACTTGATGATTTTAAAGATTTTAAACGTAAATTAAATGATTATGATTTTAAGTGTCAGTGCGGTGACTGCTTTTTATGCTGTCTGTACTGCATGTCACCTTAATTCTCATTTTCATCTGTAAATATTTCATCTGTCCCGTTTTATGATCGTTGTCCGACTTGTCGGGAACAAGCACTTGTGCTTTTGTTACTTGTTGTTTCTGTACTGCTGACTTTTAAATACGATTTTACTTACTTACTGACTTACATACTTGCTACTTTAAATGCCATATATTTTCTTTAATTTCTCAAGAAATATGAACTTTTAAAAACCAGAAGTAGCACTAATTGTGTGAAATTGTACAATGAAACGAAATGCATATATGAAAATTGTTTAAGTAGATGGCATAATTATGGCCTATCTCATTTTTGAAGTTACAGTTGGCAGCAAAATTATTCAACCCCTTTGTATTTTCCCATTGAATTCTATAGTTGACAAGTCTTGCAAAAAATGAGGGTAGTGGCTTGAGCATGTATCAAATCATGAAAAAAAAAGATAACATCACATATTAGACAACGTAATGTTGAACCTATGTGAAGGAGACCTAGATTTGATAGGCAGTTTGCATTTCTGATAGGGGTCAAACATTTGCGAAATTATTCAACTCCCTTCCTTCCATTTGAATAGCATTGTAGCGGGGGGTTGAATAATTTTTCAAAAGTTGTTACCCATATGTCAAATGGAGCCTGCCATTGGTATTTAGTTATACCTTACAGCAGACCTAGCATATGTCATCTAGTATGTGATTCTATCATACTTTTTATGATTTGATACATTCTGATGTCACTGCACTCATTTTTGCAAAACCTGTTTACTATTGGAGTCTATGAGAAAAATCAATGGGGTTGAATAATTTTGCTGCCAGGTGTGTCAAGACTAACATTTTAGGGAAAACACTGATAAAATCATTGCGGGATATAACCACCTGTAACAGTGTAGTTCACAGCCATGAACATCATTCGTGTCAGGTCTGCATCAGACCTTCGGACTCGCGTTAATTCGAAAGCAGACCTGCCACTCATGATGTTCATAGCTGTGAATTACGTTGTGATGGGGTTTTATTATAAAGAAGAGGAATGGGAGACGTAAACAGTTTGGAGGTTGGGCTTAAAATTACCATGGTTTCCACCCACCCTCCTTCTATATTGGTCAGGTTCCCGTCCTTTTCCCGTCCTTTTAATTGATGTGATATTGCTCTTTTGCATGGATTTCTAACAGAAATAACCAGAAATGTAAAAAATTACCAAGGAACTTGTTTTTCATAAAATGTTGGCTCCTAAGACGATCTTATTATGCTCTCATGAATAACTATTTGGTGCTCCATATTAAATAGGTATATCTTATATTGCCAATATGCAATCTGCGCTGACATGTGGACTTTTTAAACGCTCTTCAAAAACGACTTACAAATAAGTGTTACGAAACCCATTTTGAATAATTTCAGACAAAATAGGTTTTTTAGATTCAAAATGGTCTTTGAAAAACCAAATTTCAATGCAAAAAACCAATGTGGATTTTTTTTAAAATCCATGTTGGTTTTGCATTGAAATTTGGTTTTTCAAAAAACCATTTTGAATCTAAAAGACCAATTTTTTTAATATATTATTTACATATACAGGCCCAAAAGTTTAAGAAACTTAAATTTAGACCAATGTGTGATGCATATTAGCCATAAACTTCTATACTAGGGCCATTTTGACACTAAAATTATTTCTACCTCATGTATTTTTTCGAGATACAGCTATTTCATATATTGCCGTTAACAAACATTAATGAAGTTGATACAAAAATTGGGGTTATATGCCATCTTAAACACTTGTGAGCCCCTACGCTTTTCTTTTATGAGAGGCCTAGTGCGTATGCCCAAAGCATCTATAATCACTCACAAATATCCACAAAAGACTGTCATGGATTTTGGCTTAGTCTTTTGACTTGGACCAAAGAGCCTATTTGACTATTAGCCTATTTGATATTAGGCTCAATTGTCATTGGCTGTTGGATTTTAGATTGGAATCTCATTGAATTCTCAGTGTGTCCAATGAGGATGCAGCTTAATATCCGCTGGCCAATAATGGCTATGTGGATATTAGGGTTGACTGTCATTGGCTAGGATATTTGGCCAGATTCTCATTGGACAGGATATTAGGCGGCATTCTCATTGGACAAATTATTAACTACAGTGCCCCCTACTGTGGATATTGGGTTGGATTTTCTTTGGTCAAGATATTAGGGCGTATTCTCATTGGTCAGTGCACTATTATCCAAAGTTGATATTTGTCAAAATCCACTATAGCATAAAAGAGTTATTGCGAGTGCCTTGGGCATGTATCCAAAGTATAAGATCTTTGCCAAAATCCACTATAGTCAGGAGTGAGGGATAATGAGTGATTTAGGCATGCACCCAAAGGACCTATATTTTGCCCAAAGACCTCGCGGATGTTTTGAAGGATGCGATGACTTTGGGAAAGTCTTGCCAAAAGGAGTCGTAATGCCCAAAGGCCCTATAGTTTGCCCAAAGACCCTATAATTTGCCAAAAGACCCTATATTTTGCCCAAAGGCCTGATATCCATGCCCAATAGGCCTATTGGGCACAATAGTGGATATTGGCAGTAACACCTAGTACCCTTGTAAGACTAATGACGCAGAAATGCTTTTGATTTCACAAGAGATAGATACCTCTATTTAAATTAATTCAAACAGCAGACCTCCGAAGCCCTGGTGCCCTGTAATGTTGAAAATATTAGATAATACTACAGAAATATTTTAATTCGTATAAATTTGGTACTTCACACAAAATCAAATGTGGCATTAATTAAGAAATTCAAGAGTTGGAAACGTGTGTGAAGTGAAATGAGAAGTGGCAGTTCAAGCGTGAAATGGCGAACGGGTCCAAGAAGATCCAGGAAACTTTGGGAGGGGTGATTACCGACTATCTATTCCTTTGTAAATTTACAACATGAATAATTTTCCGTTTCAGATCTGGCAAGTATGGCATTACTGTTCAGTGCCCAACGAACTATGTTGCAACCCAGCTGTGTACCTCTGGAAGACGCCCTGACTGTGGTGGTGGTGCATGGACCCGCCTCAAATGCTGTCATGTTGATAATTCCCCAAGTAAGAAGCATGATAAATTGTAAAAACTAGCATAGTACCCGTGATAATGGCATAATGACAATAAGAATTAGGAGGGGGAGAGGGTACTGTAGGTATAGGCCCATCCTTATGTCCAGTGGGATGCGACTATGCCATCTGCAGGCAAATAAACATGAACTCCACAGCAGTTTAAAGAGAGTGAGGGGTGGGATTTTATTTGGTGGAAAGGGGTCGAGTGGAAATGGACGAGAAGGTTGAGAGGAGACATAGATATGGTTGTTGCATTTGGATAAGATGCATATATTATATAGATAGTGGATGGTGAGGAGACCAATATTGAGTTTTATTGGCTGAAGCAGTAACCAGACGAAACTAGAATATTGTTGAGTACGAAAACTGATGCCCTCCTTTTCTCCCACCCCAATGCATTTGTAAATCACTGGAGAATCATATGATGCAAAATCTGCAAAGGAAAATATAAAACAGAACAGGGTAGTGGACACAGTCCCCTAGTGGGCATAATAATGAAGCAACATCCAGCATCAGCCACTCTCAACCCACAGGAAAAGATACATCCCCACCTCTGAACCTTTCCCTCAGATGATCGCTCTTACTACACTCTAAAAAGTGTCAGGACAAAATTGTTTTTTTAGATTCAAAATGGTTTTTTGAAAAACCAAATTTCAATGCAAAAAACCAACATGGATTTTTTTAATCTAAAAAACCAATTTCGTCCCGACATTTAGTCCTGGCTCTGACCTACAACCCCATGTACAATGTTAGCCGCAGAGAATTTGATGGTTGAATCTTGTAGCTTAGTGTCCTAGCTTCCAAAATCACACAGGTGGACGTTCCGATTTTACTGCAAATAGCCACTAGGGGATGTTTTTCAAAATGGCCGCCATTCTTACTCTCGCCATTCTATTTTCCTTAATTTTCAAGATACAATTTCATGCAACACCACTTTATAGGGGTGTGCTGACCTGCAGAATCCATTTCTGAACTTACTTTTGTGGTACAGTGTGTGTATCATGTGATAATGCAATGGCTAATTTACATTTATGAAGACCGATTGTCAAATTCACTAAAATCGCCATAAATATGCCTAATTCTTGTATCTAATCCCACTCCAGCAGCCAGATTGGTGTAATGTGTCACTTATAAAGGTTTAGGAAACCTAACTTGGGGTTCAACCAGGTCTGGGGACATTTTATTTGGCCAAGAACCAGGCCTATATTCAGTTTTGACTGGCAGAGAATGGCCGAAAAGCGAAATAATTGCCTTAAAATCACATATTTGGTTATTTAAACAGCAAATTAATGATGGAACTGCCTAAGATTAATTCATTTGTTACTTCCTGCATAATTTCAGAGTGTTCTTTGCAAAAAGAGTTGTCACTGTAATTTTTTTTGTGTCAAAATAAAGTCAGAAAGCAGCTGCATCCTTCCATATTATTTTTAAGATTTCTGAAATTGGTATTTTAATAATAATAATAATAATAATAATAATAATAGGCATTTATATAGCGCCAATTCCAGTAAACTGCTCACTAGCGCTTATGCATGATCGATTTATTTGTAGAAACTCTTAAAAAGATAAGTTTTAAGATTTTTCTTGAAGCCTTCAAGTGTTCTAGAGATCTTTACCCTCTCTGGGAGTTGGTTCCACAGTTTTGGAGCAGCATGTGAAAAGGCTCGGTCTTCATACTTGTTTTTGTTGAAGGAAGTTGGTTCATTTAAGAGCATTTTGTTATTGCTTCTCAGATTACAGCTTCGTTCAGATTTCGGCTGAATCATCTTTTGAATATACAGGGGAGCTTGTCCGTTTAATGCTTTCCAAGTTGTTAACATGAGTTTGAACTGTATTCTAGCTGGAATTGGCAGCCAATGTAGCTGCTTCCTATGCTGGCTTACACTGTCATGCTTTTTCAATTTTTCAATGAGTCGAACTGCTGAGTTTTGGGCCACTTGAAGTTTATATAATAAGCGACTTGATGTTCCATACAGAAGACCGTTTCCATTGTCTAGGTGAGGAGTCACAAGAGCATTGACAGCTGTTTTGCAGGTTTCCTTGTCCAATGACTTGCGGATTTTTGAAATATTTCTTAAATTGAAATAGGCATTCCGACACATTTTGTTGACTTGTTTTTCCATGGTCATGTTTTTGTCAAAGATAACACCTAGATTTCTAACATGATCGACTGCATTAATTTTGACATTGTCGACATGGATTGATGATACTGGGAGTTTATTAAGTTGGTGTTGACTGCCAATGAGCAGTAACTCAGTTTTTTCTCCATTGTTGCAAAGCTTATTTTCATGGAGAAATTTCCTGATATCAGCAATGCACTTTTGCATTTTGAGTATTGCATTTCTCTGATCTAAGAAAGTTGGTTTGAAAGAGAGAATAAGTTGTTCGTCATCGGCATACTTTTGGTCTTTGACTTGATTTTTTGCAGCCACTTCGCTCAATGGAGCGATGTATGAATTGAATAGGATTGGTCCTAATTTTGAACCTTGAGGAACCCCAAATTTGAGTGGGAGTTTGGTTGATGTTTTGGCATTAATTATCACTGACTGTGACCTGTCAGAAATGTATGAATTGAACCAGCACAGTGCGGAATCTTGAATACCGTATCTATTTTCTAAACGTTTCAGTAGAATCTTGTGATCAATTGTGTCAAAAGCGGCTGAAAGGTCCAAAAGTACAAGCATTGTTACCTCACCTTTGCTCATATTCAACATGATATCATTATGGATCTTGGTCAGGAGAGTTTCAGTGCTGTGGAATTTTCTGTAAGCTGACTGTTTTGCGTCATCCAGGTTGTTTGCAGTAAGATGGTCTGTGTATTGTTTGATAACAGCACTTTCAATTAGTTTGCCAAGGAAGGAAAGATTTGATACTGGTCTGTAATTCTTTTTGATTAGATCCAATCCACATTTTTTCAACAGAGGTTTGACAAGGGCATGTTTCAGCACAAGAGGCATTTCTCCCTGTGTGAGTGACTTATTGACAATATTGGTTATAATTGGGAGGTATTCATCAACGCATTCAAGCAAAAGCCACGTTGGAATAGGATCAAGTTGGCAGTGTTTAACTGGCATTTCCCTGATCAGTTTCTTTATGTCACTCTGAGATAGGCTTCTGAATTGTCGGAGAGTGTGAGGGGCAGTTTCGATATTATTAACAGTATCATTATGTGTTGAGTCCAACTTAGACCTGAGTGTTTTAATCTTCTCATCAAAGAACTTATTAAAATCATTTGCCAAGTCAATTTCATTTGTATGTGGTGGGAGAGGTAGTTCCTGTTTTCTGTTCAGACTTGAGTTCAGTAACTTGAACAACTTCTTTGCATCACCATTAGAGTCTTTGATCTTCAGTCGCAGATCTTCTGATTTGAGGTGACTCAGCTGTAGATTCAATGCGTTCCTTTTTTCTTTGAATGACTCCCAGTCCTTTACAAGTCTGGTTCTCCTCCATAATCTCTCCGCTTTCCTTTTCGCTGTTTTTAGAAACTTGATATCAGCATTGTTAAACGAAGTTGGTGTGCGCAGAGTTACTTCTCTGGTTTTAATGGGAGCATGTTTGTCCAGAACCTCTTTGGTAGAGTCATAGAGTCTAATAAGGTCATTTAGATTTCTCTGTTCCTGTCCATCTACAGTCAGATGTTTCCCAATGTCTTTTTTGAAATCTTGTACATTGATTTTACTAGTTTTTCTGAAACTGATTTTCTTCTTGGGCTTGTTAGCTTTCTTCATTGGAATGTCAAATAGAATGCAGTTGTGATCAGAGAGAAGGTCACTAACCATACATTTTTTCAATATTGATTTTTCTCGAGTAATCACAAGGTCCAGAGTATTGCCATCTTTGTGTGTTGGGGCAGAGACGTGTTGTACAAGACCAAACATTTCAAGGATGTTGTTAAATTGGATAGCTTTGTAGTCACCCGTTTTATTCACATGAAAGTTGAAATCCCCAGTAATTATGATTTCATTGTTGAATGTTTGATAGTGTCCTATAAATTTAGTGAATTCTGTATAGAATTCTGCAAGACTGTATTTGTTTTTGCTGGATGGCTCTGGGCGGTACACTAGAAGAATTGTAACGATTTTTCCATCCAACTGGACTTGGATTTCCATGTGTTCAAAGGTCTTGGTTTTCATGCTATCTTTTTGAATTGCTTGAATGCCAGATCTGACAAGGCAACCTACTCCGCCACCTGGCCTTCCCAAACGTGGTGAACTAAGAAAGAAATATCCACCATTTTGCTCCAATTCGCCGATTTCGACTGTATCATCATCTTTCAACCAAGTCTCAGTGAAAAGAAAGATGTCTAGATCATATTCGTCCTTGTAGTCCTTAACAATTTGCGTTTTCTGTCTCAAACTTTGAGCATTCCACACACAGGTTTTGAGAATATTCTTTGGTTTGAGAATAGTCTTGGGGGGATGATTTCTGATATGTTCTGCATAAGCTGATCTAGAGTCTTTTTGTGCTAAAATCTCAAACCTGTTTGAGAGTTTGATTGAGCTACTGTTGCTACTTATACATTTTGCCTTTGGTGGAGTTAAGACTGTTGTTGATTGTTGCCCATTTTAATCTAACAACCCTCTCATTCTTCTATTTAACCCACCCCAACAAACTTGATAACTTATATTGTGGCTTAATTAGATCTCTTATAATCTATTTTGGCAAGAACCAGGTCTTTTAGATTTTGACAGGTAGAAAATGGCTAAAGTCCACCTTGTAAATAACCAGTTTTATTTGTGCTGTCAACTAAACAAGGATAGAACTAGAACAACCCCCCCCCCTCACATTAATATATTCTTTGTATTTTATTGGATGTTAGACTATTCTCTACCAATAGATATCATGTTGTTAGAAGATATTTGACATTTAAATAATTTTGAACATATTTGACTTTATTTTGTCACGTAAAATCCAAAAATCATACTCTCATTTTTTAATGTAGACCAATCCCAGTTGGTGGATTGATCTATGTGTACTATTGTAGTCTATCTATTGTTTTGATATACATAAAATTACTACAAAACAAAATTACCCCTCTTAACAACTTTGGTTATTCCAAAAACTTAATCTGCTTTTGTTCCGTCAAACTGACTCTAAAGTAATCATGTATTCTTGACTTCTTACATAGGGGAGGCCGGGGCTATTTGAAGCGCCAATTTTTTGTCGCGTTCTGCTGAGCTTATGGTAGAAGATCCAGGTACGAAATTTTGGCAAGTTCTAGCTACAGTATTCACCTCAACATTTCATGGAACAACTTTGACTAAAATACTGACAAGGTCTCACCATGAGCTTGAAAGTAACACTAGACCAAGTGTTTCAAATAACCCCGGGGCTGGGGTTAATTGAAACACCATATGGGGTTATTTGAATCATCGAGAATAAACTTGCAAAAATCAGATTTAATGATCAAACTTTGTTTAATAAACATTTATAATACAACACCTGATTGCTTGAAAGCAATTAGATTTCACATTAGGAATGATGTGTTCAAGAATTTAACACAAAATATATGAAAAGAAACACTTCAAACTTGAAAGAAAATTTGGAAATTTTTGGAAATGATTAGTATAGTTGTACAGTATGAAACCTAATAACATCATTCAAACAGTGATGCTAACTGAGAAGAAAGAGCTTTTGTAAGGAGACACATTGATGGGGAAATGGCTTTGTTGATGCTGCCCGTTTCCTGCAGCTATATGAATTTGTGACAGCGTTGCCATGTCGGCAAATGGCTTCTTAAAATAATTCCATTATTGAAATGACCAGTGCAAAGAGTTGCCTGAAGCATATGACACTCATGGGCTACTGTTCAAAATTGTCATAAGCAATTAAGACTTCTTCAGGGGAAACTTGGAATTTTTTAGTTGGCTTTTAATCGGAGTCATATCAATTAATTTTTCTGATGTACGTTACTTCAGCAAGATAAACACCAGTAGGATCAAACTATACAATACTAGTAGCGATTATCTACTCTGCTGTTGATAATGAGACTATGCATGGCATTGCTTCAGTGTTTCAAATAGCCCCACAGAAAACGCTTCAAATAGCCCCGACCCACCATGTATATAAGGTCAACCATTATATCGCCTTAACCAAAGGCTTACCAAAAAATGTCTTTGCCTGTTGATTTATAATATCAAAGGCTTCCAACTTGTAGTCAAACAACTTGATATTTCAAATAGCCTACAGGTCAAAATTATTTCAACTAAAAAAAATTACTTTTGGAGCATAAAAGTCAATTTTACTGCCTAGTGAAGTACAGGATTTGAATTTTGGCTCATATTGAAAGTGATGTCGTGCCTTGATGAATGAATAATCTACCAGAAGTCATACCTGGGTAAAAAAATGTAACCCCAGGGAATTAGGGCAAAAATTCAAATAACCCCGCGCTTCAAATAGCCCCGGTCTCCCTTACATTTGGATTAATTAAGTGACCATGCACATGCCAGTTATCTTGAAAAATGTGATGCAATTTTCCAGAATATTATCTAGGAATTCATTGAAATATGACAAATAAAAAATTAACTGTCTATGTTTTGATTATAAATTACTCTTAAGTCTCAACTGATGAAATGTGCTGTCCCTCTGATGTAAAATGCAGTCAGATGCTCAGTGGGAACATTCAGGTTATGATGCTTAATTCTAATATGAAGTATCCAATTGGCCAAAAATTAAAACTTACTTGGCCAATATGAGATATTCAATAATGAGTCAAGACCAATACTAAATGCTCGTAACCAACTATTATCATTCAGACAAAGGCTTTTAGAACCCTGGCTGGACAGCATAATGCTACTCACACAAATGTCTATTGTTTTTTTGTGGTTGTTTTACATTTCAGCTATTTCACTGCTACTATGTTGTTCCAGTAAGGGATATGCTGACCAATGATAGTTGTGGGATTTTGCTATGACATGATTCTGAAGTGTCAAGGTAGACTCTACAGAAAAGAAGTGGACTAGAATATCCAGTGTCTTTGGTGCTTTTCTTTTTTTGAGAATTGTATTTCAACTTAATCAGAGCAGTTTCCTGATTATTATTTTCTATGATATACATTGCTTGAGCAGCTTTGAGGGCCAAATGGTATATGAAACTGACAAACTTGCCTAATGCTTAAGTTTTTTCTAAAGGTAAGGAATTATTATGACAATATCCTTTGCCGTGTACATACGCACTGTGTTGGTATATTTTCTCACATCATTTGTGTGCTTTTAAAGGAGCAATTTTTTTGAGACCGAGAAAACTAACACAAAAGGCTGCATTTGCAACATTTTAAACGTCACAGGATATTCATTCAATTTCAATTTTTTTATTATGAACTGTGTGTTAAATCCCCAAGAATGTGTCATCGCAGAGAGTGTGTCATTCATGCTGATAAACGTTGGTGTAGAGAACACCTCAACTCCACTTTGAACTGTATTGTGTGGACAGTACAAAAATTCATAATTCATGATAGAAAGTAGAAATGATTTGCAAATAATGCCCACTGTTTGAAGATTTTTTTCCTTCTTGTTTTCACTTTTGTCAATTTTGACTGCTAACCCTATATATTAAGCAGATATGCAGTATCTTTGAGACAAAGATGAAAGCATGTGCAAAAGTTTTTTGTCAAGGGTCAGTCAGTTGATTATGATGATGATAATTAAAACAGCCAATGTTGCAGCAACCCTTAGCATTTTGGTAGGTTTACAGCATGTTATTCATACTGCAAACAGCACACTGTACTTGTTTCAGAACTGAAGTATTAGGTATCGACTAATTGGAAGCGAGTTTAACTTGTAAAAAAGTCGACATTGTTGTTTGAATAAATACCCAAATTTCTAGTTATTATTTTTTGGTGGTTATTTTGCATTTCAGCTGTTTTATGCCCATCAAAACAAAAGATAAACCAGTTCAACCCAAATAAGTGATCAGAAATCTTAATAAGTCATATGTAGTTGAGAGTAGGATGAATAAAAAAAAAAAAAGAGTCGGGGCCTGTAATGTTTATTACATGGTCCATTCTTGACAATTTAAAATAACATTATTTTGACACTACAGTCCTATTTCCACCACAGTAACCGCTCTTTTCACAAAGAACACTCTGAAATCATGCAAGAAGCAAAAGGTGTATTAGTTTTAGGCAGTTCCATTCTTTATTCTTTATTTGGTGTTTTAAAAACCTAAGTTGGGTTTATTAGACAATTGTTTTGTGTTTTGCAGATTCTTTGCCAATCAAAACTGAAGATAGGCCTGGTCCTGGTCCAAATAAAATATTCCCAGACCTGGTTCAACCCCAAATTAAGTTTCCTGAACCTCTCTAACTCACACATTACACCATTCTGGCTGCTGGAGTGGGATAAGACACACGAATTAGGCAGATTTATGGAAATTTGAGTGAATTTGACCATTGGTCTTCATCAGTCTTCATTTATATGTAAATTAGACATTGCAAATTTGCAATATCACATGATACACACACTATACCACAAAAGTAAGTTCAGAAATGGATTCCGCCTTTTAGAAAACCCCCAAGAAGTGGTGCTGCATGAAATTGTATCTTGATTAATTAAGGAAAATAGAATGGCAAGAGAAAATTAATTTTGAAGGATGCAGCTGCTTTCTGACTTTATTTTGACACAAAAAAAATTACAGTGACTAATCTTTTTGCAAAGAACACTATAAAGTTATGCAGGAAGTAAAGAATGTATTAATCTGAGGCAGTTCCATGCTTTATTTGCTGTTTAAATAACCAAATTTGTGATTTTTAGGCAATTATTTCAATTTTCGACCATTCTCTGCCAGTCAAAACTGAATATAAGCCTGATTCTGGGCCAAATAAAATGTCCCCAGACCTGGTTGAACCCCAAGTTAGGTTTCCTAAACCTTTATAAGTGACACATTACACCAATCTGGCTGCTGGAGTGGGATTAGATACAAGAATTAGGCATATTTATGGCGATTTTAGTGAATTTGACAATCGGTCTTCATAAATGTAAATTAGCGATTGCATTATCACATGATACACACACTGTACCACAAAAGTAAGTTCAGAAATGGATTCTGCAGGTCAGCAAACCCCTATAAAGTGGTGTTGCATGAAATTGTATCTTGAAAATTAAGGAAAATAGAACAGCGAGAGTAAGAATGGTGGCCATTTTGAAAAACGTCCCCTAGTGGCTATTCGCAGTAAAATTGGAACGTCCACCTGTGTGATTTTGGAAGCTAGGACACCAAGCTACATGATTCAATCATCAAATTCTCTGCGGCTCGCATTGTATACGGGGTTGTAGGCCAGAGCCTGGACTAATTTTTAAGAGTGTAGTTGTAGTTGCTCGGCATTTGAAACTCAGTTCTTGATAGACACCAATTTTGAGGGTTTTAATATGGCTTTTTGTCCCCAGGTAGGATCTAACTGACAAGAAGCATGTTAGGACCTGAAAATGAGTCTTATTGAGACCTAATAAACTTCTTAGAACATGTATTTTAAGTCATAATTTTTGTCAGTTAGACCCCAGCTTCTCCAATAGCAAAATATCACAATGAGTTCTTAGTAAACCGTCTTACATATGATATACATCAATGGTTTCTTAGAATTAATTATTGGGCAAAATAAACTTAATTTGAATTGAATATTATAAATGTTTTCATATAGCCTATGGTCGAATTGCTGAACTGAACTTTAATTTTTTGTAAAACTATTGATAAAAGTCATCGAAGATATTTAATGATCCTGGGTGCAAAGACATCCATGTTAACAGGTTGTAACACAGGTTGTAACACTGTGTAATTAGAAAAAATTATTCATATATTGTATTTATTTATATATAATATCATTGTATGTCCGGGGTAAATCTAAAAGGGGGAGGGGGTGCCCCTACCCTTTGGTTTACAGCAGTTTCTGCTCAGGTGCCCTCCTGCACAACATTTTACTTTAGTCAATATATTATTTATGTATGATCATTTTTCATTATTGTAAGAACCTAAGTTGTACAAATTTATAAAATATCCTATACTATCCTATCATTTGATTTTTCTCTGCAGATTCTGGGGCAGCTCAGGTTCTGGAGGCAACATACGGCAAACGCTTGGTGTGTTCTGGGAAAAAGGTCGTCACATCTGTGTGTTCCTCAGGAGAGAAACCAGACTGCGGGAGGAAAATCTACAACAGGATCAACTGCTATGATGGTTTTTTGAAAAACCAAATTTCAATGCAAAACCAACATGGATTTTTTAAAAAATCCATGTTTGTTTTTTGCATTGAAATTTGGTTTTATATATATATATGGCAAAGTTTGCCGTTAGCTTTAAATAGGAAAACTAGAAAAAAATAATAATGAAAAAATTAATCAGCTCACTTGTACATCAGCAGAGATTCTCTGGGTGGTCACTTGGCAAGTACCCAGTTTGCCTCAATTTTCACACTTCGATTGTCTTATTTTATTTTTCATTGTCAGGTCTGGGACTTACAATGGGTGGCCGATGCAGATGGATCTCGGCCTGGTATGGAAAATGGGCAAAATGCGGTGATGATGAGGTATCTATCAAATAATCATGTGACTAAGGCCAGATATAATTTACTTTTAGCTTCTCGGATCTTCTTGAGGCTAGACCCCAAAGTCAGTCAGATTTAATACTCTGACTTACTTGGCAAGAACTTCAACTGACTATTTTAATGATATTTATTAGGGGCTTTTGTCAGATATTCTTTAAGAGTACATTATAATTTCGTAATTTTCAAATTTGTGCACTCAAGAGAATTGTGCAGTTAGCAAATGTGAGAGATTTTTGGGAATTTTTTTATGTTGTATAGACTTTAAAAAGTTTTCAAAGAGCATGAAATATGTGTTGTGCCCTTTATACTGTTTGAAATTATACCAAAACCATTTCTGTGAGGTAAAAATTGTTTCAGTTATGCTACAATGACTTGACTTTAGCTGACTCAAGTCTGACTTGACTTGATGGAACTTCAACTTGCTGCTTGTAAAGCTAACTATGACTTGACTAGTCGACTTTCTGTAGTCGACTTCGGGGTCTACTTGAGGCACTTTTTCTATGGTCGGTCGGTAGGATAAACAAAAGCTGTATTTTTTCACAATGTCAATTTAATAAAAAAATGCGAGTAAGCTCTTTTTTTGCCCCTAGGCATCTGTTGGGTCAGTTCATCCGAGAAGCTAGAAATTAAATATATTTCGCCTAATCACTAGAAATTGGTGCCTAAAATTCTACTTGTTTTATTTGGTGCAAGAGCAGAGGCCTAACCTATAATTTCGACGACTTTATCAGTCAATTAAGAAGCAAGTATTATAATTAATTAAATGTCTACCCTCAAAGTTCATAATTATGTTATGAATGAATATTAATGTGAATGCTGTCAACGCTTTAAGAAAATGATTAGAATCAGAATCATATATGTAAGTCAACCAGCTAAGATATACAAGATATTCTGCAGAAAAAATATTACATCAAGTGATTTCAATAAATTTTCCTGATAAAATAAAAATAAGGCTAATTAACGTCACAAGATTTTTAAGGATCAGCAGATG
The DNA here is from genome assembly GCA_026936325.1 of Platynereis dumerilii. Lineage (NCBI taxonomy): Eukaryota > Metazoa > Annelida > Polychaeta > Phyllodocida > Nereididae > Platynereis > Platynereis dumerilii. The sequence continues at coordinate 277,690 of JAPTHN010000172.1, forward strand.
TCATTTTCCCTCCCCTACAAAGTATGGGGGGCATATATATCATATGATATTGTACTGTGTTCAGCCTGTCTGTCTGAATTCTATGTACGTTGATAGCACATAAGGTAGTTCATAGGTGGTCGCTGCAGTCAAGGGGAATGGGTTTGTCATTCATGACAGTATTCTAGTTTGGTTTAGCCCATAAAATATTTTAAGGAAACACAGGCATAAAATTACTGATGTTATGCTTTAATGTACTAGGGAACAGCACAAACTGTAAACACTTTTTTTTAATATTGTTAACCTTCATCAACCTAGACTATAATTATAGTACAGATGAACAGTACAGTACAACGCATAATAAAGTATGATTACAATAGCACAAAGGAAGAATCATCCACTACTTTACCCTTTCACACCTTTTGACTACCCCTGACTCACTTCCTACTTTACCTACTTGAAACTACCTTTTAAAATTACATTAAAATCACATTTAAACATCACCAATTCAAACTCAATCACCCCCATTGTGTTTGATTTACTTGATATTTTGCACCTCTGCTAATTGCAGTTACATTGGTAGCTGTCTAAATAGAGTTCTTAATGTGGGCTAAGGTTATTGTTAGGAGTCAAAAGGAGTTGTACAGAGATTTGGGGTGGAGAGGAGAAAAGAAGGCAAAATAGGTAAACAGAGGACTTCTGACAGCAAATTTTCTTACTTTATTTTGGGTTGTACAGTATCTTCACCCACCCTAATTGGAATGATATGGAAGAAATGCCCAAAAAGCAATCAGGGTTTTGTATGAGCCTTATTTTATAGAGTGCAGCTGACCATTTTTGGACCCCACTTACATGAAATATAGAGATATTGTCATTGAAATTAGCAATTTGCTTATTTATTTTGTTGTCAAAAATATTGTTCTTTTGATCTTTTCATTACTTTTTCTTTCTATAGGTCATCGCTGGGGTGTGTTCTTCCGGTGAAGACCCTGATTGTCATGGCCTCTACACTAACATCTATTGCTGCACGGTGAATTAAGACTATTGGCACATACTATGTGGAGTAACTAAGTATTTACAAATGGAATAACAAAATGAGTGAGCGCTTACTCAAATGTATCAAAATAAATATCGATACAAAGGCTTTGTCACTGTTTGTTTGTTTTTTACAGCTGCTTGCAGCCTGTATTGCGAGAGGAGTTCAGGAAAACTTATGACAACTCCCAAGGTCGTGCTGTTTCACATATGTCATTAAAATTTGGCATACAGTCTGAATAGAATATTTTCTCGCATTGAAAAACTTTTGGTGCCTCTCTCAGATGGAAAAAATTATTAAAGAAAACAAACAGGCTGACTATCTCGAGGTCAAAGGTCAATCACGGCAACGAAATTATCTGGGTCACACTGACCTACTTTTGCTAGTGTTGCTGGGGAGCTCTGACAAGGAGGGAAGGAAGGGAGGGAAGGAAGGGAGGGAAGAAAGGGAGGGAAGAAAGGGAGGGAAGAAAGGGAGGGAAGAAAGGGAGGGAAGAAAGGGAGGGAAGAAAGGGAGGAAAGAAAGGGAAGGAAGGAAGGGAGGGAAGGGAGGGAAGGGAGGGAAGGGAGGAAAGGGAGGGAAGGGAGAAAGGGAGGGAAGGAAGGAAGGAAGGAAGGAAGGAAGGAAAAAGGAAGGAAGGAAGAAATATATAGATAGATCGATAAATGGATAGATATTTAGATAGATTTATATAGTAGATTAGTAAATTAGTAGATACTTGTACCTATATATCTACAAGCAGCTGTTAAAGTGCTTGCACGTTATTTTTTGGTATGATTCAACTGTACGGGGAATCATTTTAGTTTTCTTGAGCCATCGCAACATTTTTTATGTGTGATGTTTTGAGTCCAAATGATGTTGTATTATTAGTAGCATAGTCTTCAGGCAGGTTCTCCTGGCTTCATGAAGCTTTTATGAGTATTTGTATGCATATTCTAAGGCAAAGAAAAGGGGGAAGAGTTGTAGTCACGTTTGCTCAAAACCACAAGAACAGAACAGAAAATCAGTGATTAATTTAAATTTGAAATGTTTGTGTCAAACCGCCCTCAGTATCTGCAGGAGGCCAGCAGAGAGATGCTTTATACTGCAAAGATATCACGCATCGCGCATCACGGTGGTACGGAAAACGGTTTAAGGTTGTTCCGCCAGTCTCCCAGTTAATAATTGTTAAAAAATGCTCTGCAAGCTACTGTTGATGTCAAATGTAAACGTGGACTGTTCGAAGTGAGCGTCCTGAAGAAGAGGTCAAATCTGTTTTACATCGACCAAATTTGGACCCAAAGAAACTTGACATTTTTGATCCGCTTCCAGTGTCACAGAGTAATCATATTATGTATTTGGATTACTTGCAAAAAATGCCATTCTCATACTTACAACTGTTACTTTTTAGTCATGTCTGATGCAAGAAAAGATAATAAAAAATGAATGAATGTGGAAAAAGTCACATTCAAAATTAAAATAAATCTGGGAAACTAGAAATTCAGTCTCCTAAACCACATCTCATATATGTATATTTGAAAAATCATCTAAACATACAAAAACTGCTAAAAATAAATTTAAGTAGGACAACTTATTACCTCCTCCGGGTGACAATAGTCTTCTGAAGACAAACAATATTCAGTTATGGAGATTGGTTGACTCCCACACTGTATCAAACCATGAACCATTGTGAGGTTCATTTGCAGAGGCAGAAATATTCAGACAGTCTACTCACATCCTGTCATCTCCAGAAGTTGCTAGTGGTTCCAGACCAGAGACAGGCCACCAAGAGGTCACAAAGAGGTCACCAAGAGATCACCAAAAGGTCACACAGGGTCACAAAGACAAAATGTCTCACAGGTTAAGAAGACTTGTGCAGATAATGCAGGATGCACTGTGTGCTATTTTTAGATACTTATTTGACATTCAAAAACTTCAGACAACAAAACAATTGTAATATATTAAGCAATGAGTTTTATTAGCTGCTGGCATGTGGCTCCAGACAAGAAACAGGTCACCAAGAGGTCAACAAGAGGTCACCAAGAGGTCACCAAAAGGTCATGCAGAGGCAGGAAGACAAATGTCAACAAGAACAGTACTGATGATGCCGGATGTATTGTGCGTTATTTTTAGATGCTCATTTGACTTTCAAAAACTTACCACAATCTATCTCTACCTCATAGTTTGCCATAGCTGGACAAACAACCACACACTGTTTGAAAGACCTCGCAAAGCTGCTGTTCGCTTGAAAAGGCAACACAACAGAGCATCAATGGGCCTTCGAGGAGTGGACGAGAATCGAGGCATAAAGGGAAATTCAGTGATTCAAGTCATCCACACTGTAAATTTTGAATTTTGAGTTAGCATAATTGATTGAGTGAGATGGTTGCACTATTCCTTTGAGCCAAGATAGCTTGTTGTTTGCAAGTTATAAAAACATAAAGATTATCATAACTCAAAACGGCAAGCTATCATGGCTCAAACAAATTGTGCAACCATCTCACTCAATCATTTGAGCTAACTCAAAATTTCAAATTTTACAGTGCACTATGTTCAAGATACATTGGTACTGTTTTATATCATCCTTTGAAAATCAAAAAAAGGTTTCACAAGCAGAATCTAATACTTCTTTCAGCATTCTGGTAACGTTTGTTGAGGGTGCAAAAATCATATAATTATTAATTATTTGAGGATGTGGCACACTTAAAATAAATAATTGCTGTTACTGCCAAATACATAATATTGGTCAATGGAAACGTTAAGCTAACCCCCACCCCTGATTTTCTACTGGTTATATGCCATTCTATTTAGGCCCACCCCTTCTTTGATTGGAACAACATTGAATGCTGTGGACCAATAACTTTAACAGCCATCTGCTGATGTCCCCTATTATACCCATGAAGTATTTATTTCAAATGTGAATTGAACCCAGATCCCAAAGAACAAACAGTAGCCATCATTTTTAAGGGGTCAAACTTCATCGTCTCCAATATTCATTACTTTTCTTCACAATACTGAACATGATCACCGCAGTGTTCTCCCGTAGCCTAATTGGTAAGTGCGCTTGTCAACTGGTTTTGAGGTTCCTGTGCATGGCTTTGATCTTCTTGCTTATCCATGGCTTGCGGTTCTTGTTTGATGATATCAATTTTGAAGGTATGTGCTTCTCTTGGAGTTGCCCCCCCCCCCTCAAGGCAACTCTTGAGAGTTAGTCACAGAAAAAGAATATGACAAAATCAGACACATCTTTCGCAGTTACCTCTGTTTCATACTAGAATTCATCATACAAATATCAAAACATTAGTTGTTTTTTATCACCACTGAAATATTACATACCATTATAATGTCACTTATTTTTGCTGGACAAGTTACAGTTGTTTGTAAGAAAAAAGATGACCAGACTTTGCACGTAATGTAGAACAAGGGACAGGAAGTTGTGTCATTTATTTCCTGTTATTGACCAAATAATCACAAGAGGGCATTGCTGGACATGAAATGCACTTCATCATGCAGCAATTTGTGGTGAGCTTGGCAACCATAGAAATAGTAACATTATGATTCAACAAATAGATAAAGAAGAGCGGTGTGCACAATTACTCTGGTTTTCTAAGTTTCTCATGCATCATTTTTTTTCGATGCAAATCATATACAATACAACGTAAAAAAATGTATGTATTAAAGCTGAATATTTCATCTCATATTCCTAAAATCAATGAATGGGCAGTGTATCAGAACAAGGGAATCTAAGTGATTAAGGCATCAAGCCAAGCGAATCATACAGTTGCAACAATGAATACATGGATTTTGAGCATAAAGTTTTATGTATGACCAAGTAAAAACCACCCTTAGAGCCAAAAGTAACAAAATCCAAAACTGAAATTAAAAATAGATGTAACATCAAAAGTTTATCAGTATTACGTGTATACAATGGTCTCCAGATTAAAAAAACTATTTGCGGTTGGCCTATATGTCACACCAACTAGTATGAGCAATTTCACTAACTGTAGCTTGATAGTTTTTTACTTCTCCTATTTTGCTTGGCTTGGCTGTAAACTTCTCTAGTTTTATGTGTACTTTAGCCCGACAGGCAGACTTTGGGTGATGGACAAAAGGCAGTTGAAAGACTTCAGAAAACAGATGCTTGCTTCGGGTGAAAATAGTAAAAGGCCAGCACAATAAGATGTCAATGGCCTTTGTGGCTTCAAAGGATGTTTGGGGACACCAAGAAAAGTTCAGTCTGATCCATGTTATTGTCACAATGCCAGGATATCCGTATCTATTTGTATGGGTTATTTGTAAAAATTTTGTTACAAAATAAACGGCAATACGACAACCAGAGGTTTGCATTGATACTATTTCATGCTGCCGTTCCATTGCAACTCATTCACTTTAAATCCAATGCTTCCATGAGCTTATGCTGCTTTTTTGCTTTTGGAGAAACAAAATTTGCCACTTGAAATGCTCAACTAAAATTCCATCCCAAATTAACTGCAACTTCAGCCACCCTTGAAGTGTCCTCCAACGCATATTGAGCACATAATGAGCTCTTTGTTTCCCTGGCTTCCAGCAAATAAAACAGATATTCTCTTCATGGCAGCCTGATCCTTTTCTTATGCCAGTTACTTTTCACACAACACTGTTTAGTGGCGGATCTTGATATGGTGTTTTAGGGGGGCGCGAGAATGTTTCAGGTTGTTTGCAAGAGAATAGGTGTGCACTGCAGTGCAGTTTAATGCTTCTCGTATGTTGGACTATAGTTTCAATTATCCTATGCGTCATTGATGTGTCCTCCTCTTGTCCAAATTAGCATACCAAGGACATAAATTTATACAGGACGTAGAGCCCAATCATCCATCCCCTGCTTCTTGCAATTGACCAAATAATCACCAGAGGCTTTGTTCAAGAGGAAATGCATAACTATCGGGTAATTGTGCCCACGTCGGTATATAACTCCACCATCAGTAAAAATCATGTGTCTCTAAAATATACTGCTGATGAAAAGCACACAACAAAAGCATATTCTTTATTAAATTCAAAAACTTGCCAACAATCTGTTCTTTTTCCAGTGGAATTGACATTGCTATGTTTAGTCAGACAACTTTCTGCTTCCTACCTGTTGTTGTACCTACACAAGTCTTTGTTCTGGAGCTCTGACAATGAACAAGGAATATCATTATTGGGACAGTAAAACTAGATATATGTAAATGTCCTCTCTCTCTCTCCAGTTAACAATGGTGTCATCAAAATTCGAACTTGCTTTCCTAAAATTTAAGATTAAATTCATTGATAAATCACATATTCCCTATACCATGAAAAATCAGTCCAATACTTGTCCAATACTAGCCCAATTATTACGGCGTTTACTGATTTGAGTTCGTCTATCATTGACCAATAATATTAAATGTCCCTCCAAATGTCTCTTTATTCCACGGAGCAGCAATGATTTGAAATTTAAGACACTATCTTCCATATCCATTTCTTCACAATGCTGAGCACGATCAATACACCAAGACAACAAGAGATCCAAATCTCTATCTGTTTGTGATTGTTTCATAAGCTTGCTTTTGGCAAAATGCTGTAACAACAATAGCAGATTTTGGATCAACTTCAAAGGCAAGAGAATCTAATTGTTCCATTCTTTCTGCCAGGGGTGCTTTTTATTGACATGTTATACCACCCGGGATCATTGCGAATTTGTGGGTGCAAGAAGTTGATTGTATTCACTTTCTGAAAATCTTTTGGGCAAACCCTGGACAGTTTGTTGTATTTCAGTCTGCAAGGTATACAATAGTAGCATCTGAATTAATGAAATTTAAATTCAACTGAGGCACTTCCATCAACTTTCAACCTCTGGGAACTAACTTTTAAACTCAGGATTTCTGGCATACAGGTTGCATTCAGGGCCGGCTCTAGCCAATTATACGCCCTAGGCAGCATCATGTCGATGCCCCCCCCCCCGTTCGGTCCGCCCAGGGCGCAGAGCAAGGAGGTTGCACAGAGAAAGGAAAAGGCCCAGAGCTGGGGGGGGGGGGTACTTCGCGGACTTTTGCATAGGGATGCGTCTGGCGATTTTGAAAACCAGAACCATTCTAATCCGGAAACCAACGCCAAAACCACACTCAATTTTTTTTGTAAAAATATCCACAACCAATTTAATCTTTATGATTTTTATACCATTGATAAATTATAGTCTTTTCAAGCTGATTCAAACGGTACTTAACATGTTTGAGTTGCAGAAACGGGAACCAAATAAATCTGAATTCCTAACAAGAAAATTTTTTCCAAAAAAAATTGAGGCGATTTTTAAAAGCAAATTCAGCTTGTTCATCAAATTTGGCCCCATCTGCATTTTATTACCGCCAAACCCGCAAAAAGCGTCCTTTTCCGCACCTGTCCATCCGCGTTTTATTACGAAATCCTTTGACCCGCCAGTCCGCAAATTTGCCCGGTCCACATTTTACTATGCCCGCAATCTGATGACGGTTCAACACAGTCTGAATTTCCAGATTCAGCCTCTGGCCTCCTGTCGGGAGGCCTGTGCTCAACTATGTAGAGGCGGATGGCACCAAACAGAATCACTAAGAATGTATCAGCGCAGAGCTGAAGCATCGCCTCGAAAAACCAACACAATTTTAATCCTGGGAGCCCAAAAAACCTGAACCTTCCAGCGTACCCCCCCCCCTCCTCCCTCGGGGCATAGAGCAAGGAGCAAGGATGTTTTCACAGAGAAACGAGGGCGCACAGAGCAAGGAGGGGCGCAGAACAAGCAGGCTGCAGAGAGCAGCGAGGTTGTACAGAGAGAGGAGGGGGTACAGAGACATGAGGGGGTACAGAGCAAGTAGGGGGCACAGACCGAGGAGGGGGCACAGAACAAGGAGGGGATGCAGAACAAGGAGGGGTGCAGAGCAAGGAGGGGCGCAGAGCAATGAGGGGGTACAGAGCAAGGAGGGGCGCAGAAGATGGAGGGGCGCAGAGTAAGGAGGGGGTGCAGAACAAGAAGGGGGCGCAGAACAAGGAGGGGCACAGAGCAAGGAGGGTTACATAGCAAGGAGGGGGCGCAGAGTAAGGAGGGGTGCAGAACAAGGAGAGGGCACAGAACAAGGAGGGGTGCAGAGGTAGGAGGGGGCGCAGATCAAGGAAGGGACGCAGAGCAAGGAGGGGTACATAGCAAGGAGGGGGCGCAGAACAAGGAGGGGTGCAGAGCAAGGAGGGAGCGCAGAGCAAGGATCGAGGGGGTGCAGAACAAGGAGGGGGTGCAGAGCAAGGATCGAGGGGGTGCAGAGCAAGGAGTGGGTGCAGAGCAAGGAGGGGGCACAAAGTAAGGAGGGGCGCAATTAGAGACGAAAAAAAGAATAAAAAGAGATTAATACATAAAATATCCAGGAAAGTTAAGTTTTAATAAAAAATGACATCATGGTACTTCCGAACACAACTGTATGACTTTTTGCAAATATTCAAGTGTTATTAATTTTCTTGAATAAATACTGTACACATCGTTTCTCTCGGCTTTCATGTCAGTGTTAAGAAAGACATTAAAGTGAGTGGGGCTATATGTATGTCTCCTTGCTCTGCGCCCCCTCCTTGCTCTGCGCCCTAGGCGACCGCCTAATTGGCCTAATGGTAGAGCCGGCCCTGGTTGCATTTGTTTGTTAGAGAATATTTATTTCTACATCTAGTTTCAGTATATAATTATCATATAATGAAGTATTTAAAGGGAACCAGAAGCTGTGTCTTTTGCTTCCTTTAATTGACAAACTAAAAACAAGAGAGCACTGCTGAACAGGAAATGCAGGACTGTCAGGTTATTATGCACACATTTCGTAACTCCATCATCAGTGATAGCATGCCTCCAGAAACACTGCTGACGAAAGCACACAACAAAAGCATATTCATCACCAAATTCAAAAACTTGCCAACAATCTAATTGTTCTTTTTCCAGAGCCCAGTGTTGCCGTTGCCATGTTTATCAGACAACTTTCTGCTTCCTACCTGTTGTTGTGCCCCATGAGTTTTTTGTTTTGGAGCTCTGACGATGAATAAAGTATATCATTACTGTGAAAAACTGTACAGTTGTGCTTGAAAGTTTCTGAACCCCTGACACTTCTTACCTTATTTGTGCGCATCTCTCTAGCAAACACAGGAATAGCTTTTAAAATGGGTTAATAATAAAACTGAACATCATCTTTTGTATGTCAACATATATTTATAAAAAATAATGACATTTAAGTATGATTTTATGACGAAAGTCTGGAAAACTGTGTGTTCAAAAGTTTCTGAACCCTTCTGAAACGTATACAATCAACAATTTGTTTGGCCCTATTTTTCTGAAGTAAATGCTTCCAAACACTTCTTATGGCTATGGACTAACGATTGGCAGATTTTCCTTGGAATTTTTGACCATTCTTCAAAAGAGTATTTTCTTAGCCCTCATACACTGGTGGTTCGTCTGACGTGAACTACTTTGTGAAATCTGACCGAGGCATATCTGATGGTTTTTGATTGGAAAACTGTCCAGGCCATTCCAGAACCTTAAATTTGAGGGATTCTAACCAATTTCAATTGGATTTGCTTGTATACTTTAGGTAATTGTTCTGCTGGAAGACCCACTTGCGGACAAGCTTCAGGCTTGTAAGTGAAAGTCGTACGTTTTCTAAGTGCATATCTTGATATTTCACAAAATTCATTATGATATTAACAATAGTTTATTCTCCTGTCCCATTTATAGCCAAACAACCCCATTCCATGATGGAGCCAACGTTATCGTTCATAGTTGGGAGGATGTTACGTTCCTTGAAAGTAGCACCTTTCGGATGTCCGACATAGCCGTTTTGATTATGGCAAAAACGTACAAAAAACCTGACTGTACTTCACTAAAAAACATTTTGATGAATTGTATGATTATTGGAACCATATCCTGTGGACAGACTAATTAAAAATCAAACCACTTAGCCAAAGTCAAAATTGCATTATATGGCGTCATAAAGGTGCTACTTTCACGGAACATAACATCCTCCCAACTATGAAAGATAACGTTGGCTCCATCATGGAATGGGGTTGTCTTGCTATAAATGGGACAGGAGAATAAACTATTGTTAATATCATAATGAATTCTGTGAAATATCAAGATATGCACTTAGAAAACGTACGGCTTTCACTTATAAGCCTGAAGCTTGGCCGCAAGTAGGTCTTCCAGCAGAACAATTACCTAAAGTATACAAGCAAATCCAATTGAAATTGGTTAGAATCCCTCAAATTTAGGGTTCTGGAATGGCCTGGACAGTTTTCCAATCAAAAACCATCAGATATGCCCCGGTCAGATTTCACAAAGTAGTTCACGTCAGACGAACCACCAGTGAATGAGGGCTTAGAAAATACTCTTTTGAAGAATGGTCAAAAATCCCAAGGAAAATCTGCCAATTGTTTGTCCATAGCCATAAGAAGTGTTTGGAAGCATTTACTTCAGAAAAATAGTGCCAAACAAATTGTTGATTGTATACGTTTCAGAAGGGTTCAGAAACTTTTGAACACACAGTTTTCCAGACTTTCGTCATAAAATTATACTTATATGTCATTATTTTTTATAAATATATGTTTACATACAAAAGATGGTGTTCAGTTTTATCATTAACCCATTTAAAAAGCTATTCCTGTGTTTTTTGGAGAGATGCGCTCAAATAAGGTAAGAAGCGTCAGGGGTTCAGAAACTTTCAAGCACAACTGTAAGTATGTAAATGTCCTCCCTGATTCCAGTCAACAATGTCATCCTCAGAATATCTTGTTCGCTTCAAATACGAATATCATAAAAATCATTGAACGTTACAGTTTCACTGTTCCTTCTGCGATGACGGTTGAGATAGCCTTTTGTTTGAGGTGGTAAATATATCCTACTCATAATTCTTATATATAACCAAGACACTTGCATGGCAATATTCATTCTGATTAATCTCTGACATTCATTGTTATACCATCCAGAGCTTTCATTACATAGGTCAGTTCAAATATGCAATTAATAACACGAGGGCTTCAACTCAAGGTGTGATAAACACATTCCCGATCCCAATGGTGAATAACGGGCTTATACCATGAGACAAACAGTAAAACATGGGGTGACCCATGGACAACAAAGAATATGGGATTTATCACAGTGAAATTCAGGCTTGTGATTGGCTGACAGAGGTTTTGAATGGTACAAGTGAAAACAGGGAAATACAGCTTGGACAAATCACATACTGCCTCTCCCTTGTTGAATAACATATCCAAAACAGGTGACTAATCAGTGAAAAAAAGGAACGTGGTCACACACCCCAGATGGATGGATGATTGGGGCTTTACGTCCTGTATTAATGCACTTGGTAGGCTAATTAGGACAGGGGGAGGACACGGCAATGACATGAAGGATGATTGAAACTGCCGTCCAACATAGGCCCAGGTGACCCGGCAAGAGCTGGATTCGAACCCTGGACCCAGCGATTGGCAGCCCAGCACGCTACCACTAGACCAACCCATCCCCCGGTCACACACCCCAAGTCACCAGGTATGTTCATTGGGTAACATAATTCAAGGAGCAAGGCATTCAAATGTTTACTAAGTTTTTGTTGCGCCATAATTATTAAGATACAACCCCTGCGCAGTCTCTCCTTGGGACGCACACTCTAAAAAATTGCAGACAAAATTGGTTTTTTAGATTCAAAATGTTTTTTTGAAAAACCAATTTTCAATGCAAAAAACCAACATGGATTTTTTTAAAAATCCATGTTGGTTTTGCATTGAAATTTGGTTTTTCAAAAAGCCATTTTGAATCTAAAAAACCAATTTTGTCTGCAATTTTTTAGAGTGCAGAATGCCTTAGATCTACAACTTTATGCAGTTGAAAGCTTCATATAACGTATGTTGTCATCATAACAAGGCATATGATACAGAGGGACTGCTGTTCAATTAACTTTGAATTTCATGTAGCATTGTGGTTTGTAAGGATACCAAATTGAAAGGATTTCCCAGCCTGATTCATTGGGTTTTGAATTTCTCCAGCTGAACCACATCCTTTAGCCATACAAACAACATTTGTGCAATCGATGGAAAAAAGGCAGTTGAAAGACTTCGGAGTACAGATGCTGCTTTGAACAAAAATAGGGAAGGCCAGGACAATAAGATCTCAATGGCCTTTGCCGCATCAAAGGATATTTGGAGACATCAAGAGTTCTAACTTCAGTTGCATCCATTTTATTATAACAGGGCAAAGCCGCATTTAATTATTTATTTATTTGCATTATTCATAATCATGTTGATGAGTGAGTGAGTGAGTTTGTGTTTTAAGACTATAATCATGTTGAGAAACACAAAGTTCAAAAATATTTCACAGCCACAGGTTTGAATTGCCACTATTTCAACTTTTCAATGCAACTCACTGAGTCAAAAAATTAATATTCATTTGTTTTCATAGGCTTACAGTACAAATTTCTAAAAGTGGCTCATCATTTAATCTAGCCTTAGCTATCTATCCATAGCCATTTAAAGCTACACTTAGCTATGCTTATCCATAGCTATCCATAGCTATCCGCAATTGCTATTGTTTAAACAAGGGGTGAAGAGATTTCAGTTTATACAAAAGACTAGAAATCATGAAGTCCACGTGTGACGGAATGATGACAAAACAGCATTTTTATTTTAGCATGTGGCATAATTTACATTCAGGTATTTCTTTAAGACCCTTGATCAATGCTATCATTCAGAAAACTTTCTCAAATACATTGGGAAATTGACACATTGTCCGGTCAGTCCACATATTTGGAAAATGAGTGGCCTAAACTTGCTGTGACGGAATGATATAGAAAACTAACCTTTTTTGTTGGTCTCCGCATCACCCATAATTCCTTTGAATTTTTAGTTTATCAGTAAAAAGAGCTCAACCTATCCAAAGCAGTGGCTAGTTTTGAAAATCATGGAACAGTTTCCTGGGGGGTTATTACAATATTTTGCCCCTAGGAGCCTTAATAGACAGCTAAAATGACTGTGACGGAATGAGTGACGGAATGATTCACGTAATATGATGGAATGTGACGGAATGATGAATAAAGCCTTATTATTCAGTCATTCCGTCACAATCGTGACGGAATGATGCCAATTGAAATGTCCTGGTACATGCTAATAGTGGAATTGTGACATCACTGGTAAGAATTTTGATGCAAAATTTGTATTCATACATTCGCACTCAAGTGATGGATAAATACCTAAGATTCCTCAAAAATTTAAGACATACATATCCTGGGAGCACGTCTTTTACAAAAAAGGTACTTAATGTGTTGTCATGGTTCAGGATCACATCAATTTCAGCAGGACTCATGTAATTAGATGCTAAATATTGTGTGGTAATTGATTGTTGTTGTACTATACACATATTAACCAGTCATCAGCATATTGGATCACCTGTGACCAATACCGAATTTGTAAAAAAATATCCTGTCCTAGTCCTCCCTTTTTTTCTTGGGCTTTTCCTGGCTCACTAGAAGAAGTGAATGATATTTCATTAAATTCATTTACATTCTTGATTGATATTTCATTGATATACTTTCTTGTCTTCAACTACTAATATACATGTATGTTTTTTATTAGTCGACAAGGACACTTTATTTACTTTTTGACACACATAATTTTTGTCTTCTTGGTGGCCTGAATTTGCATGAGGTTGGTTCCAATCCTGTCCGTCAGGATCGTTATGATGTCTGCCCATGTGGTTACTGTGCTTTGCCTATCAGCTTAATGGTTGCAGTCTGATATGTAAAAATGTTCTGTTCTGTTTGCATTATTATTATGATTTCTATCTGGTACTGGCAGTCACACCTTCTGTGTCTCTGTCTTTGCCTTTTAAGAGAGAAAGTCAAAGTTAGGGCATCATTCCGTCACATTCAAAATGAAGATGCAATAAACTGTTACAAAAAATACTTAGCTTGAAGTAAAGACATTAAAGCATTGTCCCGTGTCAAAACAATAATAACTAGCCAAAGAATAATGTATTTTTATGAAGTATGTTGTTATATATGCTAAGAAGATAGCCTTTCAAATATTTTCTAAAAATATCATATTTTCATCATTCCGTCACAAGCGTTTGCATCATTCCGACACGCAGCATAGACAATGATAGGGTCAGAATTATGAGAAATAGAGGCTACTGATAATTTAGGTGAGGGAAATACTCAGAAAATATCAAGTATGGTATATGTAACATTGGTGGTTTTCAAATAATATAAATAAATATAATTATTTTGAGACGGAATGATTTTATCAGTTTTTGCACAATCTCAAACTTAGCTCACAAATCTGTCTTTAGGAAGCCATAATTACTAAAAGTTAAACATTTTTCATTTTATCAACTGTTTCTCCGTGATTTAAGGATTAAAATGATGCATAATTTTCCTTAGTGCCACCAGGGAAACAACCCAAAAATTTGCAAAAAGTTTTGTCAAATACCAGAAAAAAGACGCCAATTTTATGATGAAATAAAACCAAAAAAAGTCTGGTTTGAGTACAACGTGCCAAAAAATGTGATGTAAATTTATAGTTTTCGCGTGAAATTATGATCTGGCAGGCTCCCATCTTACTATTTTTCAGGAAAAGAGTTGGATATGATGATTTATATAAAACAGTGTTACTTGATCATTTTTCGTGGACTTCATGAAATAGATAGTTATGGATAGATATGGATTTGACTAGTAATAAATAGCTATAGACGGCTAAGTTCAGCCACATTTATAAATTTGTACTGTATATTGATCAATTCATAAGGGTTTTAGTTTAGTAAGAAAATATGATACTCTCTTCATCAAAACTCAGGCAAAAATAAACAGAACTGCAACTTCAGCCATTCTTCTTTACCTAGGTGAGCTTAGGCCATGGTGCTCACGAGTATCAAAAGCTGTGATACCCATTCTTCTGGTGTCCTTAAACCCATTTTAAGCGCATAATGAGCTGATGTTATAAAAGGCCCCAAGCAACTTTAACTTCTTCACAACAACCTTATCCTTTTCTAAGCAGGAAAATCTTTGCACACAACATAACAGTGCCAACCCACTCCTCTTGGCATGTTACTGATGATAAAGACATTGTTAGTAAACATTCATAACGTTGTACACAGTCAGAAGATAATGAACAGCAAAAGAAAGTTATCAATCAAATATCCATGTAAAACAATGTTTTGAAAGTTTCTTTTGCTGATCAGTGTATTATATGCTGACTGGACATTTAAACTGAACAACAAAAAGAAGTTGTAACATTTAACTAAATTTTTCAAAATATATATAAACTTAAGTCCCAATTTTAAGTCCCTTCCAAAGTCTCTTGTAGCACACAAGAACCTGAACAACAACTGATAAGTACAAGGTCGCTGTCTCTAAAATCTACTTGTTCACACTATTAAGCCCGGTCTCTGATCTCTGCTTTTTGCAAAAGAAAAGGGAAACATTCCTTTCTGTTCATGATTGTTTCATAAGCTTGCCTTTGGCAAAATGCTCTGACAACAAAAACAGGTTTTATATTATCTTCAAAGGCAAGAGAATCCAATTGTTCCATTCTTCCCACTAGGGGCACTTTTTAGTGACACGTTAAACCGCCAGGGGGCATTGTGAATTTGTGGGTGCAAGATGTTTATTGCATCCATCTTCTAAGGACGTTTTGGGCAAACGATATTCACAGCATCTGCATTTAAATCTGTTGGGTAAAAACAGCATCAACTGAAAAATTGAGACTTAATGAAAGTACTTCTCGTAACTTAAAACCTGAGAGCAACTCTATTTTAAACTGAGTCAAATTGGAAATGTGTTTCCTTTTATTCACGAAATAATCAAGAGAGGGCACTCATGGGAAAGGCATAATTATCAGGTTATGACGTAGGTTAGTTTTGTAATTATGTCAATATTTCTGAAAAATAGCGTGAAGCAAAGCTCCCAACAAAAGCCTATTGTTAGTATGCCCTATTCAATGACTTGCCAATCTACAGGTTCTTTCAGCAGATTTGTTGTTAATGCTCCATTCTACAGCCAGGGGGCATAATGGGGCACATGAAGTTGATCATATTCCCGCTTCTAAAGATCCTTTTTTGGCGCAAACCTTGTTGCATCTGAATGCTTCAATCTGCAGGGCAAACTGCAATAACAAAGGATATTTGAGCTTCATTCATAGCATTTTCCATCTCGTCCAACCTCCCAATAGGCATTTTGACTCGATTCGATGTCAGAGTGACATCGTCCTTACATCAGTCTGACTTCAAAAGCCATCAGATGCCAAATGGGCTGAACTGCTTTTATGAGAGTGACTTTGACAAATCGAGAAGCGCTGACTGGCAGTCACGAAGAAGATGATACTGCTTTGCTCAATAGAGTAATTTCAGCACAATTTGGCGGAAACTCCTATGAAATAAGTGCAATGTAATATTATGAAATATGCATCTGATACCCCCTGCTTACTAGAGGATAGAACAAATTCTAAAGACACAGAAGAAGATTATTCAATCATCTGGAAGTAAAGGAATGATAACATATCTAATAAAACAAAATAAGTCGATTTTTTAATTGCTATTCTATAATTTCGAACTGGAAACTTTAGCACAAATTGTCATTACAAGCTATATTGTAATTACAAGGTAGATTGTTTACAAGAAAAAAGGGCATGACTAAAGAAGTTTTTCGAACGGAAGTTCTGACCTTGTTTCCAACCACTGTGAAAACTAATTGCAGTAGTGTACTGCAAAACAGGATGTATAACCTATAGTTGTCGTTAACGGAGATGTACTGCTTTAGTTTCGTAAATAGTCTGTTGTGAAAATAATTTATCTGAATATGGGTGAAATTAATTTTATGGCAAATTAGGCTAAATGACCAGAAGAAAGTAATATACCTAACCAGGTATATCAAACATCTGTCTTCCAATCATTGCTATTTCAAACAAGTTTTTTACATTTCATTAGCTTGGTATAGGGCAAGTTTATAATCCTCAAGTTAAGTTCATCACAGTAAGAACAGTACTTAAACCATCAAGGGTCAGATTTGCCCCTAGAATAAAGAGGTACATATTTTTCAATATTTGGCATGTACACAAATTTGTATACCTGCAAAAACGAACATATACACGAATTTGGCATTCGTGTAAGTGTCAAATATTGCAATCCACGAATTTGTGTAGGTGCAAAAACGAACATTGCAACCTTAAACTTGGCTAAAACTAACTCTAAACCTAATTTTAACACTAAACCCTAATGATATAGCACTTGCACGAATGTTAGTGTTAACAGATGCACAAAAGGATAATAAAGCACATACACGAGTGTTAGTTATTACATGTACACGAGCATCTATGCTCGTTTTTTCATGTCCACAAATTCGTACATGCTCGTTTTTACACCTCCACGAATTCGTGAACATGCCAAATAATGAAAAATATATACATGAGAATAAAAGGTCGGCAGATTTCTCCCATCTTACCGTATTCTGTCTTACAACATGTTGCCCTATGTTGAACAGAAAAGGGGGACACCCATAACTCAGCAAATACAACCATTAGACGGTAAATTCATCATTTCTCTTCCACTATGTGTGCTGATGGAAAAATAACGCTTACATGACTCACACAGGGACAGCCAAACCCCTAATAATGTTAAGTGTACAATTTACATAAAGTACTTTCCTAATTTCCTGCAAATTCCAATGAAATTCCAATGTTAGCCAAAAACTGCAGGAAAAGAAAATTAATATGAATCCGTAATTCATATTTATTTGCCCACGTTTCATTCAGTTTCATCCGTTGCTACATGAGACCTATGCAAGAAAAATATACGACAGCCTATCAAACTAGCCTTGTCAGTCGTTCTCACAATTCAGGTGGACCACTTAGGCGTAAACCTAATTTACTGTGAATCACATAGACTGCCTGTCCTTATTAGTGTCAGGGCTAAGGAGGCACCTCAATTATACCTGAGATGCTGGTTGCTGTAACTCAATGAGGTGGCTGCATGGCTGTGACATATTAGCTTCATAATATGGATGTTATACTTGGTGGTAATATTCATAATCATATTAATATGTCATTACTATCTTTATTCATACTTAGCAGTAGTATATTATGTACACGTAGTAAATTTTGCAAGTTGTCAAAAAAAAGTCATTGACACCATGTAGTGTCAACTTACTTCTTTCCTACCATCTCTAACTAGAGAAAGAATGTATTTCAATAATCACTGAACTACCATCAACAACATTATAAGAGTGAGGGGGGGGGGGAATTTGAACTTTCTGGTCATTCGTAATAACAAAAAATGAGGAAAATGGAATATCAAAGGTACGTTTTATTCCTTAGAAAACTTTTCTCTTCCTATCATTAATGATAAATGCTTTCAGACTTTGACAAGCAAAAGACGCAGATACCTTAGTGAGTTTGTTAGTGCTTGTCGCAATTACAAGAAGGATATCTTTGACAGTACCATTCAAAGCAATAAGGAATCTAATTTACTGTTTCATCATGATCTACATACATTTCTACATGTCTCTCTGGATAATAATGAGGCCCTTTGAAGAAATTGGAGCAGGATCACATGTTTTTGTGGTTCAAATAATGGTTTCTTGTTTTCATTGCCTCCTACTCTTTGTATCAGTTTTAGTCTGCGGATAAAAACAATAAGAATATGTTATTGCCCAAGGGGCACACAAAGTGAAAATAATGTTGTAATTTGGTGATGGACCAGTCTGTTGTCTCGTCTTTACAGTGAAACACTTTGATGTAGGAAAAATCCTTTCAAGTTTATGTTGATTTTTGCATTCTGTGAGTCATGATACACCATGATTTGTCATGACCATTGCATCAGTATAGGAAGCATATATGCTGTTGATGATTCATGATCAGGATTACATGCCATAGCTGTGAATCTGTAAGATCCAGAGCTGTGTATGAAAGATATTGACATGGGATGATTGGTCATCATTTGGATGATTTATCATAACCAGGCTCTGGCAGTGATTGGTCTTCCTTCATGATGACAATTTCCTATTCATCTGCCAAAATGAAGGCGTATCCACCTGAGCTGAGATGGAGAGTCATTTATCTGAAATATTTGCATGATAAAAGCGTCTTTGTGTCAGCAAGGGATTTGTGTATAGCATGGTACAACTACATGCAGAAACAGGTGGTGTCCATAAGAAGGAAAGGCCTGGAAGAGTCAGGAAATTGAACAGTAAGTACATTTGGGGTCAACCATTACATATGGGGGGGGGGGGGGGGGGTTTTGGAGGAGAAAGTACTGCACTGTGATACATGTACCAGAGTCAGTTATATATTTCAAGCACTCGCTATACAAAACTAGATTTCACGATCGAACAACACATTGTAAATAAGAGAAAGAAGGAATGATTTTTTTACTGAGGCTAGACTGGACATAATTGTCATTTAGGCCAGACTTTTTAAATTTTTCGCTTCTCAGAGCGACAGAACCAAGCGATTTTCTGCCTATGGAAAAAAAAAAATTATCATACCCACAATTTTTATCAAATTGACATGTATAAAAAACTGAGATTTCACCTTCTTTTTCGTCCTACCGACCTACCCTAGAAAAATTGCCTTGAGAAGATTAGAGAAACTAAAGATCAATTATGTCTGGCCTTACAGAAAGCACCAAGCCAAGCCAAGGCCGATTCAACATTGCAGTACCAAAGCTAATGATGGAAGTATATTTTCATATTATCCATAACCGCTCCTCCTCCCATGGAATCATTCTGTTGGCCTCCAGTTGCCTTGGACTGGCATTGGTGCTCTCAACAGCTGAACAAAATCTCTTGAGCATATGGGCTGTGGTTATGCAGTTATGACAAATCATGCCTATGATGACTCATCATCCCATATCAAAGTTTTTCACATATTTAGTCACATTTACAACTATATTACATGGTAGTGATCATGAATCATCAGCTGTATATATTTTTCCAACACTAATGTAATGATCATGACAAATCATGGTGTATCATGACTCACAGAATGCAAAAATCAACATGAACCTGAAAGGATTTTTCCTATATCAAAGTGTTTCACTGTAAATATACTGTTCCCACAATGTGAACACAATGTTGA
Source organism: Platynereis dumerilii (assembly GCA_026936325.1). NCBI lineage: Eukaryota > Metazoa > Annelida > Polychaeta > Phyllodocida > Nereididae > Platynereis > Platynereis dumerilii. Next base: position 297,785 of record JAPTHN010000172.1, read on the forward strand.
GCTTTTATTTTCAAACATTGTGAAGTCTCCTCAACATTGCATGCCAGTGTCATCTCTAGATTTTGCTTTAAAATCACGTTAGCAAGATTAGCCACCATAATTTTCACACACCCACGGTGTATTAATTGCGATAATGGTATCAATGTGAAAGAGTGAAGCTCCTTGAATGATGCCATAAAAATGTCAAAGGTTTCTACAGTCAGGGAACTTGTAAACTTGGTAATTGCCATTTAGCTGGAAGTTATCTTAGGCAAAAGTACTCCCAGATGGACATTTTAAGTTGCAAATGTGTTACTTGATGTCTGGCAGATGGCTAATTCTAAGTTTACAACTATCACTATAGGCTAGAAGATCACTATTAGTGGCCAGGCAGTTTGCAGAATGAACGTGGAATTTAGGGTGAGGAATCCATGAATATTTTCATCATTCAAGCACCAGGTGTGACACAGTTATCTAATCTTACAAGATGTTTATGTAAAAGGTTCATTATTGGAATAGCTGAGACCTGAAAACCTATGTATTTACTTGATCTGAGGTGATTGTCTGGTTGCCAATGATGTGCTACAATATAGATGGGGCCACATGTGTACTGACTGACCAGCTTAACAAACTAAACATAATATGTTCCTCTCATTAAGTAATAAGATCAATTACTAATATAAGGGCCTTTAGGAGTGTGTGTTAGAATACACAACCAAAGTAATTTGACCCAAAATACTTCGCAAGTAATGAGTGCAGCATGGAAGATTTTGAAATAAACTCTGATTAATGTTGGTATTTTAAAAGTATCCTCATTAGCTCGTCTCAGTGAAATGCATGTAATATTTTTTAAAAATTACTATCAAAATTTATTAAAGTCTGCCAAATTTAAATAACAAATTGTGATAGGTCTAAATGACATGCACTAACTCAGTATCAATTATAATGACATTACGATGACCTGAGTATTGAGATACTAGCAATGTAAAGTAGGACACAATGAAATCTTAACAAAACAAACCTCCGCATCATTAATTTATCTGACTAAAATTGAATGAACACAATTTCACCTTCACATATAATTGATTTACTGCTGTATTTCCTTGCCCAATTGCCACAATGGTGAGAATTAATCCAGGTACCTTGAGCCTTAATCCTCACAAAGTGTGGGTTGATGCATCTCAGCAAGGCTGGACAAGCTGAGGGGACTTGCCATGAACCAGATCTTGATCCTACTTAGTGGATATTTCGGGGCAGAGAAAGCGTGTTGACAGAAATAGATTTCTTTGTATTTTGATGTGGATTTCTGGGCAATTTGTAGGCCTATATAATACACAAAATTATGAAATTTCAGAGCACAAGAGCATAATGTTGATGTATTGAAAGGTTATTGAAGTGAATATACATCTGTTCAATAAATTAGGCATGCATGTACATGTTTGCTGTCACTAACCTTGACAGCTTTGAGTTGAATTTTGCAACATATTGTTGAAGCCTGATTTGACATAATACTATTGCAATTTCTCAAAAAACCTCTTAACCATACAAGAATGCTGACGACATAGCTACGGAAGCCAAGACATCTTTATATGCTCCTTCCATACTGTTGGTATGCAGCAGATATCTTGCCAACAGATTTATATCCCATTTACAGCTGATATGGTGGTGTCGACCACATGCTATGAATGTGGCTCCGTCACTGCAGGAATACCAAGTATGTAGGGGCAGGAATGCAAAAACTCTTCCAGGAAATATCTCAACAAAGAGACAATAAAAATATAAGGAAGAAAAGGACGGGCTGCTGCTCAGAGCATGCAAAAGATCCCAAACATGGGATTGATGTACACTATAGCCAATATGTATAGGATATTTTTTTTTTATAAACTGGCCTACAATTTAATAAATTTTGGAGTTTGAGTACTAGCATAGACTACTGTAAAGGTCTAGTTATCATTCTTTGAGAGCTTCAACTACAATTTTTAGCAATCATTTTAAAAGTTTATTACCCGAAATTTTGATGCTAGGTTTTCTAACTTTGTTGATACTATGATCTATACCGACATCATTTTGATCTGCCACGGACCTTGTCTCAGCTACCTAGGGAATCAGCATGATTTTCACAGACACAGCCTCTTGACTTTGAATTTGAAGTAGCATTATGGTTTGTAAGGATACCAAATTGAAAGGATTTCATAGCCTGATTCATTAGGTTTGGAATTTCTCAAGTTGAAACCATGCACATCCTTTAGCCAGACAAACAACCCGTGTACAATCGATGGACAAAAGGCAGTTGAAAGACGACGGAGTACAGATGCTGCTTTGAACGAAAGCAGGGCATGCCTGGACAATAACATGTCAATGGCCTTTGTGGCATCAAAGGATATTTGGAGACATCAGGAGTTCTGAGTTTAGTTGCATCCATTTCATTGCACTGCAAAGCTGCATTTAGTTATTTGTTTTATTGTATCTTTTATTCACGTTGATAAAAACGAAGTTCAAGACTATTTCCCTGCCAAGGGTTTGCCTTGCCACTATTTCAAATTTCCGATGCAACTCATTAAATCGAAAATAATTTGTTTTCACTGGCTTATATTGATCAATTCACTATCATTTTTTATATTAAACAAAATCCACCCAAAAATAAACAGAACTGCAACTTCAGCCACTCTTCGGAGTCCTTAAACCCAGATTAAGCACATAATGAGCTCCTGTTCCAAAGGGTCTAGTTTCATCAGTACACTCGCCCACCATATGATGGTGACCATTACCATATATACATATTGAATTCGCAATTTAAAGTCCCTTCCAAAGTCAAATTGAGAATTAGCGGAAGTACTTCCCGTAACTTACAACCTGAGGGCAACTCTCTTTCGAGCTGAGTCAAATTGGAAATAACCTTCCTGTAATTGACAAAATAATCAAGAGAGGGTACTCACGGGAAAGGCATAATTATCAGATTAAGATGTGGGTTAGTTTTGTTATTATGTCCAAATTTTTGAAAAAAAAAAATGGCTTGAAGCAAAGCACGCAACTAAAGTCTGTTGTTTGCATACCCTTTTCAAGGACTTGCCAATCTACAAGTTCTTTCAGCAGATTTGTTGTTAATTCTCCATTCCACAACCAGGGGGCATAGAGGGGCACATGAAGTTGATCATATTCCCGCTTCTAAAGATAATTTTTTTGGCCCAAACCTTGTTGCATCTGAATGCTTCAATCTGCAGGGCAAACAACAGTGACAAAGGATATTTGAGCTTCATTCAAAGTATTTTCCATCCCGTCCAACCTGCCAATAGGCATTCTGACTCGATTTGATGTCAGGGTGACATCATCCTGACATCAGTCTGACTTCAAAAGCCATCAGATGCCAACTGGGCTGAACTTCTTTTATGAGAGTGACTTTGACAAATTGAGAATTGCTGACTTGCAGTCACAAAGAAGATGATACTGCTTTGCTCAATAGGGTAATTTCAGCAAAATTTGGCTGAAACTCCTTTCAAATGAATGCAATATATGAAATGTGCATCAGATACCCTCTGCTTATTTGAGGATAGAACAAATTCTTAAGACATCGAAGAAGATTATTCACTCTTCTGGAAGTAAAGAAACAATAACATATCTAACAAAACAAAATAAGTTGATTTTTCGCTATACTGCGTGAAAATTAATTACCATTTTATTATTTCGTACTGGAAACTTTAGCACAAATTTTCATTTCAAGCTATATTGTCCTTACAAGCTAGATTATTTACAATAAAAAAAGGCCTAACTAAAGAAGTTTATCGAACGGACGTCATGAGTCGTGTGACCTTGTTTCCAATCGCTCTGCAGAGTAATCGCAGTAGAGTATTGAAAAACAGGATGTATAATAACCTATAGTTGTCTTTAACGGGGATGTAGTGCTTTTGTTTCATAAATAGTCTACCGTGAAAATAATTTATCTAAATGTGGGTGATATTAGTTTATGTCAAATTCGGCCAAATGACTACATGAAAGTAATTACAAAACCAGGTATACCGTATGTCAAACATTTGTCTTCCAATACTTGCTATTTCATACAAGTTTTTTACAGTTCATTAGCTTGGTAAAGGGTAAGTTTAATCCTCAAGTTATGTTTATCACAGTAAGTACAATTACTTAAACTATCAAGGGCCAGATTTGCCCCTAGAATAAAAGTAGGGCAGATTTCTCCCATCTCACCCCATTATGCCTTACAACATGTAGCCCTACGTTTAACAGAAAAATGGGACACCAAGAACTCAGCAAATACAACCATTTGACGGTAAATTCATCATTTCTCTTTCACTGTGTGTGCTCATGGAAAAATAACGCTTACATGACTCACATGGAGACAGCCAAACCCCTAATAAATGTAAAGTGTACATAACAATTTACATAAAGTACTTTCCTAATTTCCAGCAAATTCTCCAAAAACTGCAGCAAAAGAAAATTAATATGAATCAGAAATCCAAAATTATTTGCCCATGTTTCATTCAGTTTCATCCGTTGCTACATGAGACCTATGCAAGAATTATATACGACAGCCTATCAAACTAGCCTTGTCAGTCGTTCTCACAATTCAGGTGGACCACTTAGGCGTAAACCTAATTTACTGTGAATCACATAGACTGCCTGTCCTTATTAGTGTCAGGGCTAAGGAGGCACCTCAATTATACCTGAGATGTTGGTTGCTATAACTCAATTTGGTGGCTGCATGGCTGTGACATATTAGCTTCATAATATGGATGTTATACTGGGCTGTAATATTCATAATCATATTATGTCATTACCATCTTTATTCATACTTAGCAGTATACATGTATTTCAATTATCATTTAATTATCATCAGTAACATTGTAAGAGTGAGGGGGAGAATTTGAACTTTCTGATCAAATAGATGATCAATAAGTTAATGCACAATCACTGCACATATATTTATTTCTTTTGCAAGTTTATTAAGTTATGTCTTCATTGGTAATGACATAACATGAGGAAAATGGAATATCATAAACATATTATATCATTACCATCTTATTCATACTTAATAGTACACATACACATACATGTAGGAAATTATAGAAATAAAAAATACGTAAATTATGAAAGAAATCAGTCTGTTGCAATTTGTAAAATAACGTCATTGACTTACTGTATTGTCAGCTTACAATTCTTCATTCCATCTCTAACCTGCGAAAGAATGTATTCTATTTTCGATGACTTCATTGGTCTTTTTTGGTCATCACTGCTTTTGTGTGTTATACGGTTGGGACATAATTGGTTTTTTTTTCTCAAAGTGTAGTACATGGCAGATCGTAAATTGCCAGTGAAAGCATTACATAGTGTATAATATATTGAACTATCATCATCAACATTGAACGAGTTGGGCGAATTAATTTTAATTTTCAGTGAAAAGGATGACATTAAGGAGATATTATATCTATCATTCTTTTTCTTTTTTTGGCAAGTCATTTGTGCAGTAATATTCTACACCTATTGAGATTGACCTAAGTGTACACTACATAACATATTTTTTTCCATTTTTTTTTATCTTTACATCTTCATAGGTAATGACAAAACATGCAGAAAATGGAATATCAAAAGTAACTTTCATTCTTCAGAAAAAAGGGATATCTTTGACAGTACCATTCAAAGCAATAAGGAATCTATTTTACTGTTTCATCATGATCTATATACATTTCTACATGTCTCTCTAGATAATAATGAGGCCCTTTGAAGAAATTGGAATGGGTTCACAAATTATTGTGGTTCAAATATTGGTTTCTTTTCTTTCATTGCTTCCTATTCCTCACATCAGTTTTAGTCTGTAAAAAAAACAATAAGAATATGTCACTTCCCAAGAGGCACTCCACGTGAACAAAACGCAGCTATTAGAGCTTTTTCCCTAGCGATTTTTGGCTGTAATCACCACGCACAAATTCCGATTATGTACACTTAGATGATTTCTGGCCACTTAGAAAAACAGTGTAAAAAAGGCAAACATTCGAACAGTTTCATATGATAACTGTCAAAACTCATAATTATAATTAAACAGAATTGTGCTAACTATGATACCACTCAACAGAACACTATTTTTCCAGGTGTAACTGTCTGTTCTAAACAAAATGTAGCAATTAACTTAAAACTGTGACCATCCACTTGAAGTGACTAAAGTGTTTTTTGAAACTATGGAGATTTACAACTGATAATATCTCAGGAAAAAGAGCTCTAGTTGGCGATGGGCCATTCAGTCTGTTGCCTTGTAGAATTATAATATTGAGCTTTTATTTTCGAACGTTGTGAAGTCTCCCCATTTTGCATGCCAATATCATTTCACATAGCTTCAAAATCACATTAGTAAGATTAGCCACCATGATTTTCACACACCGAGTCATTATGATGGTATCAATGGGACACAGAGAGCTCCTTGAATGATGCCATAAAATGTTAAAGGTTTCTATAGTCCCAAGAGTTATAAAGTAGGTAATTGCCACTTACCTGGAAGCAATGTTAGACAAGAGTGCCCTCAGATGTAAATGTTAGGCAAGAGTCCAAGTTTACAACTATCATTAGAGGCTTGAAGATCACTATTAGTGGCCAGACAGCTGGCAGAATGAATGTCGAATTTAGGGTGAGGAATCCATGACTATTTCCAGGATCCAGGGACCAGGTGCGACACAGTTATCTAATCTTCTGAGATGTTGTAGTAAAAGGTTCATTATTTGAATAACTGAGATCTGAAAACCCATGTATTTTGCATGACCAAAGGCGATTGTCTCGCTGCCAACGACGGGCTTCATCATACATGGCGCCACATGTGTACTGACTGACCAGCAAAATAAATCAAATAAAATAAGTTCCTTTCTTTTAGTACTAAAATCAATTACTAAGGGGCTTTAGTGTGTGTTACAATACACTGACAAAGAAACTTGACACAAAAACTTTGCAAATAATGCATGCCGCATTGAATATTTTGAAATAAAACTGATTAATGTTAGGATTAAGTTACCTCATTAATTCATTTTATTGAAATGCATGGAATATTCATTAAAAAAAGACTAACAACATTTCTTAAAGTCAGCCAAATTTTTAAAAAAATGTGAGAGAGGCTCAATTATTATGATAATATAATGACCCAAGTATTGAGATACTAGCAACGTAAACTAGGACACAATGAAATACATATGTATTAACAAAACAATTCTCCATACCATTAATTTCTCTGACAAAAGACGAATGCACACAATTTCACCTTCACAGATAATTGATTTAGTGCAGTATCCTTGCCCAATTAGCACAATGGTGAGAATTAATCCAGGTACCTTGAGACTTAATCCTCACTAAGTGTTGGTTGCTGCATCTCAGCAAGGATGGACAAGCTTGCCTTGAACCAGATCTTGATCCTAGTCAGTGGATATTTCAGGGCAGAGAAATTGTGTTGACAGAAATGGATTTCTGTTTTTGTTATCTGGATATTTGTGCAAATTATACATGATACTAAAAATGATGAAATCTCAGGGCACAAGAGATGCAAAATGTTGATGTATTTAAAGGTTATTGAAGTGAACTGATAATATGTGCAATAAATTAGGACGGCATTCAAAAATAAATGATAAAATCGCAGAGGACAAGAGCATGTGTTGATGTATTTAAAGGTAATAAAAGGGAATCGAGATTTGTGCAGTAAATTAGGCCTGGATGTACGTGTTGGCTGTCACTCACCTAGACAACCTTGAGTTGGATTTTGCCTTGTACTGCTGAAACCCATTTTGATTTACTGTTGCAATTTCTCAAAAAACCTTGTAACCATATACGAATACCAACATCATATCTGTCGAAGCCAAGACATCTTAATATCGTCCTTCCATACTATTGGTATGCAGCGCATATCTTGCCAACAGATTTATATCCCATTTACAGCTGATCTGGTGGTGTCGACCACATGCTATGAATGTGGCCCCAATCACCACAGGAATACCAAGTATGTAGGGACAGGAATGCAAAAACTCTCCAAGTAAATGTCTCAACGGAAAGATCATAAAATATAAAGAAGAAAATGACAGGTTGCTGTTCAGAGCAAGCAAAAGATCCCAAACATGGAATTAATGCACACTCTTGCTCATAACTATAGAATATTTTTGTTGGACAAACTGGCAACAAATTAATAAATTTTGGAGTTTGAGTACTAGCATAGTCCACTGTGCAGGTTTAGTTATCTCCCCTAATCATTCTTTGATAGCTTCTACAACATTTTTTAGTGATAATTTTAAATCTATAATTTGCAAGTCCAACATTTTCATCTAGCAGTGGCTCTACCTCGGGAAGGTTACAGCCAACGAATGTCAAATGCTTACAGAATTGCACCGACATGTTCCTTGTGAGGTCATATCCCTATCCATTCCATGTCATTCTCTATAACTCACAAGCTATTTGTGAGGTCACACCCTATACTTTCAATCCTTTCAAAACAAATCACCTACTAATTCATAGTACTCAAGTGTAGAAATTATGCATAATCGATGTTGTGATGTAAAAAAGAAACACTTGAAGAACTAGATTTCAGACAGCCTTGGTCTGTTCTTCTCCATACATCAATCTGACTGCCAGTATGAATAGAAAAGAAGTTTAGAAACTCTTCTAATAATACTGAGATTTAATTAAATCCCATTCTGTATTTGGCATAACATCTGCACAATGAACTAAGATTTCCATTAGACTGCCTATTACAGAATCTGTGTTTAATTTGCCTTTCAATGGAAATAGAACACATATAATATTGTCCTTGCCCCCTTTCCGAAGATAACCTGACTTAATTAGGTCCTATTTGAGTTCTGCATACAATAAGTACAAAGAAAAATAGGACAGAGGGATAACAGAACCTAATTAGAATTGGTGCAATTCTCTGCAAATAGCGACACCTGCGTTCAATCTTGCTGTTTCAGAACTCCTCTGACAATGATGTTATAAATACATAATTTATTTGATATGATCAATGGAAACCAAATAAAATTCTGAAAAGCACAAAAAACTTTCACAACTGCTCTAACAGATGCAATATAGTCAAATATCTGATTCCTATTAAACGCAGTACAATGACAAATGGAAATAGTATTGAGGAGTGCGACCATTTATTTTCAGGGGGTAGAGCTTGGAGTTTTGAAAACAAGTAATGTCTTGCTCACTTTTGGTGAAATAAATAAACAATTTCCGGGTAGCTTTATAATTTCTTGTGCGGATGCATCTTAACAGGTTGTTGCTTCACTTGGAAAGGCATATTTGGGGGCGTCACGCACCCAAAATAAATAATAACTGTTGCTGTAACATGAAATCAATAAGGAGGAAAAACTCCAATACCACCCTGAAAATAATATAATAGTCGACCCTCAAAAGGAAATCCGACTTACCTGAACTCTTGATGAAGTAACAGACCGACTCTTGTGTGTGGAGTTGATTCCGTTCGCCTTCCCAGGGGTAGAGGGTATGGTAGAGCGAAATAGGATCCGAGCGATAAGTCCGTAGAGAATGCAGGTCATGACCAGGGAAAAACGTAAAATATAACCAAATCCGCCATGTAGATGGTCAAGTAAGATGATCGCTTGAGTTTGAAAGTGCAGGCCTCGATGGTAGTCCCGTCGCTGAATTGGCGCTCAACGGTAGTAGCTAATCCCAGCCAGGGACTGCAGTAAGCGATAGAAAAAGCCCAGATGCTAAGTATGATCCTCTTAGCTCTTTTCACGGTACACATTGTCTGCGATTTGATCGGGTGGCAGATAGCGATGTAGCGTTCGACTGTAAAGGCAGTAATCGATAAACTCGAGGCGTTGATTCCCAGATACTGGAGAAACACCATAATGGCGCAACCAACCTTGCCGATGATGCACTGGTCTATGATGAGGAAAAACTCATAAATAGTCGGTAGAGTCGCTGAGATTAGAACAAGTACATCCGCAACTGCCAATGACACCAATAACAGTTGGTTGGCGTGTGCATGCTGCTAGTGCGAGCAACCACTATTACCACCATCATATTTCCAACTAGGCCCACCAAGAAAATCAGGCTGACAAAGAAGCAACCAACTATCCTGTATGGTATGCTGTAATAAGAAGGCGGTCCCAGGGCGGTCCCGTTCCTAACGCTGAACTCTGAGTGGCCATTTCCACTAAAGTTGATTCCACCGAGACGCCTTCAGCGTCATACACAGTCAAATTATCCATGAGCGAGGGAGCGGTATCCATGTTGGAGGAGACTGCTGAAAAGATACGAAAAAGGAGGTAATGTAATGGTTCATTTTCATGGTAATTCCTGTAAAGAGACACAGAACAGATAATCATCATCATACTATAAATTACTCTTCCCCTCACAAACGATGATACCCACAGTCTCCTAAACCTGCTCATAACTTATCAAGCTGACATACAACAACCACATCTATGTCTGCTCTCAACCTTCTTTTCCATTTCCACTCCGCCTCATTCCACCAAATCCTACCCCTCACTCTCTTCTCACTGCCGTGCAGTTGACGTTTTGAAACATTGCAACTTTTTCCTGTAGATGGAATGGTCACATGCCATATGGCAATTCTACAATTCCCTCTCTCTCTCTGCCATTCGCACTCTCATTATACCATTATAGCGGATTCAGGGGTACTATGCTAGTTTCTACATAAATCACAGGCCTAAGACTAAAAGAGTCATTTTTCTTATTTATCAATAGTATTTTCAAAGGCTTCATGCTATGAATGAGCCTCCAAACTTCACCTGGACAGAAACTAGGTCACTTTGGGAATTAGCCAATGAGAGAAGTTCTTACAATACTCACTTTATCAAAAACTTCTCTGATTGGCTGAATTAAAAACTGACCTATTTTCTGTCCAATGAAATCAGTTGGCTTAATCAGAGCATTGTACCTTTGAATATACAAAAGACAAGCAAGGCTAGACTAATGGGATTGGACTTGAGCTTAAATGTTTCTTTTTTCAACAATTATTACAGTTGCAAATTAGTGCAGGTGACTTTCTCCATAAGGAGTGAGTCAATTAAAGTCAAGCTAATGAATGTATTATGATTCATTATCCCATAAATGTCTAATCTGAAGTAATTAAATGCTGGTACATATGTTCAAATGCAAATACTCGTAACTATTTTGGTCATAATGTTGTTTTCCTGCGTCAACATTAAAGTTTAATGAATAAATTTGCATGATATATCCACTATCCAGGCCTGCGGGAATCAACAGATGAGCAGATATAAAGCTGTTAGACACACACTTTTATGTTTATTTTTTCTTTGCCAATGAGTGACTTCAAGGTCAAGCCTTGGTGTCTATTGAGCCCATGTTGGCAACACATTTAATTAAAAGAATATCGGAGCCCACTCGGCAGGGATTTAACAAGTATATACGCAACACGCGAACAAAGGATGACCTTGGTGATCTGTTACACTCTAAAAAATGTCGGGACAAAATTGGTTTTTTAGATTCAAAATGGTTTTTGAAAAACCAAATTTCAATGCAAAACCAACA
>JAPTHN010000172.1:309777-441562 GCA_026936325.1 Platynereis dumerilii
GTGCATTATGCAAAACCATGGTTGCTTGCAATTTCTGTCAACCTTTTTCTTTGTCAAGCTTCCCACAGGACTGACTTTCATTGGAAGAGAGCTGAAATGCTGGCACCAAATTCCCTGAAGAAGTCTGAGTTACAATAATAGTAGGAATGCAATGGTAAAATATTTCAATTGATGGTAATGACTTGCATTGAGATAGCCAAGTGTGTGCAAATGACTTATCTTTTTTTTTGGCAAATCAGAGCTCAGGGTTACAGATCATGTCCTGGGGGAACAAACTACAGGTAATACGTTGCCATGACTTTCCTCTTTACACTAGAAAAGGTTGGATAGTAATTACTGGCTAATCTATAGAACTCTACCAAAAAAGAAAGTCAAGTTTTTCTTGACCACCCTGTAAGGCTGTTTAACTGATACAGATACCATTTTTCTGAGGCCCGAAAGTGCACCTTTCACAGATACTGCATTTTAATGGTCTGTGATCACTGATGTCTTATTCACAATATTCTAGCACTTTTAGGCAAAAATTACATACTATGCCTCTGAGTTTCCTTGATATCTTCAGTTAAATTATTTCATGATTCTATACTTACGTCCACGTAGCTGGCATTGATGTAATGCGAATAGGGATCACCATTCAGTTGAGATAATTCCACTCTATTGCTGTCGTCTGTGAAAAAAGGAAAAAAGAGGAAGAAATTATTGTTAGATTTACAGTTGCACACTGAAGTATTCGTACAGATCAGTGACTTCACGTAGATTGCCACGTGAAAAGACTTTACAATTTTCAAATGGATACTTGAAAACACATTCAGAAATTGGTTCAGCATTAAAAATCTTGGCTAACAATTTAAGTCATCAGAGTAAAATATCTTTGACAATTGCCAGCTCAAACAAACCACTACTTAAGCTTAGATATAAATATAGAAATTCTTCACTTACAAGGATCTAAGTTCCTTGTAGCGTTTTTCGGCTTGAACTCCCTTGTGTTGCAGTAAATTTTTGTTCATTTGGAGCTGACTGTTGTACACTCTGGAATAAAATCATAATACATTTAACAACACCAAATGGAAGGAAGAACCTCCGGGGCAAAAACTACAGTGAATATATTGTTGGCAAGAACACCGCTGCTTGCAGTAAGTTAAATGGTGATGTTTTGCCATTGTATAAGGTCTATTCTAAATATTTTCTACCAAACTGCTTGAGTAACCTTACAGCCTTTCACTTTGATAAAGAAAAAATGAGGACCCCTTCACTGTGAGAAATACACTTCGTGTCTCATGAAAACTGGTGAAGTGACCGGTGCTGGACACAGAATAACCAGCAGGCCATGGTCGGATCTATTACAGCCAACACTTTGATATAGAATTAAAGTGGACTGTGGCCATGTGAAAATGTCACTTAATGTGTCATCATGCTGAAGATTTGTCATGATCAAACCCAATACTTTCAATGTTAAGCTGATTGAATCAGACTTATCCCACTTGTTGGATTATGCATCTGATTTTCACTCTAAAATCCGTTATGAGAAGTCAAATGGCTTTCTCTTGATCATGACTAATCAAACAGCCTCTATGTTTCCTATGTTGAAAGTAGAGGAATGACACTTCATCGGCTATCATGAGTCACAAAGGCCATTTCACCGTGCCACTGTCAACCTAATTCTATATCAAAGTGTTTGGCTGTAAAGTATATCTTATGTATCTATCTAAATTTTATATTCATTATGAATATCAATTGTTGTTACCTTATATTGTTCCTCAATAGCATGTGAGGTTGTAGCTTGTTTCACCCAGTCATTCAATTCTTCCACTCTCACTGCACTGGAGAACATTGTGTTTTCGTATGCTCCGTTGGGTCCAGACCTTATGACAAGAGACATTTCACCTCATAAATGATCAGTGATTAGTTTGTGAAATATTTTGTATTCTCTACTTTTGCATGAAGCGGCCATTTTGGTTGCAATGTTACATTTGCATGGGGATCTTTATGACTGTACAATGAGTCTTGTCTCATGTGCAATGCAAATTGTGGTCGTCTACTGCTCTTGTAGATTTTGAACTTTGCAATTTAATGAAAAACAAAATGTAGTTTTCAGAAGCTACAAAACTACTTGCAATTAAAAAATGGTAAAAGTGTTGTTGCAATTCAATTAAATAAGCTGAAATTACATAAAATTAATAGAGAATTTTAAAAGGACTGGACTTTGTAAGAAATTAGTTACCAACCACCAACGCTGTTAAGCTGCTCCAACGATGAGGCTTTCTCCAATTTTGGTTTTGGCATTAGGAGTTTTTTTAGATTGAGTGTAGCGTATGGTTTGTCTTGATTGGTTTGGCAGCTGCCTTAGCCGAATTGCTGGTTAAAAAGCTTTTAACTGTGCATAAATATGCAGGGGGTTTCGGACATGTGGTTCAGTTCAGGTGTTGTCACATTGTCTTTCTGAACAAATCTGTTCGGACTTTTAATTTTGGTGAATTATCGGACACCACTGCGACGTTTTGTTGAGAACTGATGTTGTCGGTTTTACCTCATCATTGTGGTATGTATGGTCCACTGGCTCAGCATATTCTGAAATGAATTATTGAATAATTCTACTGCTCTTATAGATTTCATGTGAACTTGATTAAATAATTGTCCTGGAGTGGTTTGAATTAAAAAATAAATTATATTTGAGAGTATCTGCATAGGCCTATATACAAATTACACGGTAGGACCATTTATGCTGTATCCTATATTATTATCATTTTACAGGGCATTGTCTGGCCCAGTTAGCGGGCATTGATGGCCATTATTATCATTTTGCAGGGCATTGTCTGGCCATTAACGCCCAGAAAACGCCACATGGTGTATGTACCATATCGTGACGTCATCAGAAGTGACATCATGGCGATGTTATTGAATTCAGGGTACAATTTTCTGTCAGTTTTGGCTCAATCTTGGCCAAAAATTGTCCGATTTGAATGATTTAAAAACCTAGAATTATCAAAGTCACCATGCTGAGTTCATTTTTCGACTCGGGATTTGACGTAGCCTTAATAACAAGGCCATACAATGGAAAAATCGGCACTGGCGTTCAGTGAAGGTAATTTTTTTTCCTGAATGTTAAAAATGATAATAATGATAATAACATTTTGTTTTCGGCATTATGGGGTATTAATCAGTTATGGCCCTCGGTCAGAATCATTTAATGCCCTCACCGCGGCTCAGACATTAAGTTAATGATTTCTGCCCTCTGGCCATAACTGATTAATACCCCATAACGCCCACCAAAAAAACGTTATTGACCACTTAACGCCCACGTATTGTGAGTTCATCAGAAGTGACCGTCATGGTGATGTTGTTATTTATGGGTTAAAACGCCAAAATACGTCAGAATTGAAAAATTGTAAGCCTAAAATTATCTCCACGAAGAGGAAACACTGTTATGTAATCGGTTTGCTCTAGATTAAATAACAAGACCGTGAGAACGCGAAAACGGAGCGGGCGTTAATGACAAAAAACTTTCTTCTTGGATATTGATTGTGTTAACAAATGGTAATAATGATAATAACATTTGTTTTCAGGCTGCTCGGCAGCCTGGTTTCCTAGCAACATAGCGTCACAACTGCTGTAGGCCCTGAAACAGTTTTGACGTTACCATTTTCCTGTTCTCTTTTTTTTAACAGCATGGCAGCCAGTAATTTGCTATTTAAATGAGATCTAATGCAGCTAGAATCATAATTATTATTTTCATGAATGCAGTAACATCTATTCTATGCTAGTTTAAAGTTTCAGCTTCTCAGCTGTATCCATTTTCTCAGTTAATTTCAGTCAACTGTGTCAAAAATTGTCTTTATTTATTTAAATTGACATTGGCACAGTCATTTTACTGCAGTAAAAAAAGACTCGTGAAGTTTTTTTATTTTTTGCCATTTGTTTGATAATAACTTGTTTATGACATATGCAAATTAAGAAAAAAATTTGTATGATCGTTTTCCTAAATTTGATTACTGCCAAATAGATGCACGCAAAATCTGCAATTAATAAGTGTGTTGGTGCCCTTTGAGCTCTTACAGAAAAAGTATTTTAAACCTTTTTCTGCAAATATATGGCAAATGTATTTGTGTAAATCCTTGGAAGACGTTTCTGACGTTCTTGTGCGACAAATACATGTAATGCTTTATTCTGTGGTACATAACCAAAAACTCAATTTATGACTTTTAAGCAGTCATCAGGCATAACATGCCGTTACCATGGCAACCAAACGAGTCGGTGAAATTTTTTTGTTTTTTCAATCTCATTTTTGAAATGTATGGGTCCCATAGAGTACCTGTGCAAATTTTTAGAAAAATCTGTATGATCTAACCACCATGCTTGAGTCACCTTAAGTTCATGATTTCTGCCCTCATGCCATAACTGATTAATACCCCATAATCATGATAATGCCCTCCAAAAAAACGTTATTGACCTGTTGGACGTCATAAACCGCGCCTCTTCGTTAATTAAAAAATGTGAAGGTGTGCCAATTTTTGCTGAGGTAGTATGAAGGCCAGACAGACAAAATGACACATACAACATGAATGCTTATTGCTTACCATTTTCTTTCTTTTTGAAAGGCAGGAGATTCGAAAATGATCTGAAGTATCTGCTTCCTCTTCTGAAAAGAGATTTTTTCATCATAATTTATGTCTCAACAATCACTGAATTAGTCATTTAATCTTTGAAGCTTGAAGACCTGTAATGTGTCAACATTTTGTCAAATCAATATATCTATAGGTTGCCGCTGAAGTTAGACATTACTATATAATCATATGTATTTGCAAATCTTGCTACTGGATGGATGATGATGGGGGCTTTCAGGCCACAGCACTACAGCAGCCAGCTTTATCTGCGAGCATTAGCGAGCAGGCTACAACATTTCACTGTGGTGGTCTATTTGACATCCTCGCTCACATGCATTTTTTGAAGCAGCCAAGCTCAGAGCTGCTGTGTTCTGCTGAGCACAGACCTTAGAGGCAACAGCGCAGACCTTAGGGGCAACAGTCCTACTGCCCTAGATTCCAATTCAATACCCAATTCGACTTGAATTTTGTTAGTCTGCAGCCTCGTTCGCTCGCCTGCTTGAACAGCGGATTGTTTCAGTCGGTCGGGGGGGGGGGGAATGGGGGGGGGGGCTTTTCATCCGTATTTATGCTTTCCCCCAGACCACTGAGCTGCAAATAATATTTTGAAGAGTATATGGAGCAACGCGGGCCTGTGAATACCAAAAGACACCCATACAAGCTTGCGAATGCAAAAGCCCCAATCCTAAATTTAGACTACTCTGTCTGGATCTGCCACTGGGAGGAAGCCACGACAATTAGTCGAAGGATGATTGAACTGCCATCCAACAAAGACCCAGATTTTGAATTGAATTTGAATTTATTGAGAATTTACAAATGTATGTACAGATGACCCTCCAAGAGCTGGATCCAAACCCATGACCCTGCAATTGGCAGTCTAACATGCTTACACTAGATTATCCCTCCCCAGCTTATGTTGCTGTAACTGTCAAATATTTTGGTAAAATTATTCTTTTTAGAGTATTTTCCACCTTATAAAAAATACCTTATCACACTTGTTGAGAATGGCCTTGTCCTAGACCAATCAGATGCAAGTAAGTTGCTGAGTATGGTAATTAGAAAACAGAAGAGGCTGGTCTTTGAGACTCCATGACTGCCCAGTTGTTTCCCCTAAACCAGTAGGTTCTTTTGTTCAGAGATAACTTCTCCCGTGGGAATGTCTCAAAAGTGACTGATTTCAGGCCATCAAATCAAAATGTGTTGATTTCAAATTTTCCCATGGATTATGAAAATTTGTTATTCTTTACATTCTTGCCTGAGTCTATTTCGCTGAGTGGTATTTTCAGGTTCAGTAGCCAATGCCTGTCAGAAATGTCTAGGCTTGCCAAATTCCATACTTCAGGAAATTGCCTACATCAACCGATTTTCCAGAATCTATTTACAAGCAGGGGCATCTTTTGCAATTTAAGAATTAATAATCAGAAATAGGCCATATTTTGTAAGAAATAAGAACAAAGGAGAAAAAACCAAGAGGCTGTTGTCTAATTAAAGGGTCAGACCTGTGGGGATTCTGACTGACAACAGTCTGCTGTATAACTAAACAGGCAAGCGCGCAAGGCTGCAGACTGACGAAATTCAAGTCGAATTGGGTATCGAATTGGAATCTAGGGCAGTAGAACTGTTGCCCCTAAAGTCCGCACTGTTGCCTCTAAGGTCTGCGCTCAGCAGAACACAGCAGAACTGAGCTTGGCTGCTTCAAAAATGCATGTGTGCGAGGACGTAATATAGAGCACCAGCACGGAAATGTTGTAGCCTGCTCGCTAACGCTGGCAGATAGAGCAAGCTGCTGTAGCAGGGGGTCAGACAGCTGTTTGCACTTTTTTCAAAAACTCTCCATAAACCCCAAATTTGAGACCTCTTTGCAGATTGGCGGTCCATTGGAAAAATGAATTTTCTCTCTTCAATTTGCAAACGGGTTTTGCCACGTCATTCACTGTTACCTGTTGGTTTCCTAATCTTCGTATTAGATGAGTACCCCATACTTATTTAATTAGTTAGTTTATTGACACCTATGCTGCAAGATACGATGTGCATTGAATCAATTGATTAAACCATGAACTGATGCAAACAAATTGTAGTCCGTGAATTAATAGTATGATGATGATGCCAGAAATGAGAGATCCCTTCAGGCCTTTTTACCTTCCTATCATGCGGTATCTGTGAATGAAATTGATGGCAGATGGCAAACATGATAGTGCCTTTTGTTTGCCGTAAGTGAAAACAAGAATCTGAGGATTCAAACAGGTTAAGCAATCTTGGCATAGTTTTCATTGTAGTAAGATTTTGAAAATTGGGATGAGTTTATAGCTCAATGATTTATTACCCAGGTCATTGAAAGATAAACATATCCCAACTTTTAAAATCTCGCTATCAATAATATCTATTCAAAGATTGGTAACCCAGTGTTTGAATCCTCTTATAAAAACACAAATTCGATCAAGTAAATCTTAAACACAAAATCAAATAATTATTTGTGACAGTAGCTGCCCACTTCATATGAATTGAGTTGATAAGATGAACCTACCGTTTCATGACAACCACTGCTACTACCACAACAGCTAATACAAGAGCCGCAACCACTCCGATTATGGGTCCAAGAAGGCCTGAAAATGTTTTATCCAATTGATGTTTATTTTCCAAGAATATTTCAAGTTGGAATTACCAACCCAATTATGATAAAACCAGGTGTATAGATGTTCATTATACTTGATAAGACCACACTGTTCATGGTACACACTTATATTTTTCTTGTATATATATATTGTTTGTGTATTTTTTTATTTATGAGGCTAAACTGGTCAATTGCCACTCTTTTGAATGTAAAACAAATTTACGACCGAGTATGTAGCTCAAGATCCCTTCAAAATATTTAAAAATGATCCAAAAAATATGGTTTATAAAAAATGTGGTTGCTGCCTGTTTATTTTTCAAAATATTTATAGGTTATTTCATGGCAGGGACCTGTATTTCTCCAATATTTTCACCCGAGACCCAGTATTTCTTGAGACTCGCAGGGTCTTTCGTGAAAATATCAGCGAAATACAGGTCCCAGCCATGTCATAACCTATTTATCCCATGTCTTTACTTAATACATAGCCAATCTGAACTTAATGAGACTCACTTTTCAAAAAAAGGAATTTGCGAGCTGACCGATTGCCGAAAAAAGTGCAGTATGGCAAAAATAAAGAAAGCTGAGTAGGCCTACCAAATAACCATCCACATCCATAGAACAAAGGCTTAGCTACATGTTAGATTTTCCCCAATGTGGGTCTCGGGAAATACAGGGTCCCGGGTGAAAATATCAGGGAAGTACAGGTCAAAGCCATGAAATAACCTATAAATATGTCATGGGAGCATATCATTTGGACCAATCTGTGGATTTGACCAGTACATATCCCTTTTTGGGTATATCAGAGTAAGATTATCAAACGTGACTTATTTGTTCATTTGATAATGTGGCCTGCCCTTTTTGTCATTTTTGAAGTCATTACATTGAATGAAGCGAAAAAATCTAGTCCCTATCAGCGTGCCTCGGCGGCCCAACGTCGCCCCACAGCCGGTCCGATGCTGCTGACATCGGACCGACGCTGGGATGACGCCGGACCACCGAGGCACGCTGACAGGGGTAGGCCTACCATTCAAGCATGCATGCGCTACATTTGGTTCAGCCTTGTTCAGAGAATCATAGAAGTGAGAAAATTATTAAAAACAAAGCAATATTTTGTTGTACCATAGTATACAAATATTGTATACTACCCAGGTATCATTAAGGCCCTCGCCCAACGGCTCGGGCCTTAAGAGTCATTGTCAGAGAAAACTTCATATTTGGTGGCACGGGGAGGTCTGCGGATCATGATGAAATTCGGTGGACTGAATACTTAAATTACTTATATTGAAAAAATAAATTACCCCAAAGTATTTTTTTCTAAATGCATTTCCCTCTGAGCTGGAGCTATTTGAATAAATGGAGCAAATGACGGCCAAGTGAAAAATTCAACTTTTTGGCATCCTAAAATTTAGACATTCCCGCTGTTCAATTTTTTGCAAAGTTTCTACGTTATGGCATTAATGTTTTACCTATGGCAAGACTAATACTTGGAGATACTTCAGTATAAATTTCACCTCATTTGGGTGTTTTACTAAAATTTCAGTGGTCGCAGAAAAGGGGTCCTATTCTCAAAATTGCCAATTTGCTGCATGCTCGCAAATTGGCAAAATATAACTGCATATGGCTAACTTGAGCATCCATCTATGGGTAATCTTGTATAACTGCAGTGATATATAGGCACTGTCAGCCAATTACCAAAAATAAAACCGTGGTGCACTCAATAAACTTTTTTTTTACACCATCTTGAAAATGGGGTCTTTCCGAATTTTCCTGGAAACATGAAATTTCAACATTTTGTCCATTTCCGCTGTCATTTTTTTCTCCAAGTGCATAATCTTTGTTCTTCATTTTTTGCACATGGCATGACATGTGCTTTGGGATACTCTAAGAAACAATTCAGCTTATTTGATATTTTAGTTAAAGCTGCAGTAGGCACTGAGCATTGTTATTTTTCTAAAAATTGCCAAATTTCCGAATGTCTGCAAATTAGCAAAATATATAGCAAACTTGAGCGTCCTTTCAGGGATAATCTAGCATAACTGTGTTGATATATTAATGCATCAACCAATTTCCAAAAATAAAACAGTGGTGCGCTGTCTAAAGTTTTTATTCACACTATCTTAAATATTGTGTGTTTCCGCTTTTTCGAAAAAACTATTAAATTTTAACATTTGGCCATTTCAGCGAAGTATAACTGCAAACAGCTTACTTGAGCATCCCTTCATGGGTAATCTAGTATAACTATGTTGAAATATAAGATGTATCAACCAATTTCCAAAAATAAAACAGTGGTGCACTGTGTAAACTTTATACTTATACCTTCTTGAATATTGGGTGTTTCCGCATTTTCAAAAAAATATTGAATTTCAATATTTGGCCATTTCTGCGAAATATAACTGCATACAGCTAACTTGAGCATCCATTCATGGGTTATCTAGTACAACTGTGTTGAAATATAAGATGTATCAATCAATTTTCAAAAGTAAAACACAAGTGCACTGTGTAAACGTTTTATTCACACCATATTGAATATTGGGTGTTTCCGCATTTTCAAAAATTATTTAATTTCAATATTTGGCCATTTCAGCAAAACATACTGCATACAGCTAACTTGAGAATCCATTCATGGGTTATCTTGTATGAGTTTGTTGAAGTATAAGATGTATCAACCAATTTACAAAAATAATCAGTGGTGCACTCTGTAAACTATTTATTCACTCCATCTTCAATAGATTGGGTGTTTCCACTTCTTTTTTTTAAAATTACATTTCAATATTTGGCCATTTTAGCGAAATATAACTGTATACAGCTAACTTGAGCATCCATTCATTGGTTATCTAGTATAACTCTGTTGAAATATAAGATGCATCAACCAATTTCAAAAAATAAAATAATGGTGCAGTCTGTAAATTTTGTATGCGTGCACATAGCCTTGAAAATAGTCTTGTTTCGGCATTTAAAAAAAAAGCACAAAATGTCTCAAAATTTTTGTATACATTTTTTTTGTTCGCATTTTCAAAGTAACTAAACCATGGGTTATGTGTTTTTCCAATTGCAAGACTTACATTAATTGCGATATCCTTGTATGAATTTCAACTCATTCAGGTTCCTTATCTATCCATAGCAGGTACTGAATATAGACAGCTAAATTGCCAGATATGTCATGGCCAAGTGTAACCACATCAAAGCAGAATTGAACACATTCAATCCAGGGAATCTATGTTGAATTATAAATATATAGGCCTAAAGACATATTATAAATATATAATAAAAGACATATCAACTATTTGAAATTAGAAGATGTAGTGCACTCACTGTACAGAATTTTGAAATGGGGTTGGTCGCAGATTTTTTAACATCAAATAAAATTTCATGTTATTGCCCATATTCATTTCCTGACATTCCTCAGACCAAAATTTGTTTTGCCAATTGACTTGGAGACCCCTTTGAACATAAACTAGTATAAAATCAGGGAATGCTGAGTAGAGAAATATGTTTCACATAATGTTTTGATAAAATGTTGTGTATTCACCAAAACAAGCTGAAAATCATCATTTGTTAATATATATATGCCTATATGTATGACCAATATTTAAAATTCATCATGGTGCTGGCACTGGGAAATTTCCAATTGCAAGATTCGGTGTTGAAGATGCAAAAATACAAATTTCACAAATTCATTAATGTATATGAATGATCAATATTTAAAATCCATCCTTGTGCTGGCACTGGGAAATTTCCAGACCAGTGACCTCAACCAAACTGACAGCGAGGCTCTGTAGCATCACCATAGCAACCCTTTTTTTCTCCACTCATCTCCTTATGAAACCTTTTTAAGAAACGATAAAATATATGTTTGTATAATAGTGATAATAATTTATTTTATGAAACGATTTTTATGGCATATACCTCCTTCATTGGTGAGTGACTAAGCAAAGGGATACCACAATACTGACCTAATAGTTCACCAAAATAAAGTCTTCGGGGTTGCCGATATATGATGACAGTTGGGCGAGGCTCTGGATTTTACTCCCTGGAACAAACTATAATTTGCTCATTTCATCGTTACTACTGCTCACCAGGCACCTAAAGCTAACAATAGGGTACCAAGGTAAAACGTATTTATTGACTTCTTATAGAGTCAAGTATGGTAAATCCTCACAGGACGGTTTTACCAGCAGGGTTGATGGATTTAGGTGCCCTAACCTTCAATTTTGTTGTCATGGTTTCCGAAACACTTACGAATAGTTTTGTTTTTGACATGAAATGATAGAAGGAATGTGCCCTTTCCAGTGGACTAAATAATATTTTTGAACCTATTCCAATTTTCCAGGAAATACAGCTTTAGCCAAAATTGGACGGATTCACCCTCTTGACTCTAGTATTGTCAGACTGATTTATCCTAAAACATTGACTTGACACACGTCAGATGCTGTTTTTGCATGGAAATAGTTATCCTACACGGCCGAAACCTATATCGAAATGTAGGAAATTGAATTTACAACATTGCACTACCTAAAAGTTGATTCACCCTAAATTTATGGTGCTGCTATGGTAGTACTACATGCACTATATTTTCGCAGCAATTTGAGTATAAGTAGGATTGAATGGAAATTCAACCCTACTCCGCTAATACCTTGTCACCAATGCCTCAGAATGGCATTCCATATACTTAGAAATAGTTAGACATTGTGCTGTTTTTACACCTAAGTGCTTTCATATATAGCTTTGTATATACAGTTCATCTTGTATTCAGAAATTCAGCTTTAATTACAACATGATACATGATATGGAGAATAAGTTGTTCTTGGTTCCAGGTATATCCATGTATGAACAATAATATTATTGTTCAATGGAAACTTACAATGTTGGAGACATGACGTTTCAACCTCTCAGCTAGAGGTCTTGTTCACATGTGAGTGAAACACAGGATGACTTGATGTGTTCGTTGGCATCATCAAGACTAGACTAGCTGAAGACAACACCTTGAAGCAAAGATGTGAGCTGAGCGTCGAGCAACTCATCCAACTCCTGGAATTCTGCCTCAATACTACCTATTTCGTCTATGACAGCACCTATTACCAGCAGACACATGGTGCAGCTATGGGATCTCCAGTATCTCCAATAGTGTGTAATATATACATGGAGGATTTCAAAGACATTGCCCTCTCCAGTGCACCAAACCCTCCTTCCCTCTGGATGAGATATGTCGATGATGTAATAGCAGTGAGCCATGAATACTTTGTCGAGGAACTTCATGAACATATCAATAGTATAGACCATCACATACAATTCACCATCGAGCCGGAGCAGAATGGCAAGCTACCCTTTTTGGACTTGTGTATCAATATTCTAGATGATGGTGGCACCAAACTGACAGTTTATAGAAAGCCTACCCTTACAGATCAATATCTCACCATCCCCTAGAACACAAACGATCTGTAGTCCGCACCCTGTAGCACGGGCCAGGAACTGCGTCTCGACCAAGGAAGACCAACGAAGCAAGATAAAGCACGTGAAAGCAGCCTTGGCAGCTAATGGTTACACAAAATGGGCAATGCATCTCCCCAAGCCAAAGACCAAGGAGCAGTCAGACTCCAGCAGCAGACCATCCACAGGCAGAATGCCAACTGTAGGAGTACCTTACGTGAAGGGTTTGTCTGAGCACCTTGTCAGAATCTACCGATCTTTTGGCATCAGCACATTCCATCAACCACAGAACAAGATTTGACCCCTACTAGTTCACCCTCAGGCTAAAACTCCAGATGAAAACAAATGTGACATCGTCTACGAGATCACCTGTGACCAGAACAGCCAACACAAATATATTGGAGAAACAAAACGATCGCTCGGCACCAGAGTCAAAGAACACCAGAAGATAGATCATCCCACTGTTGTAGGAGAACACAGCATCTCAACAGGGCACTCCATCTCCCTTCACAATTCCAAAATACTCTGCAGAGAACAAGACTGGATCAAGAGGAAAGTCAAAGAGTCAATCTGCATCAGACAGCAACACCCCAACAGCAACCGAGACCAAGGCTATCAACTCCCCCCTGTCTACAACCAACTCCTGAGTGTTAACAACAACGAACACATCAAGTCATCCTGTGTTTCACTCACATGTGAACAAGACCTCTGGCTGAGAGGTTGAAACGTCATGTCTCCAACATTGTAAGTTTCCAGTGAACAATAATATTATACATGATACATGATGTATTTGTGCATTTTCACTCATTTTTCCAGACTTTCGTTCACAAAAATCTAACTCCAATCGGATTTATTACTCAGAAAATTATGCCATGTTAAAGTAAAATATCCAGAATATGATTTTCAACAACTTCTGAAACTTTGAAAATGATTCGATCATCGAGAGCTGAATTATTAAGCTGAAATCAGACACCAGTTTGTAAAAGTTACCGTCATAATCTCTGCCCAGCAGGATGACGTCAAGTTTCAGCAGTATTTGAAAAATGTCATGCAGGGCCAACTTTAAGGGTCTTTAAGACCATTTATATTTCAACAATTGGCTCCTATATACCCTCATTGTAAAGGCTATAGATGTTTTCTAGTATTTTTCAGGACTATAGACTTTTATTTCTAATCATTTTCCTTGTATTGGTATTTTGTTAAAGTTATGGTATTTTTGCATTTCATGAAAACAAGGTTTACTTATTCACATCTCATACCTTAGTTTATGAATTGCACCACGATTTTATTTTTGCTATTTGATGTACTAAAGTAACACTATTCACCAGTATATCCACTTTTTTTATGAGAGGGATGCTCAAGACAGTAATACTGAATCAAAAGTGAGTTATTTTTCTTTTTTGCCACAAAACTAAAAAAACCCAGATTTTAGCATATTACAAAGTGGAATAAAATGTAACTTTCAAGAGATATAGCAAAGATGAAAAGCTGTATGTAAAGTACAACTCGTAAATGTAATTTACGTAAAATCTCAACCTTCTATGTTTAATAGCTTGGCTGCTGGGAATTTTCAAACATTACCTCATATAGAAAGCAGAATGTGCAAATCAGCCAGAATCGGTCCAAATTGTCAATCTGGGACCACCCCGTGCCACTTTTTTCTTAAAATATGAAGTTTTCTCTGACAATGACTCTTAATGATACCTGCCCTCGGTTGCCAGTCATTAATCACCTGTAAGGCCCTCCAAAAAAAAATTATTGTTTAAATAATTTTACCTGTGTTCCGATTTTTTCTTCCTGATTCATCTGTATTTCGTGCATCTTCTTGTGGATTAGCTTCAATAATAACCTTTTTCGTTGTTTCTCCATCTTGTCCAGAATCATCTGGTCTGTTTGTTGGGGTTGGATCTCTATCACGGACAACTGGAGTTGGTGTGGCAGTTGGTGGAGCCGGTGTGATTGGTGGCTGGTTTTGTATGTCTGATATATCTGAATTATAGAAGTTCATTATATATAGGGCTTGTTGCTTTTTTTGATAAAGCCATTCCTTCAACTGGTGGTTTGGTTTGTGTACTGTATCTTGAAATGAAGCGTATGAACCCAAACCACTGAACAATGTGCTTGTTATGCATACCCAGGATAGAACCAAAAACACAAACAATCATTCCATAGCAAAACCCTAAAAAAGCTTAATTATACCAAGGGCCATTGTCGTCAACTTCATTTCCTGTCAACTGCTAAATTTGTTGTATTCACAAAAACATTTCAAAGACAAAATGCCAACCCCAAATGACGTGCCCTCATCAAAAACTGGTCTTGCAGATTTGGTAAAAACAAGAAAATCTTAAAAAAAAAAAGAATTGTAGGGACCTTTGTGTGAAATATGAAGTTTCTTCAAACACATATTTTATTTTCCGAATATTCAATTGATTTCCTATGTATGTGTAGTCACATCTATACCTCCAATGTACCTACTGTGATTTGACAAACCTACTGCATGTTACCTCATGATTGGACATGCCTAATTATAGTTGTTATAAATATTTTTTGTCATAAAATTTTTTTTCTATAACAACAAACTAATTCTTCCTTGCATATTAGGATTATTACACTTTTCATAAAAATGTGAACATCATAGGAGTAGTGAGAAGTTGAATATCTAATGTTTTCATACAGTGTGTTTGTACACTTCTATTATATTATCCCAAATCTTTATATACTTAGGCTATATTTGACCAATTTCCTGAAGGAAATCTCTATGGGATATGCTCCAGTTGTGCTTTGGAGATGGCCCCCAATCACCCAACCATGACCAGTTGACCCAATTGTCATGGTTGAGTGGCTGCTGCCTCTCTGATGTATCTTCTGTGTATCAAGAGGGGAAACATATACTTGATTTGTAAATTGTACTCTCAGAACCTCCTCTGTGGCATGAGTACCCTCCTAATATTGGAGGTCAATTAGGAGGGTACTCCTGCTATAGGGAAAGTATATCTGCAAGTCCAACTTGCCTGTGGCCCCCTCCAGAAACTTAGAAGCTCCACCACTGCAGTACACAATAACTGATGACAAATTGCACTTGGCTGGGTATTTTTGTCCCTTTAGCTAGAGACCTTCAATGTTAAGTCTTTCATCATTTGGAGCTTGTAATATAGATCTGAGATGGTCCCTACAAAAATACTGTGCTCCCTCTTAGTGTATTGTCAGTGCACCTCACAGCTGTTGGTAGGATGAGCTCATTGCAAAGCTGAAAGAACAACAACTCTACATTATTTTACATGTGCTAGGCCTATCTGACATTAATAAATAAAAGAGGGAAATTCAATGTCAAAATTAATCATTCACTATGTGAACGTAGGCCTACAAGGGCCCATGTTTTCATAAGTTTGATACACTTAATGTACTGTGCACCAAAAAAGTTATGGGGAAAATGGGAATGAGTCCGTTTTTGCCTGTAATTACTCAATTATTGATTTCCGAGGGCAATAATTGCACTTCTATCTTTTCAATAGACATCTCATGAACAGATCTGCCTGTTTTTTTTTTTTTTTATAAATTTTAATCTGCAAACTGGGTATGCCAGACGAAAAAAGAAATTTTAATCTGCAAACTGGGTATGCCAGACGAAAAAAAAAGTTATGGGAAAAATTGGACTTCTGGAGTAAAAACTGCTACATGATATCTCTCACACAAATGACGTCAGTAATATGTTATTACACAATTTTAATGGAATATAACATTGTTTGTCCTTGACAGATGTTTATAACAATGGTTTTTAGTCATTTTTAACTGATATTAATGATTTTGAAATAAAATGGCTTCAAAATGTAATGCTTTCTTAAAAATATGTCCTGTAGGTTACTCAATGCCCAGTTATTGTGAATAAATGTTATTGAAATGACAATTGAGCATGTGCAAGTTGTCTCCTTGAAGTGAAGATGAGCAGTCCACTGAATGACAAACAAGATAATATCTAACAGCACAACACAGGTTGTAAACTATAGCCTCATAATTTGGGATAATAATTATCATAATCATAACTGGTTATAATTACTCATCAATCTACCTACTAATTAACTATATGGTATTGTCATTGCTATGCCCCACAGATTGCCTGCCATATCTAGAGCTGCATTAAGGCTCCTGTCACTTACTCCAAGCTTGCTATAAGCAGCTTGTGTATTGTTGTATAACTGTATTTGTGGACTGCTGTAGCCGCTATGGGTTGATTGCTCAAGAACTTAGACAATTGCATCCAGCACACCTGTAGGGTGATTGGAATGCCTTTAATCTATAGGAACACTATCTATAAAATAACGTGCACAAGGCACTTTAAAGGGCGCTCCTATAACTCATGACACTGGAAGTTCTTGAAAACCAAAGAAATGATTAACCATCTAATCCATTTCACTGTTTCATTGTTTTCCTTCTTTCTCTATGTCAAGCTGTCAGTCATGCTGTGTTTCTAGCCGTGTTTCTAGGTTTCTACCCATCTATCTATCTATCTATCTATCTATATATCTATCTATGTATCTTTCTTTCCACATATCTTTCCATCTAACTTACTACAGTATATTTACTTTATTATTTGTTCATAACCATCTTTCATTCATAGTTTATTTGTACTCATGGATTTCCCGAATTTCACCTGTAACCCCACATATTATATGTTTTATTAATTGCAAATAATATATCTGATACTTTGATAATATGGGATACATAATATTATTGATAAAAATATACTTTATTTCATCTCAAAATGCCTTTTTAAGATCATTACAATAAATGATTCTGAACAATCTAAAAATGTATGCTGTACATGTCATATTATACAAAGGTAGCGATACATCGATGAAGCATGCAGGGATGTTTTGTCCCAATTGCTGACCTCTTGTTGTTTTGAAAAATTCTCAGTGAGCTATAAATAGATCTGGTGTGGGAAACCCCCTGAATGACATCACAGGACTCCCTCTTTCCAGTTTTTCTGGGATGGTTTTCCTGGGTCTCTAAAGTGGTATTTAAACTATGTGCATGGGTCTGTAAAGTTGATCAATCCATTCTTGGCTGATATAATGCAATGTGTGAAGTTTTGAAGTCAATTGGAGCTGTAATTTGTACAAAAATCGACCCACAAGATTCTTCAGGATTTCAATGACAACAGGGAGCTCTCTTAGCAGAGAGCGCCCTAAAAACGGAGCACTATGGAAATGCTCCTCTCAGGAGAATGTCTTGAG
Source organism: Platynereis dumerilii (assembly GCA_026936325.1). Lineage (NCBI taxonomy): Eukaryota > Metazoa > Annelida > Polychaeta > Phyllodocida > Nereididae > Platynereis > Platynereis dumerilii. The sequence goes on from JAPTHN010000172.1 coordinate 327,651, forward strand.
CTGTGTACAAATTGACCAGCCAGGCCAATTTCCTCATTTAATATAGATTGGCAATCTGTAGGCAAACCCAAGTCAGGGATAAAAGACTGAATCATGCTTGGTCAACTATTGACCCTCATTTAACAAATAGGGGTATTAATCTGCTGGTTGGACCACCCTACAGACTGTAACTGCCCATAGAGCAGAGGGGGGTAGGTGTGGCCACCATTTTGAATACTGAAATGCTTTGACTGAATCTTGCTGCCAGAAAAGTGCAGAATAAACTTCAGTGCAAGGCTGGAATCTGATTGAACTATATATCTGAATGGAATTAGCTGAGTCAGTGAATTAGCCTGGCCTTATATATTACTTAGGAACGCATCGTTGGGAAACATATATATAAGTCAGAAGCACAGTGTTAATTAAAACACCTAATTTACAAGGTGGTAAAAATGATCCACATTTACCTTCTTTTACTCAGTACAGCATCTCAATAGGTTGTCAGCACCTCTCAGGACCTTTTTACAATGTTTTAAAAGTTTCCAAAGGGATTAGATAGTATAAATCAATGATTGAGGAATCTGTTGCAAACTAGCCAAATATGGGACAAACAATCAAGATGCCATACAAGCCTAAATTAATTTTTCTGTATGATTCCAACTCATACAATTTGATGAACATTGCATGAAATTAGTTTTTAAACCACAGGGTTCCCACAGTCATGGAAAGTCAGGGAAAGTCATGGAAAAAATAGTGAACCAATTACATTCACATATGTGCATGGCATGACCATGAATCAGGAAAAATGCAAAGGCAGCATTTGAATGCTTTTGCAATATGGCTATGAAAATAATTTAACTGGTGTATAAAGTGGTGGCTTCAGTGATTTCTGTCATTCAAACTACCTGGGCTACTTCGTAGCTTCCTAAAGTCTGGTGCATAAAGTGGTGGCTTCAGTGATTTCTGTCATTCAAACTACCTGGGCTACTTCGTAGCTTTCTAAAGTCTGGTGCATAAAGTGGTGGCTTCAGTGATTTCTGTCATTCAAACTACCTGGGCTACTTCGTAGCTTCCTAAAGACTGGTGCATAAAGTGGAGGCTTCAATGATTTCTGTCATTCAAACTACCTGGGCTACTTCGTAGCTTCCTAAAGTCATATTTTGATGCAATGTCACCGCAAATAATACAAAATTTCTGAATATAACAGATGCTGAATAGAGTACAAACTTATTGGTGGAAATGGCAGTCATAAACTTTGAATTTACTCTTGTCTTGACTAAAATAGACCATTTTCTAAATGAAAACAAGAGACCCCACAGATAAATTTTGTAATAATAAATATTGTTTCAACACGTATTTTCATGATTACATTGACATTTGAATGCTTAAATATATTAATTTGGGAATTATTTTACAAAATATAATTGATAACATTAAAATACATACTTCGGGAAAAACTAAAGGGAAAATCTCCATTAAATAAGTCCCTGAGTCAATTCCCTACTTCTAGAAACTAACATGACAACCACAAAGCAATAATTTATGCTTCTATTTCATTATTGGACTACCTCAGGAAAATTTCCCATAACTTTTTGAGGGAAAAAAAATGGTGCGGCTATCTGAGATTTGCTGGCACACAACATAACATCATAAAACTATTAGCCAGACCTGTTCAGGAGATGTCTTATGAAGGGATGTAACATCAATAATTGTGGAGGTACTTGTAATCGTACGAGTTGACAAAATGCTGGACTGACAGGATCAAAACTTTGGGTCAGTTTTTGGCTTTCCTGGGTTCATTTAACCTCCAAAAACTGTCGGCATTGGCTGTTTATCTAATTAAATGTCACATGTGGGTACTCACGATGTCGTCCCTGCTTCTTAGCTTGAGTATTCTTGCTTGGAAATTTCCACAAAAAGGACTCTTCAGGTTCATTTTTGCATTGAATCTCGCGCTGTTAAGGACTACCTAAATCGCGGGACCTGATCGCGGGACGCGATCGCGGGACGATCTAATTGGCCTTTGACCATTCAAACTGACCAGACTGTCACTGCAGTTACAAAACTATCAGGCCTACAGAAATGGCAGACCCCATTTTAGAAAGCTTGAACGATTTCCAGTTCAATTAGGGCAATTTGGTTGGTCTGACACTAGTTACAGTGTCTTTGTAGTAGTTTAAGTTGTGCATTGAAGAATTGTGAACTTTTTAAATTGGAGCTTGTTTAATTAATACAGGCCCTAGCCTAGTTCATGCTAGCTGGTCAATGATTGGCTCTTGGAGGTACAGTAATATTTTATTTTATTTGACTTTGACAATGTGGCAAGTTGAAACAGCATTCAAAATAAAAAAGGAATATTTAATTTCTTTTTAACTTTTAGGTTTTTGGCCAACACAATTAGGCCTACTAATGAAAATAATGCACTGTAAATGTGGACTGTAATCTAGAATGTCATCCAACTGAAGGTGTCTTTATTGATTGCATTTAACCTATCATCAATGAATAACACTCCCTGTAGTCTATTCATTACAACACCCTGCAAGACATGATTACATGAAATTAATTGAACTTCAAATGTTATCTTTTCAATAACTGCCCTTTGGTTTGCAATTTAGCCAATTATATACTCTGATGCCAATTACCACCCAGAGAAAATTTTGCTGAAGTGCCAATTGCTGAATTAGCACTTTCATTACAGAAGTTATGTATTGTAGTTGGACTTTAATTCTTTAACTATATTCTCTCTGGTATATATAATCCCATGTTTAAGAGGATATTATATCTTATATCTTAAAAGACCCAACTGCGACTATAAAAGGAGAGAGAGCCATCAAGATGGTAATCTGAATCTAATCCACCCCCCCCTTTAAAAGTGAACATCCCTCCAAGTCTCTCACTTTTTCGAAATTTCTAGAGCAACAAGGCACCTTTCAAATATTAATTTGTTATGCACAGATAGCTGATTTGACACTGAAAGCGAAAATATCAATTATGACACAAAATGCTTTATGTCACTTAAGATATATGAAAGATTATGGAAACAATTGGCTATTGTAGGCACCATTTCATGTCCAGGATGTTTTTGCTGTATTCATGAGTATTAACATCCTCGCAGCCAGAGGATGGAGCATAAAGACAAGAAGTGCCATCCAAGTTGAAGGGACACCTCCTTTCATTCCGCTTTGCGATATGAAATATAGTTATCACTGGATCTGTCTTTTTTGGAAATTAGAGGCAAAAATGGGAGCTACTACTTTTTTCCCATAACGTTTTTGGTGCACTGTACACGTACCTTAGTTTAATTTAATAAATACGATTTCAAATTTATATATAAAGCTATGCATTGTTGGTAAAAATTGATAAGTTATGGATTACTAATGCCAGTAATGGGCTAAGGACCCAGTGCGTGTATTGCATGCTATTTTTCAGTATAGCCCTAAATTAGTGGGAGTGTAAAAGTCAAGCTCGAATAAGATTTTTATTATTCTGTTCTGAAGTACCTGGATTATATTCAATGAAGCATGTTGGCAGTTTCATATAACTGTATCCCATATTTTACTTTAGAGTGGAAATAGGCATAGTACAGTTTTAGTTTGTCATGTTCTGACAACCAATTCTTGATGATTTTTTAAAATTAATTATGGACAAATGTTTGGATTTGAAATTTCAAGTTAAGCATAGACCTACAGGTTAAGGTGGCGTAATTCCGGCCCCAGGGCGAATCCGACCCTTTGAGGACAAATTGTTTTCTCATGATCCTAAATTTGATTGACAATGAATAATTTCCTAACAATTCATTGCTGCTCTACTTGGAGTTTACAGAAGATTATGCAGCAAAGCACTTCCGTTTGGACTACAACTTGGAAAGAAGACAGGCATCTCTTCACCGAGCAATTTCAATGTGTCATAGAAACTTTCAAAACAGAGGTGTTTCACAACTGGGTCATTCTCAAATTTCAGGACAATTGAGTCACTCCACTTCCCTGACATTAATTTGAATGCAATTAATATCTGAAGCGTCACTCTACATCTGTTAGGCCACACATAATTGATTCTTAGCTTCGCGGACCCGCCGACACAATAGATTTCCTGCCGATGGAAAAAAAAATTGAAAAAAAAAAAAAAAATTTTTTTACATTATAAAAAATTTTTTTTTTCACTTTTTTTTTGGGTCCTACCGACCCGACCTACCCTAGAAAAAGTGTCTTGAGAGGATCCGAGAAGCTAAAGATCAATTATGTGTGGCCTTATTCATATTTCTATTTAGAACCACTGCATTTGGAACATAAAGTCATTTATTAGACATTTTTTGGTGCATTATGTTCAGTGATCAGATTCTGTGTCAAATTAATGGTTTTTCCCTGACACTGGACCTGACATGACAAAATCAAGTGTTAATTTTCCTGCTAAAGTACCATCATTTTCAAAGTTTCTTTGCACGATTCATGAGAAAATAGACTTGAATTAATATATACTTCATATTTAACTTTTTTTGTTTCATTTCATTCACTGTAAAATTGGAGGCACTGTTTCAGCTCTATTGATTGAGTGAGATGGTTGCACAAGTTGATTGAGCTAACATAGATTAATGTTTTAAGCTGAGACAACTCAAAATACCAAGCTGAGATAACTCAAATTACTAAGCTATGTTGACTAATTAGGTATTCAAGCTGAGAAAACTCAAAACAATGAGCTGGGTTGACTTACAGTATTACCTGCATCAATTTGTGGTTTCAGTTTCGGGTATAGGGGCAATTCCTTGACGTCAGATTTACAGATTTGACACTTTAGCAGCTCGTGTAGCCCTATCATTACACCTCAGTTATTTCATTATTGAATTGAGATGAGGCCAGTTAATAGGGGTATCAGACAAGCCATCAACCAAAGCTCCAAGTGCAATAGGAGCTGAGCTACAAGGCAAAATGTTATCGTGTTGAACGTACAGCACATGTTACCCCTAATTATTAGATTGATAATTAGCTAGATTGAGAATTCAATTGGATAGATAATTATAGATAGATTGATAGATCAAATAAACACTCTCAAACAACAATATTAACTTGTAAATTTAGAATTTTTAAAAATGATTTGAGTGTGTTGCTGTGAGTGATAGGCCATGCCCAGTTATTGTAACCTTCATATATATGTGGATTAGTTTAAAAAAAAAGTTTCTAAAAGTTACCACCATATTACCTTTTTGGCAGAGGGAGTAGTGAAACATTCCATCATTATTAATGCCTTTCCACTTGCCAGCCTCTATCCGTGCGGTATTCTCTCCTCCTCCAGGTTCATCATTGTCCCATTTCTGGATATCATGATAAGATGAACCGTCCATCCACTTCCAGCCCATTCGACGTTGAGTTAATTCTTTTCCTACATAATGAGCCCTTTTCAGTCCAATCCAAACGTTTTCTGTTACTTTTTTGGCCTCTCTGAAATGACATTCATAACAATGAAATTAAACATATTGATATAATATGTATTTTTTTTAAAGAGAAGGTTATTTAATTTTTCATCATAACCAAGACATTCACCTAGCATATCATCAGTACCATACCACATAGCAAACATGCTGAAGGATACATATATACTGTGAGGAAAATAAGTATTTATCCCCTTGCCATAATTTCTTGTTTGGGCACTTGCGCTTACTCCAAAACTCTGAAATTTCTCAGGTAGATGTGGTCCGAAATTAGAAGACAGGTAATGCACAAAAGTTAAGTGAAAAATCAATGATTAGGGGAAAATGTAAAAAGCTTTGGCCTGATAGTGCCACATGATCGATTGTAAATTCCAAGCAAGCTTTGATTCTGCAGCAATAAAGGCACTATGGCTGCACTGCATCATCTGAGAATACTGCGACATATTCTGCTGGTCATTACCGCTTATTGGTAGAGTTGCAAACTGCCTTCTGAGCTTTTGCCAAATCATTGTTGGTTTGTCTAGGACTTTCTAAAATGGTTCTTGCACTCATGGACTCCTGTGTGGGTGAGATTGTAGTGGGGTCATTCTACAGAAATGTTCCCATTTGGGTGGCAATTTTACTGTTTTTTCAAAATTTCAAAAATGCATGATATAATTAGTCTGGAGGTCAACAAAGGCTCTGAAAAACATCTGGCAATGGTTGCCACGATTCTTTTCTCAATTTTGATTTTGACTAAAATTAACATGCATTTCCTATGAGTCATTACCGCAACAGTGGCAAATTGTTCCTGTAATGACACGTTGCGGTAATTACAAATTCATCTTTAGTATTTTTTTTAAGAGGCCCGGCAGCACAGACAGCGAGGGAGGTTTAAGAAATGTGAACTAGAACAGTATCGCTTCATGACAGTTAAAGAAAGATTTTACTGCATTCCCTTCTTGATTGTTAAATGTCCGTTGCGGTAATGACACATAATAAACCTACTCACTCAAAATAGGAGTTTTAAATGGACATAAAATATCTTTCGCCAGTGTGATTTTCTTCAGCATACAATCTTTCTGTCAAGCTGCTCGAGTAGTCTTATAATGTCATGTGACTGATGATGACACTTGTGTAAGAAAACGAATGGTGCCAAAAATAGTACTACATATGTTCCGGTAATGACAAAAAAGCTCAGGGACAGACTTTGCAGCTTGTTTTCTCAAAATTCAATTGAGAGTAAAAAATAAAAACAAGCCCATAAGTTAAAGGACATTGTTCTGGTTACATTCATATTAAAAATATGGCATATTCAGATAATTTTGCAGGTATACTGAGGTTTGAATTCGCAGAAACTAGTGCAGGGACACGCAAAAAAACAGGTGTGTGACTTTAGGGGAGTAAAAAATAGTCAAAAAAATAAATGAATGACAAAATTAACACTAAACATTTTTGTTTAGGTCCTGCTTGCAATCACTAACTAACAAAAAGTGATAAAGAACAATTAGTATTTGATTAAATGACATTGGTAGTCCAGGGACAGGAATAGGACAATTTCTGTAAAATGACCCACTGGCGCTGCAGATCACTCATCTGGTGGTAATTTTATCCTTTGTTCTCTTACACATGATGTCATCAATTATTGTATTGTTCACCCCCTAGATAATTACATAGGGTCTGTGTACTAGACCAGACTAGTGTCAGTCTAAAATCTAGTCTCTAGTGTCTTGGGATAGATATCTTTTCAACCGTGCATCCTCAAAATGAAGAAAGTACCAAAAAATTATTGGAAGTGAAATTGAGGGCATAAAAAGCTGGATGAAATTTGATGGGAACAATTGAAATAGGTTTTGATTGCAATAAACTTCAGTTTTTCTTGTTTTCAAAGTGTTTGCTTTGTAAAGGTCTGGTAATAAACCCTCTACAAACGAAGGGGTCAAATCATGGGCGGCCATACTAATCACTGAGAGACAAAAGGTATCAGGGCATGCAAATGGCTTCAGTCCACCTATAGTCAGACCAAGAATTATTCAGACGCTTGCTGTTTTATTATTATTTTAAGGAATTACCAGGTAAACCAATGAAACATGCAATTGAAAACATCCTTGGTATCACATGTTAGCTGCACAAAACAAATTTATTGCAAATTGGCAAGAAATGTGGTAAAAAAGATACTTTTGTTAACTTCATGAACCAAAAATTATTCAGACACTTTAACATAGTTGTAGAAAGTGAACTATTCACCACTATTTGTTAGTATTTATGTCAAAATAATGTTCATAAACTACCTAGGGACCATTATGACTGCATAGAATGACAGGTGTGACCATCAATTGAGAAAATTAGGTTAAATATTGGAGATAAACATTACGTCCAGTTTATCACATTTTCATGCACTATTTAACCTCAAACATGCCTTGTATTGATTAAAATTGCTTTAGTTTACCTTAGAATTGTATTCCTAAAACTTTAAGTCACAATATGAAACATTGGAGGCCGCATACTAAGTTCAGTGCGCTTTTGTATTTATTTGTCCAATTTTACCACAACAAAAACATTTCCAGGTGGCACCAAAACCTAACAAATTTTCGGAAAGCAAGCTCCATTATCTATTTCAAGCTATATTTCATGCATGGTCCAAACAACAACTCAATGGAACACTTTTAACTTCATTTGGGAAGGGGGCAAAAATGTGGTTCTTCGGCCTCAATGCTATTCCAATGGAGATTGCTCCACGAAAGCACTCTATAGTTTTAGTATGGCACACCACTTGTAAACAACTGGCGTAAATGGGCTATCCTGTATATGGCCTAGTTCAAAAATAATGAAGCCAAAGTGTGACATGACCATCAAAATTTTTAAATGTTCATATGTATCAAATGACCACATAATATTGTAAAAAACATGTCTAAGTTCTAGAAACTCTATTTACCATTTTGCTGTGGTTTGTGGAAATAACTGATAAAGGCCGAATATTACCAATTTTTATTTATTTTAATTTCAATGGCCGTGAAAGAAAAGTAGACCAAATGGCAACTTATCTTCAAATTAAATCAAATTTTTTTGTTGGATGACAAAACTCATATACTCTTAAGTGCCCATGGTTGTTTTCATCCAAATTCACCAAATATTTTATGAGGAAAAAAGTATTTTTCGAAATTTTGTTGCAATATTAAAGAAAAAACTTACATATTTTCTCCCCAGATGTACATATTTTCCTCTAAAATGATTTCACCTATCCTGTGTTATGCGTCTGTATGTGGGCTTCGAATTGGTACCAAATAAGTGCCACCAAAGTGAATACGAACAGAGAAAAGGACGATAGAAGCGTGTTTTTTAACCTATTTTTCCAGACAAAAAGCCAATTTTGGGTAATGGCATGACACAAAAGTAAAAAATGGTTTTGACCCAAATCAATCTTATATGCATTATCAGTAATAAGTGGATGAAGCATAACAGTAATTACAAAATTAAAGTGAAATTTGTGTTGGTTATTGCATTTTTCAACAAATTGGCCCCAAATTTTGAGGAAAGCTTCAAAAAGAGCAAAATTTTTGATAATTAAACATTGAAACATACTCCAACTACTGAAATATTGTGTTGAGTATCAGTACAAGTAATACTAGAATGATTGCTTTACTCCTTACAAGAAAACCATGAAAATATGATCAATATTTTCCATAGCCTTACGCTTGCGACAAAGCCCCATTTAAGAAATCTTTGTATTTTACCACCATAAACCAGCCGCGGACCTGGATTACTTGATTGTTTCTTAAAACTACACAGATTTTGCAATATTACAAGCCAAACCAGATTTAAAACGGAGCTTTTATTACTCTGTGGCACTACAAAGTATTCTGAGCGTTACGCTTGCGACAGATTCACCTACCCTGCTATTCATCGGAATTTTTTTGTGAAATAAATTTTCTACAACCACAAGAAGCTCCAAAATGGGTAAGCAGATATAAGACTAGGTCTCAGAGGCCAAAAGATTCAACTGACACATGTCAAAGGGACACTACAGCATCCCAGATCAGTAATTGTCAAATTTGCCTTAATTTTTGGAAGTCAACCTTTGAGTACAAATAGCTCAATAATGTCAACACAGGCAAATAAAAGTACTTGATTTGATGGATTGATGAAGCCTGAGGATGTAGAGATTCCAAAAAGTGTTGAAAAATTGTCTTAGAATACGTACAAATTTGTAAAACTGAAAGAATTCAAGTGGTCAAAAATGTTATGTCACGTTTTTTAGATGAAAAAATGCTTGTTTTTCAATTTAAGTGGACTCTATCTCAATAACTATGAGCCAGAATGTCGTGAAATGTTCAGGAAATTTGCACAAGAATGTACTTAGAGCAATGGTGTGCCATTAAGTTGTCACATACAGCCATTCTCATATTTTGAGACCCCTACAGAAAATATGCTGCGTGGCTTCATTATTTTTGAACTAGGCCATATGCAATAGAGTGAACAACCTTAGGAAGGTCATGCAACTTTATTTTAAGTGATTTGATGGATTGAAGTGGGTCAATGGGCAAGGATCCAGAGTGCGTTTGGAGCCAAAAACAAAACGAAAATTTTTCAAGTTAGCCTGTATTTCAATTTTACTTAGATAGAATAGTTTGCAGTTGCCATTTTAAAAATATTTCCAATTGATATCTGACAGATTTCAACCCATTAGTCAAGAAAATGTGATAAACTATGAATAAGATGTTTATCTCACATACTCATCCAAATTTTCTTAACTGAAGATCACACCTGTCATCCAATGTGGTCACAATGATCCCATGGTAGTTTATTAGCAAAATTTGGATTTTGACTGCATGTTTCATTGCTTATTTTGTAATTCCTTCAAAATAATAACAATACAACAAGCGTCTGAATAATTCTTGGTCTGACTGTACATACTAGAACATGACAAATCAAAGAAATGCCCAAGACATGTGTGTTTTATATATTTGTCACAGATTCCATCCAATTTTACAGTTGATTATTAAAAACATTTTCTCAAACTTCACAGTTATTGTTGGGTGTTATTGGTTCTACAAGTTGTAAATCCCTGTCTACTTGTATCTTGTATCTAACTGCTAAAAGTACAAATAGTAACAAACAATGTGTAACAGTTTGTGATCACTACTGTTGATGTATGTTAATTAGAATTTGTCGTGATTTTGGAATAGGCTCCCGCTAGTTATGAATTTCTTCAAAATATGCAAATACTTTAAAGGAAAAAATTATTTGCATGCCACAACATTATCAAAATAAGTGAGATGTACAAGGTCAACTATTGCGTTTCCACCATATCTGTATGTTATTTGCAAAATGACCCTGCTTCTGCAATCTTCAAATTTGAATTGCATACGCTTGTATTGTCTTATAGGGTGTTATTGGTATGCATGCGCGTAGATCAAATACTTATTATCGAAGACTATTGGGACTCTTAATGCAAATAATTATACAGTGCACAAAAAAGTTGTGGGAAAAGTGGGAATGGGTGTTTTTTGCCTCTAATTAGTCAATTATTAATTTCCTTTCAATAGATATCTCATGAACAGATCTGAATGGTTGTTTTATAAATTTTAATCTGCAAACTGGGTATGCCATGTAATTCTTTGTTTTCACTCCCTTTCGACCTCAAAAAAGTAATGGGAAAAATTGGACTTCTGGAGTATTAACTATTTTAACATGACGTCTCTCATACAAATGATGTCAGTAGTATATTATTACACAATTTAAGTTTAACAGAACATTGCTTGTGAGATGGTTGCACAATTTGTTTGAGCCATGATAGCTTGCCGTTTTGAGTTATGATAATCTTTATGTTGTTATGACTCGCTAACAACAAGCTTTCTTGGCTCAAAGGAATTGTGCAACCATCTCACTCACGTTTAAAAGCTAACTCAAAATTCAAAATTTACAGTGTAGCATATAAATGACTTTACCAAGTATAGTTGGCAAGTACGATGGAATGCTTGCCAATGAAACAAACTACGCACAGTCCTACCACAAGTCATGAGAGATATATTGATTGATGTGCACTCACACAGAGAGCAAATCGTAATTCATAGATGTCTTACAGGACACAGCAGATTAACCAATTCACACTTATTAAACAATGACGCAGCACCAATATGCGAAGGGTACCAAGTACCACTTTCGATTAAACATATCTTGATAGAATGTAATAACAATCTATGTCACCGTCTCTTTCAATCAGGTAATCTCAAACACTTAGAAAATTCAGCATCCAGTAGAACACAGAGATAACGACTACAAATTATGAGAAATTAGTTCTAGGATAATCTATCAAACCAATGTTGCCTTTAAATAGCCCACACCAATGCTGATGGGGCGTTAAACACAAACTCACTCACTCACTTGACCATGGAAAATCCTGCTTTATGAGCTTGGAAGTTAATGTTACATTTTTGCCAAAATTATAACTCAGTTGGGAAATTGGATATTAATGCTACTTGAAGTATTACTGTACCTTATTAAGGTCATCGCAGCTTCATGGTATTTTTCTGTGGATGGGCATGCAAGAAGTCCTCCTAATTCTTCGCATGCACTCTTTGCCTGGGACTGTTTCAGTTTGTCGGAGGAATAGAACAGATTGTAGCAGATGTGGCCGTCATTGATGTACACCCAGTTTCCTTTGCATTCTGAAATATTGAAGGAACAGTTTAACGGCCATCCCCAAAAAGACAGTAGGGCTTCATTATTATGTATCTCAATGTTCTTCATGATAACTCTTATATATTGACATCCCCATTGAAGATAGTACTAATATAAAGAGAACAAGTGTTCGGAGATCTCATACCTCCGCCTGCCCTCAAATTTAGACTCATCCTGACCACAACAAGTATAGGGGCATAGCTGTAGTGCAGCGCTGCAAAGGCCTTTGTCGAATTTCTTTAACTGTGGTACACAAAAAGCTCCGACAGCCATCAAAATTTAATGAGGTATTGTATGATGCACATGAATTATCATGGCAAAGGAAATCTAAATTCATTGAGTATTGTTAGCAGGAATCTACTCACATACCCACAAACACACAAGCAGATATTATGAAAAAAATGTGTTCCTCACAATACTCTGCCTGCAGACAGAATAATTACTAAGTTCAGTTTGTTCAGTTCAAATTTTATGTATTCTCCGTATATACAGAATAATTAACATTAGCTGTCAAGCTATTTCCTGAGAATACAAAACAAACTCAAATAAAGAGTTTTAAAGACAGTATATAAATTTAAAAAATTTCTAACTATAGCTATTAATTTACATTATTTTGTGAGATATTTACACAATCCTCTCAAACACCTGCAATTTGGCATTTGTTGTCCTACATTTATGCTTAAAGTGTACGCCCCTACATCAAAATTTAAAATTCTTATCCACCATGTAAGAGCTTCATCTTGGCTAGTAGGTGACACAGTCTGGTGAAAATGAGAACTGCATACTGCTGCCACCTGGCACAAAAGTTGATTTTATATGCTACTGCATTGCTGTCTCAAGAAATAGTTCCAATTTCACTGCACATTCACAAAATTTCTATTCAACATTGATGTATACCAGAGTCCAACTCGGCAATCACATTCTCTAAGGAACTAGACAAGGCCATCAGCACACTCAGAAACAGCACTGGTTTCTTCCAGACAAAATTGTGTGAGTTCCTCAGACTGAAATGATGTGAACCGCTCGCAGGAGCTTGCGAAACAGCAAACTAGTCACAAGGTTGCAACACATGACAGCATATATGTTCTGATCTGCCAAGGCTGGAAAAAGATGTGGCAATGTAACAGCCGTCCTTTTGTAGACAGTAGGTGACAGTTACCTGTTTGTGAAATTGTCGCTCTTTGCTTGAAAGCATTGCTCTGAGTTTTATCTTTGTTTATACTTGCATGTAATAAGTTTTTTGAAGAAGGCTTGTATGTTTGTATTTTGATCACTTACTCTTGTTAGATTCGGCATCAGCCTGAATGATAGGATATAGGCCTGCACCATTATTGGTTGTATCAGTTGGTGTGCCTTCTGGTAGCTCTGAAAAACAAAGGTTAATTAGCAAATGCCTGATATTAGATGCACCCCATTATTACATCCATCATATTTAGAGGAAATTCACTCAGGAAGTCATGAATGGAAAACGTGTTCTGCGATGAGAGGTTAGCTTGCAAAATAACTTGGAAACATCCTCGTTGCATCGTTATCGGTTTTTAAGTTATAATTCGTGGAAGTTATCATGTCAAACAAATTACTTTTATTCACATCATACCTGTCAATATGTAGGGGGACTGCGACACCCTGGGACATAGGGCACATTGGAAAATTGTTTGCTGACAATGTGTTTTTGTAAATGCTGACAAAATCAAATCTTGTGAAACACACATTCAAAAGTTTCTCTGATTTGATTAGCAGATTAGAGCAATAGGCTATGTCAATTTGAACTTTTCACACAAATTTGAAAAAAATCTGCCTAAAACATGCAATTAGACCTTGAATTGGGAATCCAAATCTGTTCGCGAAATGAAAATACGACAGTTCCTTGCGACCTCGATTTTCATTCTAAATGGCTAATTGTTTTTCCCTTTCACCGTTTTTCACCAATCTATGATTCTGCTCGACTTAGTCAAATTGTGTCATGCAGAATTCTTATTGCCATGGCTAGTGAGGTCTCAAAAAGACATTCAATTTTCATATGAACATTAAAGGTATCCTTCTGTTCGCAAAGCGTTAGCTGAAGAGCCAAGAGGGTTAAGATATTATTTATTTTAGATCGTTAATGGTGGTCAGTGGCTTAACCACTCATTGGTTAAAAAAAAAAATTTTCAATGAAAAATGAAGTAATAAAAGGTCTTATTTACATTTTGAGAACGGAATCGGATTCCCAGGTCCAAGTGCATATTTTAGTCACTGGTGCTTTTTAGCAGCACCATGGCGCACGCTATTACCTAAGCATTTTCTTTAACTTGTCAAGGCTTAGGAGATCGTCCTATCATATTACTCACAATCAAAATGTGCATACAGTTCACAAATGATTTATTCCGGCAAGATAAACTTTCAGAGCCCCAACATTTTGAAAAAATATTGAATTACGAAATTGCGCACTTGACCTTCCTCTCCTTCCTGCAGGTACATCCGCTCCTTTCCTGTTGCCTCCCTCAACTGAGCTGGGGCTTTGTGTTTTATTTAATGTATCATTTTGACACTCTGTTTAAAAGTTCTGAATGAAATTAGAGGCCCTTACATACCGTCCAAGGTCCAAATTGAAATTATTGGGCTTTATAAAAATTTTGATATCCTAATTGAAATTAGTGTCCTTTCTGTTATTATCCTTTATGATCATGAAGTCCTATTATGTTAATAGTAAACTGAACCAAAAAACAAACGCAAAAATATTTCCAGGGTTTTATTTTTCAGCATGTGTAGATGGGATGGTGAGTGCATGCATTTGTGTGATCAGGTGTCGACAATTTTTTGCAAGTCTGTGGCTGAGTTTATCACATTGGGGTATGGCCACTGAAACGGGATATTAGACACCCTATAGGGTAAATCCAATGATTTCATGTTAAAGTTTGAAGAAAATGATGCAAAAGGCTGCACAATTCATTTCAGTTGGTGCCACCTAACTTGTTAAAAATTCAGTTTTTTGGGAAGTTAGGTCAGAGTTTGTCACACACAATGGTATTCCAATGCAACAATAAGACTGTGAAAACAAGTCCTCAAACAGCCTATGCAATAGCTGTGGAATGACAAAGGCTTAGGTTATGTCAGAAAGACCTCAAATAACCTGTGTAACAGCTACAGAGGTTAACATCAGTATTTTTTTAGCTTCCTTGTGCTATTCTTTCAACGACACATTTGCCCCCATACGAAAAGCATGAGGAGGGCACACAGTGTACTGCTGTTTGTCCCACGAATGTTATACAGGTTGTGTGAGGTCTTTTAAAGACCCTGAACCTTTTTCACTCTATTGCATTTGTACCGGCTGTTTGGGGACCTGTTTCCATAGTTGCATTGTTTCACTGGAATATCATTGTGTGTGATAAACTCTGACATGACTTCTAAAAAAACAAAATTTTAACAGGTTAAGTAGCGCCAACAGAAGTGAATTGTGTGGCCTTTTGCATCATTTTCTTCAAGCTTTCACTTGAAATCATTAGATTTTCTCTATCAAGTGCCTAATGCCCTGTTCCACTAGCCATACCCCAATGTGATAAACCAGAATGTAGACGTGCAAACAAAGGTCAGAATTCTATGATTTTATTGAAATGAGTCCTTTTACATCTTACTATACATATGCATAAACATATGAGCCCATCTGAATCATATACAGAAAAATAAAGCCCTTGAAATAGTCTGGCGGTTCTTATTTGGTTCAGTTTACACTTATATATATGATGGGCTCATATGTTTATGCATATGAAAACAGAATGAACCCGATCTATATGAGATGCTTGATGAACATGTATGGCGACCAAAGGCTGTGTGTTCGATGGAATGGCATTTCTTCAGAGACATTTCGTGCTAAAAATGGTGTCAAACAGGGGGGAATATTGTCTCCACTACTGTTCACAACGTATATCAATGGTATGATATCCAATTTACGAGAGAGTGGCTATGGTTGTTATGTAGGACCACATTTCTGTGGAGCCTATGGCTATGCAGATGACATTTGCTTGCTTTCTCCCACCACTCAAGGACTTCAGTATATGGTAAATGCATGCGAACAATATGCTAAGGAATACAATATAGCCTTTAATGGGTCAAAAAGCCAGCTTATCAAGTTCTGTCTCCCTGGTCAAACAGTTTTGAGACGAGGGAAGGTGACAGTCTGTGGGGACATTGTGGAGTGTGAGGAATCAGTCACACATCTTGGTCATAAACTTTACAGTAACATCTTAAAAGATGACTGTGATGGTATCGTGAAGCAGCTATATGGTCAATATAATGGATATAGATCTAAGTTCCAAAATGTGTCCTCCTGTGTGCAAAATGAACTTTTTGATAAACACTGTACTTCATTCTATGGTGTACAACTATGTGATTTGAACAGGATTAACAAACTGCATACATCCTATCGTAGATGCTTGAGAAATGTCTGGAGATTGCCACCTAGGACTCACAATGCAATTCTGCCTTGTTTATCTGGCAAAATGTGCTCCAGTCATATGTGTGCAAAGCGTTTCATTAAGTATGCAAAGGCTGCCTTTAATCATGACTTTCCAGCAGTGCAGTATATCTTTGAAAATGCACTAAAGCATTCAAACTCGTTGTTTGCAAAAAATGTGAACACCGTGTGCAATATGCTAAATATAACATCAAAAAGATTTGTAGAAGAAGATATTGATCTACTATTACGAAATATAATTGGGAGATGCAGAGACGACTGTCAGCAGCCTCGGAACTATGCTACCGCCTGTGTCATTAAGGAGCTTGCGTCTGTGAGAGACAATGACAGCACATGCTGTCTTGAGAGACATGAAGTTCTCTCAATTTTAAATGAACTTTGCACAAACTGACTTTCATATTTCTATATTGCTATTTAATGTCATAACTGTACTAATTTGGTACGAATAAAATAATAATAATAATAATAATATATACCAACTATAACGTTTGAATACATGTGGTCATGCGTCATGAACTGGTCCATTTTGCGTCGCAGGTCAAAAATGTCTATTTTTTCTATTTTCTGATGTATCATCACAGAAGCATAGCACTATACAGTGTATCAAACAGAACTTAATTATCTTGTATACTTATCGAGATATGGGCACTTTTGTGCCTCCCCCAATCATTGAAATGTGTATACTAAAGGAAAGGTATTTAAGGCTTTTCTCAAAATTGATGTTTTTTAGTAAAATGTCTGTAACTTTTCTATTACTTAACCAATTGTAATGGGGTTTGTTGCAAAATGATTCTGACTAGTTCCTCTAATGATATATGTTGACACTTTTTACATAAATCCCATTGAGCGATATGAAATCTTGACAGCAAAAACTGACACTTTTTCTTTTAAAATTCCTCTAAAATCCCACCTTCTACTTGTGTTTCCAAGTGGAATTCACCAAAGAATTAAGAAAAATTATATCCCTTTAACTGGGCATGTTCTGGACATTTGTTGTCCTTTTATGAGCCAGCTCATCTTAAATGTAACAAAATTACAACACAGGAAGATTTCTGGTCCATGGATCAAAGTGATTGGGAATTAGCATAATAATGATGAATAGATAGATGGATATATTGATAGATATGGTAAGCACAGCCTCATATAAAAAGGCAGTACGCGTACTCAGCAAGAGCAGATATAATGCCCACACTAGCGTAATTTTTAAGAATTTGGGAATACTTAAATTTAGAGACATATGCACACTACATGACTATAAGCTATGTTACAAATTCTTTAATGCCACACTTCCGGAATCATTGCTGGACTGTGTTGTCCTGAACGACAGACCTGGACCCAGGTATGTAACCAGATCATATGATATTCACTCCTTACCTTTACCTCGAGTAAAGCATGAATTTGCAAAACAGAGTATAAAATATAGATTGCCATTAAGATATAATGACATGACAGAACTTATTAGGCAAAAGATTTTCACTCACAGTTTCATTGGATTCAAATTGTATGTAAAAAATAGTCTGATAAAAAACTACGAAACATATTGTAATAATGATAATTGTTATATTTGTTCTCAAAATCATATATAATCTATCTACTTCAGAATTGTAATTGTTTTAAACATCATCTTCTTGAAGAAAGTAACCTCCTACGTCTGCATCACCCTCTCCGGTCACTGTGTGAAAACTCCAGTCAGTATGCGAATACGTTGCACTTATCCCCTTCTAGTTCCTGTCTATTAATCTTTATATATATTAAAACTCATATAACGGTCTTGTTTATATGAAATTTGAGATATTTTGACTGGTGGCCCCTTGGTAGCGGCTCTTGGGAGCCTTTGAGGGGTCTCCAATGTGCTTATTTTGTATGAGACAAATAAATTATCTGAATCTGAATCTCTGAATCTCATATGGCCTGTTGTGGCAACTCACAAGGTTAC
The DNA here is from genome assembly GCA_026936325.1 of Platynereis dumerilii. Taxonomy (NCBI): domain Eukaryota; kingdom Metazoa; phylum Annelida; class Polychaeta; order Phyllodocida; family Nereididae; genus Platynereis; species Platynereis dumerilii. Next base: position 346,101 of record JAPTHN010000172.1, read on the forward strand.
ATTGACGAAAAGAGAGAGAGGGCAGGAGTCCTCAACATGCTGCATGTTTACTCCATGTAAGGGATCTTTTCCTTGCACAGCACAGGCTCTATTACAATAATGCCCCAATTTAGCAACTTATCTGAATGACATCAAGCTTGGTTTTTGCTTTTTAAGGTTACATTGAAAATATTTGCGATCACAAACTACATTATTTTGCAATATGCTTCTGTAGATTACTGCTAAGGTTGAGAATGACATCTGCTTGGCTTTTCCTTAGAAGCACTCAAAAACCCCAAGTAAGACATCTAAAGCATGGCACATGAACTAAAATAACTATCTGAAAAAAATAAACCATGATTGGGACAGTGCATAGGGGCTGAGTGTGTTCGTTTGACAATATTGCTACACCGACTCTGCTACACCGACTCCAGATCCACCCCCGATTCTGACTGACATGCTTCAACGTTCGGGGCAATAGCGCTTTATTGGTTTACGTGATTTTCAAAAGGATAACAGTTCTGTAAACTAGAGAATATTTCCTTTCTTCTGATGTCAAATATGTTGAAATAACGTAGATAGAAGTGGTAGAAAAGTTCTATAAAATATTTTGTTTAGAAATTTTGTGCGACAAATCCACCATATTAGCAGACCAGTTTATGACGCATGACCATGTATCAAATCAATTGGTGTTATATAAATTAAAAGACAACTGGCACATTTCATTTCAATTCAACAACCTTGATTGGCCGAAATTAAAAGCTAGATAGATAGATAGATAGACAGCTAGACGGACAGACAGACAGACAGCTAGACAGTAGACAGATAGACGGATAGATAGACAGATAGATATATGGTTAAATTGATAGATCTATAGATATAGATATATATATATCGATTGATAGATCTGCATTTTGATAGATATATTGATAGATAGATAGATAGATAGATCTATAGGTAGCACAGGCGCTGCTTAAAGTGCTTGCACGTAATTTTTAAATATGAATGAAAACTTCACATTGACACATCCTATTAGTACACCGGTTCCTTATATAATTCAGTTGGATTCACTGGTTGATTTTGTATAGCACTATACATTTTTGGAAAGCCCACATTCTGAGGATTTAGAAGGCACTAAGTCTTGTCGCCATTTTTTGCTATGGCCGGATTAAAAAAAAAAAGTTGCCATAGCAACCAAAATCGATTTGTTGCTATTTTAAACAAATCTTTCAATTGTAGCACGCATTAAACATGTAGGTTTAAGTGAAATAACTTAATATCATTATTTCAAGGGTATAAGGATTCTTGTGGTCATGTGACCATTGGGGTCAAAGGTCAACTTCCTGCGATAAAACTGTGTCAATTGTCAAACACTTCCATATGTATATAGTAGTTATAAGACATGCAAGGAAAGATCAGACACAAAATTGTCTGTCAAATCAGTTTTTGTGTGATTATTTCTTGCCTGGTCATTCTATATATATTTGATTATTCATGTCTGATCTTTCTTCATCTGATTAAAGCATGCTCGTATAGTAGAAAGTTTTATCACTTTGCTGAAACTTAAAAAAGTATTATGACAGTAGAAAATCTAGGTGACAGTTAACTTTTCCTTGGCATATGATAATCTCTCATGAAGTCAATAAACGTGATGAATAACTTTTTATCGACTATTACAACAATGCTGAAATATTGATGCATTGCATTAAAATGGCAGTAAAGCTGTAAAATCATCGTTGGAAAAGTGATTGTTATTCTACATCATAATATTTGTTTGATTTCATTGAATTTCACTTGTGTAGCTCTATCAAAGATCTTGCCCAATAATAAAACGACTCCTGCATTTATGTCAAAATTCAACAATTTTATTAGAGTGGGTCAGGGCAAGAAGCCCGGATTAGGTGAGAGGCCCCCCTAGGGTTATATCTAAACTTGCTTTTTCTTATTAATAGGATTAAAGCTAGAGGCTTTTTAGGTGACATCACAAATTTTCAGGGCTAACAGCACCAAACCATAGAAGTAATTGAAGAAACAAAAAAATGTGCATGGGTTTTGTAACTTTGATTAATTCTTTGAAAGTGGTTGTAAGAAATAACTTTGGAAATTTTTAAAAGTGTAATGGTTATCTGCTGCATTGCTTCACTTTATGACCATTACATAAACATGATTTGGATCATATTTTTTGTGTTTTAGCTCAAAATATAGAGGTCAAATTAAAATATGTGAGTTTTGGGCGAGAGGCCCCACATGGTATGGGGCAAAGGCCCCCCTTCACTGAGGCCTCGAAGTTGCTTCAGGAACCATTTCATAATGTGTACTTTACCTTAAGTCTTGATAAAATAGCTAATTGAAATCGAAAAAATTTGGCCGAAATTAAAACAGGGCAAAAAATATTGAAAAATAAATGTATGAACAGAAAAATTCTGAAATTCAGAAAAAGTTAATAGAATGCCTTAAAAAGATAGATAGATAGATATTTATCTTGTTGTCAGAACACATACATTTTACATGATAATTACAAAATGCGAATTATTTTACATATAACAACAAGAAGGGGATACAACAGAGTTAAACTATTTAAAGTTGCACCCCTATTACTAGTAGACAAATATATAACACACACACAAAATACATACAAGGAAGAAATGGTTTGATGAGTATCAAGAAAATATTAGAGAGAAAAAAAAAAAAGTAAAAACAGAACATCAATATTTATGTGAAATTTCAATATAGTAACACTTTCGATATCACATAGTTTTTGGCAAAACACTTGATATTATTATAATTCTTTAGATGTTTATCTAGATGCAGCCAAATGTTTGGTGCTCGACCTAAGTAAAAATGATAGAAGAACCCCAAGAAATAACTTTCAAGCTGAATGCGCTCGCAAAAAAAATTGCCATAGGATTATAATAGGGGGGCTTCTTGCCCGATGGGTGGGGTAAGAAGGCCATTTTATATTTTTTACAAAAATGGCCGTAACTCCTTCAAAATTGGTAGACATTTGTTTCACTAGTTATAAGTAGAGTCAATGGTCCCTTCCTGACAACACAAGCATTTAAATAATCTACCACAAAAAGTAGGTCAAATTGCACCTCGAAGTTAAGGGGGGCCTCATGCCCCGCGCTACTGTGTGCATTTCCAAAATATTGGACAATTTGGATATTTTAAAAGCATTCTTCGGTTTCACGGAAACTTTTTCTTCAGCTGGGTGGGCAGCTGATGTTGAGATCAAGGAAGTAAATGAATTGCGGCTTTGAAAGACTTCTCTGTGTCATTTCAACCGCTTGTATTAGTAGGCCATGAGTGAAGCTCACTTAGCACAAGAACATCTCATTCAGTGTGGTGCTCCTGTCTACCGTGACTGCCTAAACAGGAAGTGCCTGTAGCTGCCAAAATAGTGGAGCTAACAGTTTAGTCACAGCTAATAGTTTATTTAAAAAGCTTAAATATCTTCCAAAATAGCTATAAAATTTCAGTCTTGTCCCATAACAACTTATAATAATACATTTCAATTATTTAAATCAACATGTCTATCAAACAATAAATAATTGTTTCCATGATATTTCAATTGTAAGAAGTAAGTAAAAATTAAAAGTCAATATAGGCACTGTGGCAAAACAAGACGAGGGTAACTGAGTTACCCTCGTCCCTAAATTAGCCTTAAATATTATGTAATGTTGAATTTGAGCTTACCACTTAGTTTAAAACATATCAAAGTGATGTATAGTCATCATTAGAGGCCGAAAATATGATTTCAAAGGAAAACAACCATGTATGTGAGCTTTTTGGGTCTAAAATTGACTTAAAGCACACCTCAATTGACGAGGGTAACTGCATCTCAAGACGAGGGTAACTGTGATCCTGATATTGATATGACGAAGGTAACTGCCCTTCCTTTGCAAGAAGCAGATGGACTTCAGACAGTCCCTATATGATAGTGATCATCTAAGATTTTCTAGATTTACTTTTCTGCATCAATGGTTGAAGTCCTCTAATATTTACACAAACTGTGTATTTTATTACCACTGCAAATTTTTGGAATTCCAAAAACATATATTGGCCTATAGGCCCAGGTAGCTTTTAAACACATCCATTATGTCTTTTACCTTACCTTTCCCAGAATTTACTGCAAAATATAATAACATCAAAAATTCTTGTTTCACTATTTATGAAAAGAGAGAGAACATTGTCTCTGCGCAAAATACGCATTATGACTCTTGATAGCTAATGATTTAACATGATATTTCTCTTAAAATTCAACCATAGAGGCTGTTTGATTCGAAAGTTAGGGGAGACCGGGGTAAGTTGAGCCATGGGGTAAGTTGTGCCGCCCACTGTTGGGGTTAAATGAAGAACTGGGCAAAGAAGGCAATGCCACCCATATATACCCACTTGGTCAACATCATTAATCACCAAGAATAAAACTACCAAATATAATGGTATGAAAAGCTACACTCATAAATTCAATTTTGTTGCTGAAAACTTGGACTGATATTCTAGTTTCTCAGTCATTTGGTATTTGTTATAAGATGATGTCCCTCTGGTAGGATGGAGTAAAGAGGTATATCTAGACATTTCTGTTGTTAGATTTCATTTCACATTGTTTGTTTATTTTTGACAACCAATTTCATCCAGAAAATGAATTTGGGGTGAGTTGTGCCGTTTTGATTGGGGTGAGTTGTGCCAATGGTATGACATAGGAATTAATATTTTATGAATCTTTTTTGTCTTAATTTTACGCAAGGCCTAAACATGTTGTGAAATAACTTACACTGAAAGGAACATGTGTAAGAAGTGTTATACCACCCTCTAAACAATAAATAATTCTTGTTTTTTCAGCATTTTTAATTTGTGTATGAAATGGCTCATAAATGTCTGATTAGTTTCATGCAACACGTCAGTCATACATTAAAAATATGATACAAATGATCTATCTGAAGAAACGGGTGAAATACACGATTTTTTCGGAATAGATCAAGCGGCACAACTTAGGCTACCCGGTCACGTGGCACAACTTACCCCGGCACCGGGCCAAGTTGTGCCACTTGACCTACTTTTTAAAAATGCCTGCCATGACCTTCCCAATGGTCGGACTGCCCTGAAACTTTGGTCGATTCTGGCCAATGTATTATATTTTGACGTCTGATTTTCAGATTGCATGATTAAGCTTTGGTTTTTCGGAAAATCAGCCTGACGAAAAAAATGGCACAACTTACCCCGGTCTCCCCTATAAGTACACTGTAAAACCTGCTGGATCACTTTGACAACAGCTAACACAATGAATATTTTGAAAAGTGCCACTTTACGGTTGAAAACCATGTTTTTACGACCGGTATTGTTGTTTTAATAGTTACTACCACAAAGGTAATGGTTTACAATGTATTTTTAGTGCAATAATTAGATACATAGTCATTTCAAGTTTTTAGCTACCACAAAGCAGAATTAGTCTCCCAAAAGTATTGAAAGTAATGGTATGATCATGAAACATCATCATCATCACAAATTTTTAAAAAGCTGACCGTTTACTTGTAAGGCCATTCAGAGTGATGAACGCAAGTTTTTTTTTTCTCTCAAAGCATAGTTTCTGAGTTGGTTGTTGGAGAGCCATACAAATTTGTACTGCAAAATTCAGGACCTTCCCATGAACGCAGTGCTGAATATCACAGACAAGATCAAAGCAGGAAGGACAGCAAGACATGGAAACTAGGGATATCAAGAATTGAAATACCAAGACCATGTCAGGGAAAGATAATGGGGTAGAGGACAATTATTACTTCTACAATTTTGAAGTATTGGTCCCAATACGTACGCAAAAATGTTACATAACTAGAACTTGCAGTATATATGCGTGGAAATTGGGATTTCCAGGTGTTTGTGTTTGGACCTTTTCTGTGAAAATAAAGAACTGGAAACTTTATCAAAGTTGGTGATATGAAGTCATAGTGGTACCAAGGTAGCGAACACTATTTGGGATAAATACTTATAATGAAAACCAGTTCATATTTGACTTTCTAAAACTTGGTTAAAGTGTCTGTATAACTTTTAGTTCAATAAAAGAGTAACTCTTCTCTCCAGATTTCTCGCCAAATTGTAATAAATTTGTTTTTGATATTTTTTCAACTATTAGCCTCCCATTTCTGTGCACAGATATGGTCAGTGAAGGAATTCTTCCATCCTCTCTCTGCATGGCATTTTCCTCTTCACCTCCAAGTCTTATCTTTTTCACCTTCAAATCTCCGTCTTCCTTTTCTGTCCATATTATCCTACTCTTCATCTCTCCATATAATGTCCCACTGCCCCCTCCCATCACTTCCTGTTCTCTCCATGGTCCCTATACCCTTGTTATTATTATGTATCTTTTCATATTCATATTTCTCTTTTTCTCCCTACATGGGATTTCAATTACTTCCAGATAATGATCTACCTGTGAACCTCCATCCTGCCTTTTTACCTCATTTGCAATATAAGGTACAGAGGCTGGTAATATTAGGAAATTTTGAAAGAAAGGGAAATGAAAAAGTGTGTACCTTTCATGTTAATTAAACGACAACCAAACCAATCAGTGCAATGATAACTTAATTCAGAGATGTTTTTAGAGGCTTTTTCCAATGCAGTTCAATAACATGGATTTCTTGGTGATGAATCCATCCTCCATAGTGAGGATGAGTGCCAAGATCCTACATTCACTTTTGACAGCAGTTCAATCATTCTTTCCATACTGCTCTGTACTCCTGTCCAAATTAACCTGCCGGCTACTAAAATATGGGACGTACAGCCCCAATCATTATTCTATGAAAGTATTTGAATTTAGGCTAAAACTCTTTGCACATGCTCTCTTGTTGACTAGGATATGACCAAGGAAAAAAAATAACAAAAACTAAGAAAAATCAGGCAAACATGAGGTTATCAGCAAATTTTCAGAATGAACATTCTGAATATTAAAGGTTAAAACAAAGCATCACAGACCATCCAAATTGGTATTCAAAATGAAGCTCTGATTAATACCAGTCTAACCATTCTATTTGTATAGTTGTACAGCTTGATTTGCCTGAATATTACAGAGCGAAAGTAGAGAAAAACACTTGAAACACAAAAACTTCAAAGGCAGTGGGCCATAATGAAGTGTGCAAATTTTCATACCAATCGGTTAAAATTTGCACACATCATTTTTTCCATAATAGGCACGATTTGAAAAGGTGGCCCACCAAAAATTTTACTTTCATTTTTTGCTATGCTTTTTAGAGCCACCCCAGTGACTGCCTTCCTCATATTCAATCAACCTTGGCCAAACTGCACTGGTTTAATACACTGTTTAGCTGCAAATACCCTCGTCACCTTATGCAGTTACCTTCGTCTTTGTATTATTGGAAAAGCAGTTACCTTCGTCTTCTTTTAACATGGGATCCAATGGGATGACCTAGATTTTTCAATTAATTTTGACAAAATGGGACGAGGGTAACTCAGTTACCCTCGTCCTGTTTTGCCACAGTGATAGGGCCTAAAAGTTATGACTTACATGGATCACCAAGTAAGAAATAATAACAGCACTTAAGGTTATATAATTTCCATTAACTATCAACAAAGTATGTAACGGTCTAATAGTAAAACAGTCACCTCTGCATAGCATTGGTTTTGTTGATCTCAGTTTTGTAACATTATCAATTTAAAACTGAAAATCCAAATTTAACAAAGATTTAAATTGGACAGCTGTTAGACTAATCTGTATATTTATATGATTGTCTATCTATCTATCTATCTATCTATCTATCTATCTATCTTATCTATATCTAATTAATCGATCTTATCGATCTTATCTATCTATCTATCTATCTATCTATCTATCTATCTATCTATCTATCTATCTATCTATCTATCTATGTCATTGCCTGGAAATATCTAAATCTCACTGGAAATGTTTGAAAAATGGTCAAACTTAGTAAGTAGTCACTCGATTCGCAACCATTTGTAGGAAATTTTATTTTATCTACTCAAATTGTCTGGAAATTCACATTTTTTCTAGCCCTGCAGTCTATCCATCTATCTATCTATCAAGCAATTTAACCCAGGGCCATGCAGAGCCTGTAGTAGGCCCAGGCCAAAATAAAAAAAGTAGGCCCCCCTTCAGGTTGAACAATTTTGAGCAAAATATACTAACTTGAAGTGCAAAACCTAGCATATTTGTTTTTTATAAACTGTTGATTTATTCATGCGAGACTTGTCGAAATTTATTTAATCACAGTTAAAATTCAGATGTCAAATACATTATTAACAGCCTTTTGTACCAAAAACATCCACTTAATAAATTCTTTCAAATCAAGGTGACATCCGACAAGGCACCAACAGTATGAAGGGTATACAATAAATTTCTGATTGGTGACCTAATCTGACAATTGCAAAATTACCAATGAATTCTTACAGTCTGTCGCTTTGATATAGAAAAAATGACGACCTTTTCACTTTGAAAAATGCACTTCGTGACTCATGATAGCCGATGAAGTGTCATCTTTTCTATTTTCAACATGGGAAACATAGAGGCTGTTTGATTAGTCATTATCAAGAGAAGGCCATTTGGCTCATAGCTGACTTTAGAGTGAAGATCAGATGCATAATTCTCTTGTTTGGCTGACACCAACAAGTGGAATAAGTCTTCTTAAATCAAATTAACATTGGAAGTACTGGCTGTGATCATGAAAAATCATCAGTATGATGTCACACTAAGTGCCATTTTCACAGTGCATGCAACAGTACCCTCTTTTTCTGAATCAAAGTGACAGACTGTAATATAGAAAGTTTAAAAATAGGGTTTACCAAATTAAAAAAAAAACAAATAAGGTACAATTAACAAATTTATGAGTCATAAAAACCATGGTTACAAAATCATTGCAATATTAAAAAATATACAGTAGTCAACTTTCGAAGTGGATCAAGAATTTACTTTGCAGCAATTCTGACATCAGTTGTTGTTGCTGCATAGTTTTGAGTGAAATGTTAACTTTGATATCTCAGTAATGTGCTTGAATGAGATTGTTAGGCTTCAGTGACTTTGATGGTCACCAGACACGATTGTTTGAAGCATGGTGCAAAACGACTTGTCACACACTAGTGAATACACTGCAGCACCAAAAAAGAGTGGTTATTTCAGAGCCTTGGTCACTCAAACAATGTCGAATTGGACCAAAGGAACCTAAACTGTGAAAATTTTAAAAAAAGAAGTCCTCAATTGTCTATTAAATATGATTGAAAAACAAATTTTCTCCAGTCACTTGATGAGGTATGCCCCAGCCGGTGACTCCCCCGTTTGGGTGAAATTGTTCATATCCATTGGAAAAGCCACAGATTATTTAAAATAGTGAATGTGGAACGTCAAATCAACAGTTGAGCTCAATTGAGTTAACAAAACAATGCCTGGTTTATTGCACAGTTACAAAAGAAATGATAAACTGTTTTCAAATTAATTCAGTGTTACAGACCATTTTGCTCCTTGTGATAAACAATCATCGTTTTGAAGGGTAAAAAATTAGTGAAGCATGAAGTTTTGTCGGCCAAAACATTGCCAAGACATCACACCAACATACTGCACTAAGATTATTTACTTAAATTTTTTTGTGTTAATATATATTATATGAAAAATTTTGATCCACTTTGAAAGTTGACTACTGTATGATGTTTTAATGCACAATGAGATTCTGATTTCTGTGATGCTTTTTGGGGCTTAGGCTACAGCATTTCGCAAAAAAAAAAATAGACTAGTATTTACATCACAATCAATTCACGTTCTACATGATGTTTGTAGCATACTAGTCAGCCGTTCTTAAAATTTACTTTGTGAAAGCCTTTCTTGCATCTTTTTGAGATATTTGATTTTGTAATACGTGTATCGCTATTTATTTCCTGAGTACTTAGTCCACTATTAAAGACATTCTGTCCCTATCATTGAACGAAAGAAAAAAACAATTGTTTCAGAGCACTAGAAATGCACTGATATAATGCAACAGTTGCTGGGGCGAAAAAGGAAAACACACAGCAATGACAATATCAGGTAAATGTTATCCAATTTCAAGAATGTCCCTGGGCATTGATAATAAAAATTTGATATCCCTTGGGCTAACCAAATCAGTTTTAAGGTTTTCACGAAAGACTCAGCAGCAGAATTTCACCCTCAAGATCTTGCAAAACATGGTCCCCATACTTCTGCTGAAACTCTGCAACCTTTTTGGTCAAATCCTCTGTATCTTGGTCTAGAAATTCAAACAGAAAGCTGAATAGTTCGCCAAATTGATAACTGATGTGAGCCCATTCACTCAGGGGGGCCTATGTAAGATGCCAAAAAAACTCTGTCAAAAACTTTAAGGATTTTGGTAATTAACAAAAAAATAATTTGGTGTGCTTGGACCAAAAATCAAACTTTAGCATGGGGCCTAATGGAAGAGGGCAAAGTATTTTACTACAGGGCCCTATTAAATCGGAGGCTAAACGGTTCACCCTAACAGAAACTTCACAGAATAGCCGCTTAAAAATTGCGGAGAGAGATAGACCATAAATGAGAAATCTAGGGGAGACCGGGGTAAGTTGTGCCGCGGGGTAAGTTGTGCCGCCCACTGTTGGGGTTAAATGAAGAACTGGGCAAAAAAGGCAATGCCACCCATATATACCCACTTGGCCAACATCATCAGGCACCAAGAAAAAAACTACCAAATATAATGGTATGAAAAGCTACACTTATAAATTCAATTTTGTTGCTGAAAACTTGAAGTGCCGAGGACTGACATTCTGGTTTCTCAGTCATTTGGTATTTGTAATAAGATGATGTCGCTCTGGTAGGATGGAGTTAAGAGGTATATCTAGACATTTCCGTTGTTAGATTTCATTTTGCGTTGTTTGTTTATTTTTGACAACCAGTTTCATCCAGAAAATCAATTTGGGGTAAGTTGTGCCGTTTTGATTGAGGTGAGTTGTGCCAATGGTATGACATAGGAATTAATATTTTATTCATCTTTTTTTGTTTAATTTAATTTTACGCAAGGCCTAAAAATGTTGTGAAATAACTTACACTGAAAGGAACACATGTTAAAAGAGTTATAACACCCTCTAAACAATAAATAATTCTGGTTTTTTTTCAGCATTTTTAATTTGAGTATAAAATGGCTCAAAATTTCTGATTAGTTTCATGTGACATGTCAGTCATATGTTAAAAATATCATACAAATGATCTTTCTGAAGAAATGGGTGAAATACAACATTTTTTTGGAATAAATTAGGCGGCACAACTTACACCGTCACGCGGCACAACTTACCCCGGCACCGGGGCAAGTTGTGCCACTTGACCTACTTTTTTCAAATGCCTGTCATGACCTTCCCAATGGTCGGACTGCCCTGAAACTTTGGTTGATTCTGGCCAACGTATTATTTTTTGATGTCTGAGTTTCAGATTGCATGATTAAGCTTTGGTTTTTCGGAAAATCAGCCTGACGAAATAAATGGCACAACTTACCCCGGTCTCCCCTATAGATTTACAATGTACAAGATGTGAAATGACTTGAGTTGCATTTTTTTTGGCTTAACCAACAGTACACTAACAAAACTGTAATTCTGATGAATACAGAAAAAAGGCGATCCATCCAATTTTTTTGTTAAACAGTATCATTAATTTATAATTAGGTAAATGTATTGCTGAATGTGGGCGCCCACGAACTTATTTTGCCGTGGAGTACAAAATGGCACCAGTCTTACCTGTGCAAAGTGAGCATAATCTCATTTTCCCGACGCGCGGTTTACCTCACTTTAGAAGTGGGCCCCCTGAAATTTGGGGGCCCCTGCTATTTGGCCCCCTGGCCCCCTCTGCTCAGGCCTGATTTCCCCTATCCTTTTAAAAGATGAATTTACCTTCTGCAAGTATATATTTACGTATCTGAACTGAAAATCAAAAATAGTGCTGTAGTTCTGTGAGAATGAGGCCTAAATATCGCTTCTCACAGAGACTCACACCAACCAGCCTGCAATTCCTCACCTAACATCATGTTCAAACGGGATGAGTTTTGTTAAGAATTCTGAACATATCTTACTAGTTTCGCAGATGAACTTTGCTCTGTTGTTGGCAGGTCCGTCAGCTGCCCATTTATTTATGCGAAGCATCCCAAATACATCTTCATACCATGGCTCATCATTATCCCAACCAATACCACTATATTGGTCATAGGTTGTCCCATCTTGCCATTTCCAGTAACCTGATTGTCTTCTTATATCAATGGATGGGTTGTGTTCTGTATAGTTTGAATATCTGTAGAGTCCTATCCATGCTTGATCCTTGATGTCCCTGCAAATAATTCAGAAATTGTATGCAAAGGTTTTGGCTGTGGAATGTTCTTCTACAATAATAATAATAACTAGGCCTGTATCTATCTACCTAATTATCCTTTTGTCTTCCACCTTCCTTCCTTCATTCCTTCATCCCTTCATTACTTAAGCCACTTATTAAAGCCATACCTCCCCCCCTGCCTTCTATCTATAGGCCTATGTGTCATGAAGTGTTTGATTCAATGTGTAAAGAATCACTCTGACTGCTGCTGTGCACTAATGTCACAGTGACATGAATGTGAAAACTTTTCAATACTTTTTTTGGGGTCAAGAATTAGAAAAGCTAATTTTAAAACTTTTCAATACTTTTCTTTGTGTCAAAAGCAGGTGGTCAATGTAACACCATTGGATCTCTCAGGAATGTGTGGGGTGGGGGAAATAGGTCAGTTTGAGCATGCACAGTGGTGAGGGTTGTGTGAATAATGAGCAATGGCTGCAGAAAGTTTCTCGGTAAGAAACGTACCAGCAAGATAACACCAAGAATATAGCATGATTATGGTCATATTTGGTATTTTGGGATAGGAAAAACAGTAATCTACGCACGTGGCTATATTAGAATGGTGAACAATGAACCTGGAATGCTGAAATTATGGAAAACGGCAACCACCTGGTAGCTATCCCAGAATCCTTAGAATCACACATGTTAATATGAAGATGTAATTCAACCATGCATCCTATGCATAGGACGGTAATGTGCACAGTAACATCCATCACGTGTGAGTCATGAGGCTCCAGGCCAAACCAGACCATTCTAAGGGTTTATTTTATATGTAATTCTTAGTTATAACATCGTAGATTCTGCCAATTGTGTCTTTTTTTTAGTCAAATAATGCAATAATATTACAGTTATAAACATCCCCTGTAATGGCTAGCGCTGGTTAGGTCAGACTGATTTTGCGCCGCCATTTTCTTGTGTATTGGGGCTGTCACTGCACTGTGTGCTGTATTTGAGATGTCACAGAACTTAACAGGGTGTTGATATCTTTTATTGTATTTGCTCCTTTCCAATCAATAATTGCTGTTCAATGCTGAATTGCTCTTCAAGACTTCACCATTTAGGCCTAAAGTGCAATTCATTTTCACACCTCCCTGGCATCTGTCAGCTTAATTGTACTCGTACCCAATATTTTCAGTCAGCTTCATACTTATTCAATTCCTATTTAAACACCATGGATAAAATTATATTATTATTGGGAAACATTAATTGAAATATCTTACAAAATAAACATCATTTCAAGAAAAAACAAGACTGTGAATATTTATGCATAGAATATTAAAAACAATTTGTAACTGAAATTGGAGGCAAAAGGAAAAGAAACAGTTTTTATTGAGCAAGTCATTTCTGATATTAATTGAAGATACACCCACGTCCAGCAGGTCATCGAAAAATAAAAAAATTAATTTTTATTTTTCTTATCCACCATACATATATATGTATGTCGATTCCACTGATAAAGCATGTGCAGCATGGCCGGTGCTGTGCTCTAAGAGTGCTTGTTTATCCCATGTCTTGGTACATTTCTTTCTTGATACTGTTCAATATTCTGGGAGCCAGGAAAATATGGGGAGAGTTATGATAAAAATTAGGGAGGATAAGGCCATCAAAGGGATATACATATGAAAAAATCAATGAACCGAGAGGGAAATATGATATTCAACCACTTGGCTGCTGCATACAATACAGGGAAGGGATGCGATTCTAGCATCAAATTTTACGATAAGTTCTTTTCAAAAGTAAAAGTCAGAGAAAAGTGCAACTCGCACTCTTAACAAAAAGTTTTTTTTATAGCGACGTCTTTACCTGGAAGAAAACATTTCTTATAAAAAGTTTGTTACAATATAAGCTATTGGAAGATTGTCAGTCAACAGAGGCGATATTTTTTGCGTGTGAAACGTCATCAATATATGTGTATATATAATTTGGGTTACAGACCTTGCTACATGTCCAATTTTAAAAATTTAAAAACCTCCATATATCAAATAAACTCCTCCGAATTACATGCACTTATTCATTTTGCTCTATTTGCAATATTAACTTCGCAAAAAGCTTTTCGGCCCATCACGTTACTCACAACAAACCAGTGGCAGATCCATGATTGGCCTATGTCTGACTTAGGCCAATTTTGCTTTAGGCTGACGATATAAGAAGAGGTTCTTAATGTTTTTCCATTGAACTTTACTGTAGGCTTATACTAAATGTTCCAATTCAGGTTCCATCATGATTATCCAACATACATTTCACTTGACATTTATTTGAAAGTATTTACAATTTACACGTTTTTGGATTTTCATGAATAACCCTATTTCAAATCAATGGCTAGCCTATTGAGAAAGAATATTGAAATTGACAAATATTATATAAATATTGGATGGGAAGGAGTCCAATATAGAGTATAATTGGATGAAGAAAAGTTATATTGGATGAGGCGCAGCCGAATCCAATATAACTTTTCTGAATCCAATTATACTCTATATTGGACGACTTACCATCCGATATCTATTATATTCTCCATCCAATATAAGTTATATTTTCCCTTCAAGTTGACTTGCTGCCAAATGGTCAAAAAATATTTGCTCAGATGTTTTGAATTTTCAGGATATGCTGCTAAGATAGTATTTTCCCCTCTTAATTGAAAAGAAAAAAAAATGCCAAATTTTTGGAAGGCTATTCAATACCACCCCAGGCTAACATTACAGGCAGCTGTAATTTTAGTGTTCAAACCATGAAAGAGCAGTCAATGGTGACGTCACCAAGTCCATTGTCAGTATGCTCTCATGATGTCATCAGTTGTGATGTCACAATGACAAGTTGACCATTATGACATCACCAGTGGTGACGTCACAATTGAACAACAAGTAGGGAGCTGATTGTTCTTCATTTAAAAACTGTCTCGGATCCAATATAACTTTTTTAGGATCCAATATAACTTTTCAGGATCCAATATAACTTTTCTCAGCATAATATAGCAAGGATATTATCCAAGAATACTCGCTTGTGATTGGCAGACACAATCCGAGTGGAGAATATTATACAAATATTGGATGGGAAGGAGTCCAATATAGAGTATAATTGGATGAAGAAAAGTTATATTGGATGAGGCGCAGCCGAATCCAATATAACTTTTCTGAATCCAATTATACTCTATATTGGACGACTTACCATCCGATATCTGTTATATTCTTCATCCAATATAAGTTATATTTTCCTTTTAAGTTGATTTGCTGCCAAATGGTCAAAAATATACATTCAGATATGTTTTTAACTTTCATGACTTGCTGTTAAGACAGTATTTTTCCCCTCTCAATTGAAAATAGTAAAAGATCATAATGTAGAAAGCTTCTAATCCTAGATACCACCCAAGCTCACATTACAGACAGCTGTAATTTTAAAAGTTCAAACTATGAAAGAGGAGGCAATGGTGACGTCACCATTGTTAATTTGCTCTCATGACGCCATCAGTTGTGATGTCACAATGACAAGTTGACCATTATGACATCACCAGTGGTGACGTCACAATTGAAAAACAGGTAGTGAGGTGATTGTTCTTCATTCAAAAACTTTCACGGATCCAATATAACTTTTTAGGATCCAATATAACTTTTGAGGATCCAATATAACTTTTTGCTGCCTAATATAGCGGTAATGTTGGACAAGAATAATCGACTGTGATTGGATGACACAATTCAACTGAAGAATATATACATATATTATATATACCATAGTTTTGTCATACTGGCAAGTACACAAAGTTGGTCTATCCCAGTTACCATGACAAACCATTGCCATCACCAAGTTTTTTTTTTGTTTTTTTTTTCTTGGCTGGGAGCTTTGCATGTTTTACAAAAATGATATTCCACCCCAAATGCATCAAAATAACACGATTCATTTTTCAGATATTGGTAACATGGTATATAAAACTCCATAACAAAATATCTTATAAATTAACCCTAACTTAGCAGATGCATTAAATTCTTTGCATGCTAGCTCATTCTGTTACAGTTTTTAAAAGAAGGTAAGACCAAAGTCGCTATAGTACCCTTTTTTAAAGGGTACTTTTCTTGTTATATGGGACTTTTAAATGTTTTATAAGCTGGTATAAATATGGAACCCTAAGGCAGATTTCACGAAAAGTGCTATTAAAAGGTACCTTAAACTTTCCAACCCTTTTGTTATCTCTCTGTTGCTTCCTGAAGCAAGTAAACTTATTATCTGGGAGTCCAGATACTGTTTGGCTACACTACTACTTCTGTCAGCCTTGACTTCCTGTCAACTATGCCAGCATTAAACATGACATATAGTGGTTTACTCCACTCAGCTCCTATTTCTCCCACCACCTCTGCACACATGCCATCCTAATGCGTCAAAGTGATGCAGCAGATAGATTAGGGCTAGATCTATCTGTAACAACTGTAGATAGATGCATACGGTGCCGAGAATAGGCAGAAATCACTAAATCTGATGCATTTGACTGCTATCTGGCCCACCTGTCTGTAGCGTAGGGGGGACCAGTCCATCGATACGCTGAGTCAGAGCCTATACATCTGTGATAGAGTAGCTGGTTGCCATTGAAATGAAGCGATGTGATTGGTTGAAGTTGTCTGGCTGGTTCCCGCCGTTTTTGCTGCTGTGAACAAGTAGTTCTTGGGTTTCCCGCTAGGGGGACACTCTCCGTAGCCGTTTAACGTGCAAAATGCGTACCAGCGCCAGTGGATTTGTATGCTGTGCTAGGATGGTGCATGGAATGGTGGGGCGCACCTCGGGGGCGCACCTCGGGGGCGCACCTCGGGGGCGCACCTCGGGGGCGCACCTCGGGGGCGCACCTCGGGGGCGCACCTCGGGGTGCACCTCGGGGGTGCACCTCGGGGGTGCACCTCGGGGGTGCACCTCGGGGGTGCACCTCGGGGGGTTTGTGCTGAATGCTTGGCCTAGATCTGCTGCCAAATCTAAATGTCATCCATGGCACTTCCAAGAAAGTGCCTGATGAGTGCAATATATCTGTTTGCTTAGAGATTTGACTTGTTTTGCCATGATATTACTCTACATAACTCTAGCCCTACAAACTTTCATCTCTCCCAATTCAATCAAAACGCTTTTGTGCGTTGCCGCATGTCTAGCAAAATATGCGTTTCTCCCTCTCAAGGCCACTTAGGGCTAACGTCTTCATGAAATGGGCCCCTGCTACTACAATTCAGCATACCAAACGACTAGCCCTAGCTTGTTTTACAATGGTCAGGTCAATTATCACCGTCCAGATATGCAAATTCCAATTTGCCTTCTAGTTACTAAGTACATCTGTGAGGTTGTGAATAAATATTAATAAAATGTCCCTCAAATATGTAGCTTTTTCCTCTTAAAAAAAATTTTTTTTATGCCTCATGAGGACAATTTTGGACGACCAAACTTACTGGTGATCAGACATGCTTACTTTGGCACTCTGTGGAATCTGCTAAAACCAATTCAGGAAAAAGTAATGGTATGTGATTGATAAAAAACATCTTGAAAATTATTTTGGAACCATTTTTAATTGTCTTGGTCATTATAAAACTTGAAAAAAAATGAAAAATAAAAAAAGACTGCTAATGTAACTCGATTCCGTCACAGGACACTGAAGTTACATTAGTAACTTTTACATGGAAATTTTTCTTTGTTCTCGCTATTTATGCCAATTTCAAACATGAAATTATAAAATTTTTTTGAAAAACGTGTCTTATTTGCCTATATACATCACCAAAAACATAAAGACAGGGTGTGGTACCTGTTTCTTTATTGCTTTACCAGTCTGCTTATCGATCCAACCACAGCACCCAGACGGTGATTATTAAAATTTCCGATGATTGTATTGACAATATATGCGACAAGCTACTCACTGGACTGTGTTTTTTGGACATCAAAAAATGTTTTGATTGTATTGACCACAATATTTTGAAAGAGAAATTGTCTTATTATGGTATCAATAACTTTGAACTTAAATGGTTTTCCAGTTATTTATCGGATAGGAGACAAATGGTTGTTTAAATCATCAGAAATCTGCAGAAGCCATTCTAAATATAGGTGTTCCTAAGGGGTCCGTTCTCGGACCCCTTTTATTTACGTTATATGTTAATGATTTGAGTCAGTTTATTTCTTTGTCATCATGTAACCTGTATGCTGAAGATACTGTTATATATTGTGCCGGTAATGATGTTACTGATGTTCAGGATAAGTTACAATTGAGTGTCTCTGAAGTCTTTAAATGGTATAATGCTAACTGTCTGGTTTTGTATGCTGACAAATGTAATGTTATGATTTTGTCATCTTCTTATATGTCAAATAATGATAGTAATTTGAACATTGTTCTCGATGATCATATCCTCAAACAAACTGATACCTCTGATTATTTGGGTGTTAAAATTGATCACAATTTGTCATGGGATCCATATATTACCAAGTTATGTTCATCATTAGGTTGTTGTGTAAATAAACTCTCTAGACTAAGAAGTATTACTTCAAAAGATGTGTTAAATGGATCAAAATCTCATAAGTCTGAAATTCTTGTCTCCAGTGTTTTACGATAATTCATGATGGCAGGAAGACCAATAGAGGACCTCTTGTTGTCATTTGTCATAGACTAGGATATTAGCAAAACTTATAACACAAAAAATATATGGCAGAATATTTTAATCCCATTCAAAAATAGCATTGAAGTGGCCAACCCCCCTGAAAATGGCCTGTCTCCACCATCACTTTCTTTCAAAGATCGCATCACAAAAACTAGTACAGGATTCTGATTCAATTAAACTCTTCCATGCTTGGTAACTTGACTGTCAGTCTTCTAAAATCTGGTCATCAATAGCTGAAATAATATTCGGTATTAGAGCAGGAGGTTGTTGTGTCAATGTCTCCAATATTGTGTCATTAGCATCACGCCGGATTTGTTTCTTAATAAAAAATAAAGGGACACACATTCTGTGAGAAAACCTTGTGTCTGGTGTTGTCTGAGAACCCAAGAAAATAACTGAACTATCTGTAGCTCTGTATCATTTATGTAAACCAAAATATTAGAGTATTTCTGTCGGCATTTCAGTTGTCCTATTTCAATTTGTCATTAGCAAACGCCTTTCTACTCTATTTTGACAGCATATTTCTGGATCAAAATCACTGTGAACATGTTTCTGGTGTTCATAAGGTCATTGCATGCACATATTGCCAGACTGCCAGTTTTGCACTGGTCCCTACAATGATTTTTACTGTAATTATCATTAGCATCACGCTGTCATTAGCATCATGTCAAAAATGGCTTATTGCCTTTATCTCACTAAAATTTTGTTGCAGGTGACCGGAATTGAAATCAGTTGAATATGTATTATCAATAAATGTTTCAACAGACTATTACATAACATTTTTGCATTTTCCTTGCATCTGACATGCTTAGTATGAATTTTGATTCTTCTCTGAAACTACTAACCAAATATGGGGTGCCAGCAACATTTTACCATTGTCTAGCATCTGAAATATGATTTAGCAAAGACATTGGGCACCGGAGGGAGTAGTGGAGATCATCTTTATTATTCAGAATCCAAACTATTGTTGAAATGAATATTTTTGATTGTTTTTGTAAATCTCTGGTTCAAGGATTTGTGCTATATCAATAACTATTGGTCATAGAGACCTGAAATATAGCTCATTGTGTGCAGAATAGCCGTTTTCCTATTTGTTGGTAATACATTATACAGCTCTAAATGGTACGGATTTCAAGTTATAGGCATGATGCTAATGACACACATATTTGGTATTTTAATTGATCAAAATGCAGTTTCTCAAAAAAATTGCCATTAGAGACCTGGAACTTGCCCAAAATGTGCCAGCCACATGCCTAATCATTGGCAATAGATTGTTTAGTCCCAAATGGCCAGGATTTGTTAGTTAAAAGTGTGATTTTAATGACAGTCGAAAAATATTACATCTATGTTTATCACCTCAGTACAGATCAGCGGGGCATTTCGACCCTTGGACATGAAAGTGCAGTGATAGCTGATTGTTTGACCCACCCAACGCAAACTTTAAAAGGCATTTCTGGAGCGAAAAATTTTCGAAATTTTTTCAGCTGAAATTTCAAGGTTTTCAAATTTTGACCCAAATAAGATTTACTTAAGTTCTACACAGCCTGTAATTGACTATGCCATTTGTTCATGGGGTTATACATACAATTACAATATCGCAACGTTTGCAAAATTTTGCAGCTCGTATTGTGTCAGGCAACTTTGATTACATAAATTCTCGAGGCCTAGATATAATAAAAACTTTACAATGGATGAATGTTAGACAAAGGAGGAATTATTTTACTTTATTGCTTATGTTTAAATGTATTAATGGTGCTGCTCCCAATTACTTATGTAATAATGTTACACTTGTGTCAGATGTACAGCAAACTTATTCATTACGATCTAGTCATAGCTTAAATGTCATTGTGCCATCTGGAAACTCATCTTATTTGAAGTCATCATTTATGTACAACAGTGCTGTTTTATGGAATCGCCTACCACATGATGTAAAACTTATTAGTAATATTGATGCTTTTAAAAGAGCTCTGAAGAATATTTTACGACATGAATTTTAATTGATTTACTTTTTAAATTTTTAATTTTTATAGGGTAATGCTCTTTGAGTCGGACACCTAAAACTGTGCATAGTTTATAAAGTGATATCTTAGTTAACTTATAGGAAATTGATCATCAATCAGGGCCTCAAATTAAACGTTTTCACGAAATCTAACAGAAAAATGACAATTATCATTACTAAGCTGCTTGATTTTGGTTTTATTTTTGAAACAAGAAAAAGGGAGGGGTACCCTTGAGTCGGACAGTTGTCTACCATAATTAATACACCAAAGACTGGCAGCTTAAAAGCTTAAGAATCCATCAAATAAGCCCATATTAGAACATATAGTAGCTTGAACTCAGTGCAAAGTGCGTACTATATAATTTGATGTCAAACCAGTACCATAGATCAGTGAGAGAGCCTTCTATCTAACCAAATATTACCAAAAATAAACAAATTTCGGACATGAAGTTTATAGAAAAACAGAGTTTTTACCCCATCTTTAGGGCCATGAAAAACCCACTATACTTGTTCGTATCGTGCTGATATTTTTTGAACAGATAAAGGAGGTCTTAAGCTAAAGATTGGTACCAAATATATAGGTGCACATGCTCTCAAATAGCCAATAGAGCCCAACAAAAAGTGTCCGACTCAAGGTGTCACCTTCTAAGTGTCCGACTCAAAGAACATTACCCTATATTTATTTTTTCATTGCTTTTATAACTTATTGTTAATGTGTATATATATGTTTTTTTTTTAATTCTACAATTTGTTTTTTTATACAGGACCAGTTTGTAAAACAGATTGTATCTGAAACTGTCATTTTCCTGAATAAATATATTTGATTATTATTATTAACTGCAATTTTGCATCCGTCCATTTCATAGTGTTACATTAGCAAAATGTGTACATAAAAATTACGTTCAAAAACACAAGATTAGATTACAAATGTTTTCTGAGCTGAAAGCCAGGTCTCCCAAGAGCAGGCCAGGGGTGGTACCCTGCTGGTGACTTCATTTATATTGCAGTAGGATCAGCATAAAAAATTCCGTCCTCCATCATTCATCGTTGTTACATTAGCACAAGGCCATATTTTTAGCTACTCTGACCTACCAATCCAACAGAAAAGATTGTTTACCCATGATTTTATTTAAGGGATTGACACAATAAAAGATTTAGATTTCAGCTTTTTTTTGTCCTGCCAGCTATCCTCGGAAGAAGCACCCTGAGAAAATCTGAGAATCTATGAATCGATTATGTCTGGCCTTTTCAGTATTGTGCTAATGTAACTTGTGGACAAGTTTTGGTAGGTCATTTTGAAGCTTTTTCGTGAAATCTGCCCTTAGAAAGGATCATTATTCAACTTTTAAAAAGGTTCCAACAGCAAACGAAAACAAGATTTAGAGAATCTAGCTATACCAAACTCCCACAATGGAACTCCTTTCTCTCAAGTTGGGAGGATAGGGTCCTATCATAGGGCCTTCCGACCAAGTATTGCTTTTCAATTCGGTTGAACCCTTAAAATATGCAGAACCCTTTTTTGGCTGTGGGTTCCTTATAAATACATTCAAGAGCATTTTGCGTTACAGGAATTCGCATTGCAGTAGACTTTTTGAGCCAAGAACCAGGCAATTTCAGCTCTACGTGACGTATGGTAGAAAACTGTTCATGTATGGCTAATATCCAGTCATGTTTGTGCACACAAAGAAGCTGTGAAATAAAATCGTTTCCATCAGTTATATGTTTAATTTTGGAAACCTGAACAATCAGAAACTGTGATTTTGTTCATCACACCTGGGCACTGAGCAGTGCTTGACCAAGCCCACATTTTGCTCATATCAAACCGCATCTTGAGACTGTCAAGAAAGAATCCACCAATGGATGAATCAATCAATCAATCAGGAAACCAACCAATCATCAATGAATCAGTCAGTCAATCATCAGCTATTCAACAAATCTATCCATCTGACAAATCTATCAAACTATCTAACAAATCTATCTTTCTATCTATCTATCTATCTATCTATCTACCTATCTACCTATCTACAATCAATCAATCAATTAATCAAAAAGCATATCTTTCTATCTCTTTCTGTATCAATTTGTCGATTTATAAATCTATCAATGATAAACCAACCAACTAATCAATCAATCAATCAATCAATCAATCAATCAATCAATCAATCAATCGTCAATTAATCTATCTAACTATCGATCTATTTAGCTATCTAGCTATTTATCTATCTATCTAGCTGTCTAACTATTTCTATCTATTTCCATTTATATCTATCTATATCTAACTATTCCAATCTAACTTCTTTCTATCTTTCTATCAATGTACGAATTTCATTTTCATTACAATTTTCTCAGAAGCTCTTCTAAATGCGGTCTGAAATTTTCAAATATGGAATAAGTTGATCAGCCAAGTTTCTTTCTGAATGTACAGGCATTAGCCAATCAAAGATTTAGTGTTACACAAGACTGAATAATAAACAGCAAGATAAGAGAGGATTTGAGTTGACACTTAAATTTGTCTTTGACACTTGGTTTGTCAGTTTGGTTGAAAGCTTGACTTGTTTATATCTGTGGACAGCAGTTAAAATTAAATATTGGAATGAACAGTGTTGCTACCACACGTCATGTAGAGCTCCATACGTCCCGTAATAATTATTTCAATTTGCAATTACTCATTTATTTTCCAGTCTTGATCCCAGGGCTTAGTTGGTATAGTTTATAAATTAATATGCCATATTACTAGGCCTAAAATTATGAGATTTGCCTTGATAGTTTTAGACCAATATTGAAAATAAGAATTTTGCTAACGATCGCATCAATGGAAATCAACAAGTCTACTTCAATGCGAATTCCTGTAAGAGTGTGGCATGGATTAAAATAATGTTATCAGCTTTTATGTCCTTTAGTTGCATGGGTATGGGTTTTGAAGAGGATTGGTCTTACAATGAGAAGTGACTGGTCGTTGATTTTGGCCGTGCCAACCAAATTTTGAAAGTTTCTAAAATCCAACTTATACATCATTTAGATGCAACCTACAAAGTCAGCAGGTTCATGCAACAGGGAAAATATACCTAGAAAAAGCTGCATTGGTAAAATGAATTAAAATAAGTGTAATTATTAATATTTTATGATATTAGGCCAGAAAAACACTAAAATCTATGTAAAAAATGGATGTGGAGCCTCAAGCAGTAACCGACTTCTCAGAAAAGTTCGGCACAGGAGCCTTAAAATTTTTATGAGGACCCAGACTTTTGCCGCACTGCTATAAGCCAAGAAAATACAATAGTTAACAAGAAAAGTACCCTTAATAAAGGGTAGAGTAGGTCGGGGCATGCGGCCCCCCTTAACTTCGAGGTGCGATTTGACCTACTTTTTATGGGCGATTATTTGAATGCTTACGCTGTCAGGAAGGGATCACTTGACTCTACTAATAACTAGAGAAACAAATGTCTACCAATTTTAATAAAGGAGTTACGGCCATTTTTGTAAAAAAATTAAAATTGCCTTCTTACCCCACCCATCAGGCAAGAAGCCCCCCTATTATAATCCTATGGCAATTTTTTTTGCGAGCGCATTCATCCTAAAAGTTATTTCTTAGGGTTCTTCTATCCTTTTTAAGGCATTCTATTCACTTTTTCTGAATTTCAGAATTTTTCTGTTCATACTTTTATTTCTTAATATTTTTTGCCCTGTTTCAATTTTGACCCAATTTTTTTCTATCTTAATTAGCTATTCTATCAAGTTTAAATGTAAAGTACACATTATTAATGGTTCCTGAAGCAGCTTTGACCCCCCAGTGAAGGGGGCCTCATGCCCCAAACCATGTGGGGCCTCTCGCCCCAAACCCACATATTTTAATTTGACCTCTATATTTTGAACTAAAATGCAAAAAACATGATCCAAATCATATCGATGTGATAGTCATAAAGTGAAGCAATGCAGATATCCATTATACTTTTAAAAATTTCCAAAGTTATTTCTGACAACCCCTTTCAAAGAATTAGTCAAAGTTACAAAAACCATGCCCATTTTTTTCTTTCTTTAATTTCTACTATAGTTTGGTGCTGTTTGCCCTGAAAATTTGTGATGTCACCTAAAACGCCTCTAGCTTCAATCCTATCAATAGATAAACGCACCAAAAATGTAAGTTTGGATATAAGCCTGGGGGGGCCTCTCACCTAACCGGGCTTCTTGCCCCGACCTACTCTACTGTATCAATCTTATCATGAACCTGAGGGTATGTGGCATGTGATAAAAGGTTTTAATGTCTTAAAGTAGGCATTTCTATGAAATAAATACCCTTAGAAAAACACCAAAACCCCTCCCCTTGTTTCATGAAAACATTACATAGCCAAGCATATGTAAAACTACCTGTTTGAATATTAGTTTGGTAATTGCTACATGCATAGTGTACATGACTACATGTTTTACAGTACTGATAGTGCGTGACGTCAGACCTGAAAAATACCCCCCTCACAAAAAAATCATGAATCTGCCACTGGTTTGCGGTGTTCACTGCACTTTGCATCATAGCAGCGTGATGCGCCGAAGAGGTTTTTGCGAAGTTAATATTGCAATAGAGAAAAATGAATAAGTGAATTGAATTCGGAGGAGTTTAATTGCTATAGGCCTATGCAGGTTTTTATATTTTGAAAATCGGATGTTTATTAAGGTTTTTATGCCAAGTTTTGCATTGAAAATGATTTACACAATCTTTGGTGACGTTTTACACGCCAAAAATTTTTCCAAAGAAATTCCTTATCTATATAAGTTTTTTTTATAGGTTAAGACATCGATACAAAAAAAGCTAGATCCGCTGTAGTCTGCCCTGCAGACTTCTTACACTCACCAAGGCTCGCTTAATGACAAAGGGAAATTTATTTTATGGGCTTATTTAAGCAGGTTATCAACAAGTTCCACCTAAGTGTTGTCATCATCCAGACCGTTTTCATGGAGGACAGCCTCGAAACATGAGAAGACTTTTTTTAGAAGCACCTCTAATGTTTGGCAGCACTGTTGAATTTATGATGGGAGGTATTATGAGCAAAACTGCATGAAAATATCCTTTAGACTCGTGTTTCTCATCCCTGTTAATATGAACTTATTGTCATTTGGTTTAAGTCTGTTTCAACCAAAAAAAAAAGTTAAACAGTGCAAGTTCACATCCCCACCCTGTATGAAAATATGGCTGATTTCGAGGGCATTAGACAAATCTATTTCCCTCGAGGGTATGTTTGCCTCTAAATAGCCAACACCTGTGCTGATGGGGCGTAAAACACAAACTCACTCACTCACCCTTGAGGGTATGTAAGTGAAAACTATCTCATGAAGCCGAAGGCCAAAGAAAAAAGTTTCCTTACACATGTCACCATTGAGGCCCTGCTTAAAACATGAAAGGACTTTTTAGCACATGAAAGTTTTGGGGCCATTGAAGATAATATGAGCAAACCTACGTAAAAATGTTCGTTCTGATTTTGTTACGATGTTCTATTAATATCGCAATGATTGCCAAAATGCCAATACTATTCAGAAGAAAGGTTGAAACAGGGGACAAAAATATGAGATGCAACATTGAAATTTCTGTATTACATTTGAATATTAGAAGTATGGATAAGCACCTTGGCGAACTGATGGCACTTATTACAAATCTTAATTGCAAACTTGACATAATAACTCTGACCGAAATCGGAGTGAAAAAATAGCAAACCGAATTGCCACAGCTAGTGAGATGCACTTACAATGCTGAATTTGTGCAACCAAATGCCTATAGATTCGGAGGTGCTTGCATAGGGGAGACCGGGGTAAGTTGTGCCATTTTTTTCGTCTGGCTGATTTTCCGAAAAACCAAAGCTTAATCATGCATTCTGAGACTCAGACATCAAAAAATAATACGTTGGCCAGAATCAACCAAAGTATCAGGGCAGTCCGACCATTGGGAAGGTCATGACATACATTTGAAAAAAGTAGGTCAAGTGGCACAACTTGCCCCGGTGCCGGGGTAAGTTGTGCCGCGTGACGGTGTAAGTTGTGCCGCCTAATTTATTCCAAAAAAATGTTGTATTTCACCCGTTTCTTCAGATAGATCATTTCTATGACATTTTTAACGTATGACTGACATGTCACATGAAACTAATCAGAAATTTTGAGCCATTTTATACTCAAATAAAAAATGCTGAAAAAAAACAGAATTATTTATTGTTTAGAGGGTGTTATAACTCTTTTAACATGTGTTACTTTCAGTGTAAGTTATTTCACAACATTTTTAGGCCTTGCGTAAAATTAAATTAAACAAAAAAAGATTGATGAAATATTAATTCCTATGTCATACCATTGGCAGAACTCACCCGAATCAAAGCGGCACAACTTACCCAAATTAATTTTCTGGATGAAACTGGTTGTCAAAAATAAACAAACAGCGCAAAATGAAATCTAACAACGGAAATGTCTAGATATACCTCTTAACTCCATCCTACCAGAGCGACATCATCTTATTACAAATACCAAATGACTGAGAAACCAGAATGTCAGTCCTCGGCATTTCAAGTTTTCAGCAACAAAATTGAATTTATGAGTGTAGCTTTTCATACCATTATATTTTGGCAGTTTTTTTCTTGGTGCCTAATGATGTTGACCAAGTGGGTATATATGGGTGGCATTGCCTTTTTTGCCCAGTTCTTCATTTTACCCCAACAGTGGGCGGCACAACTTCCCCACGACACAACTTACCCCGGTCTCCCCTACTTATTAGAAAAGGTATTGACTATTTACTGAGGAATGACTTAAATTTGAAATGTGACAATTTTGAAGTTTTCAGGGTATTTTTTTTTATTGATAATCAGAAATTTGTTGTGGGATCAGTGTATAGAGTTTATACTATAGACACCAGGGCAGCAAAATTGAAATGTTCAAAGAAAGCCTTAAAATGGTACAAAAAAAAGGTAAAGGTACTTTTATTTAATGTGGGTTGCCAAGCTAAGTCTGTTTCTTGTTTCCAGGTAGGCCCACGGCACCTCCAATTTACCTCTGATGCAAACAACGATGTCGTGGAATGACAAGATGGCCGACCTGGGGATTGAACCCTGGTCCCTCGCTTGTGCACTCTAAAAAATGCCGGGACAAAATTGGTTTTTTAAGTGGAAAACGTTTTTTTGAAAAACCAAATTTCCATTCAAAAACCAATATGGATTTTTCAAAAAACCAATTTGGATTTTTAAAAACCAGTTTTGTCCCGAAATTTTTTAGAGTGTGAGGTGAGCACTCTACTAACTTAGCTATTGGGGCTGACAAAGTCGAATTTAAAGTAGAGACTGAGAAATGCCAAGTTGTCATATTTGGAGACTTTAACATTGATGGGTGTAAAATCTAAATTAATCCCCAAACAGCAAATCTGTATGAGCCACTTTTAGCGCAAAATTTCGTACTGACCATCTCATTACCAACGAGAATTACAGAATACTCCATGACTGATTGACAATATTTTCATGAAAATTATGGCAAGAAACATTTACTCAGATATATCGGATCATTTGCCTATCTTCTTTTTTATTAAACAACAAGACAACCCTATCAGCGTGCCTCGGTGGTCCAACGTCGGCCCGAAGCTGGTCCGATGCTACTGACATCGGACTGACGCTGGGCTGACGTTGGACCGCCGAGGCATGCTGACAGGGAAGGCCTCAACAAAAATTTTAATTAGGTCGAAAATGAGACCGTTTGGAGGCAAAAATTTTGCTAAAATCATGGAAGTCTGTAATTGGAATGATGTCTATAAAAACTGCAATGTTAATGAGATGCTTGATATATTTAGCAAAAACTATGGAGGGCCTTTCAATAGATCATTTCCATTAGTAAGACAATCTAGAAAGACATCGCTTGATAAGATATGGCTAAAAGTAACAATTGGCATAAGGAAAAGCTCAAAAAGAAGTCTCAGCTCTACAAGAGATATCTTGACTCACCAACTCAGTCAAACAGAGAACGATACAAAACGTATCAAAATAAAGTAACAAGCCTTCTCAAAGAAGGTGAGGGAGAATAATATGAGCAAAAAGTAGACCTCATAAGAATATAGTCAAAAGTCAAATATCTCTAATATCTCCTTTAACTTCGCATTCACCGAGGATCAGTCTTTTTTGGAAAAATGTTCAAAGTCACCGCGGGTGTTCAAAGTCACCCTGTTCTATGATACTGTAGTGTGATGATTATGACTCCAATTTCTGTCTGTTCTGACTTGAAACACCTTGGTGTAATTTTAGCAAAAGCCTTACCAGTTATCCTTAAGAAATTCCAGAGTATCAGTGGTGGCCACAGTTGCAAGATTTCCCTTAAAATCTTTACAAACAGACTGAGCATTCTCCCTGGTTCTTATGTCTGGAGACAGATAGAAACATGATCTCCCTGATCTCTTGAAATCGTTCCGTCCATTGTATGCGAAGCAAGCTAAAATGTTAAAGATGAGAAAAAGAATACGGTGTATTATGGTAATCATGTTAATGAACTCTGTCATCAGACGACAATATCTATTAACACAAATTTACGATGTTCATATTATGGTGTCATTGTTTCCTTATAGTATTTGAATTGCCAACATGCTCAATCAACACAATCACTCCAATGGTTCAATCAATACAAAAGTTATGTAATGAGATTTCTGGAGAAAACAAATCCATTCAAATGCGACTGAAAGTGATTCTGTGAATTTTTGTGTTCATTTGGCACATCTCAATCAGAGCTCTTTGCAGATTGGCGGTCCATTGGAAAAATAAATTTTCTTCTTTTCAATTTGCAAACTGGCTTTGCCAAGTCATTCACAGTTACCTGTTGGTTTCATAATCTCTTTATTAGATGAGTACCTTTAGTTATTGAATAAGTTAGTTTATTGACACCTATGCTGCAAGATATGATACGCACTGAATCAATTGATGAAAACCATAAACTGACACAAACAAATTGTAAAAACTTTTTTAAGCCAGTGACACCACAAGTTGAACTTGAAAGTTAATTTTAAAACTATTTGGGCCGCTAATCCGCAAAGATCTATAAGATATTTGCCTTTTAGTTAGCTCAACAGTAAATTTGTCCTCTTTAATTCCGTACCGCATTGGTTGATGTTTATTGGATGTTAGGCTGCTGAACGGATAAACTTTGCAATTAATAAAAAAAATAGAATTTTACAGTCATTGCATGTACCAAATTTCTTATCAAGAGGCTTCATCAATATGTAAATGCATTGTGTAATGTTCAAATTCTGTACATGTATATATATGTTTCCAAATTCATTATTTGCTAGAAACAATTATAAAAGAATTATGCAGATAGTCTATAACATTCTTCGTGCACTAAAAGATAAATAAATTAAGGAAACACCTCTGGAGATCAAATTGCTGTTCTGCTATAAAATCAAATATACTCAAAATGACCTTGACATGTCAAGAAATCCAAATTACATCTATATCAAAATCTATATCAAAATGATAGCATCCTGGATTTATCTCAAGTTATATTGAATGCTGCTTGATCTTCTAACTACCCCGACACCTTCCGAAGCATTACAAATTGGAAGTATCCCCTTTTCACGTGCATCCACGTCTTCTACATGTTCAAATACTTATTAATTCAGTTTCTTGCGGAGCAGTTGGATTGTCTGAAAATGTATGATGCAAAAACTTTTGATGCAAAAAACATTCTATCTGAGCAATTCAAAAAAGGAAAAAATTGATGTAAGTTGTATTTTCAGAAATATTTCCCAGATCAGTAGATATTTAAATTAAATATCAATTTTTGTGCTAATTTTGTTGTGACGGAGTGGACAGGAACAGTTTGGTTTTTTCTCCTGATACTGCATTCTATTTGAGAGATACGACATTATGAATGCACTCTATCAAAAAGCTGTCGCCCTCAGCAATATATGCATTCAATTTCTTTGAAAAAATATCATTGGTAAGCTTGGAAATAAAGGGAGCGCAGTCAACATTTATTGGGACCATAAAATGTTCCTATGAAAACTATGCCTTAATTTGTTGAATAACTGTTTAATTAAATCCGCAAAGCTATGGTAGGTGTTGTGCGTGTGCACCTAAGAACATTTAGTGGAAATTGCTCATAAAAAACAATAGCGAGCCGAGCTATGGCAAGGAACGGAGTGGACAACAAAAATAGACATGTCAGGTCCAGTGACAAGGAATAATCATTGATTAGCCATGGGTTGCTGGACATAATGCATAAAAAAAGTCTAATAAATGACTTTTGTTCCAAATGTAGTGAGTTCTAAAGAGAAATATGAATAACAGATGTAGAGTGACATTTCAGATAACAATTGCATTCAAATTAATATCTGGGAACTGGAGTGACGCAAATTACCCCAAAATTTGAGAATAACCCATATTTTCTTCTGATCAGATAAGAATCCATGCACCTTCAAGCGGATTTGCATAATACTAATCCAATGGCGACCAACCTACTCTTCCCAAACTTTTTTCCCGCAGTGTATATATCTATATCTATCTGTCCATATTTAGATCTATCTGTAATCTGTCAAGATTTAGATCTATCTATCTATCTATCTAACTATCTATCTATCTATCTATCTATCTATCTGTCTAGCTGTCTAGCTGTCTGTCTGTCTATCGAACATGAAATGGATTTGATGTTGCCTACAATAGAAATTCATTATTGAATATAATGCTAGTCACATGGCGATTGAATCATTTATATATATTGTTAAACTACAGAAATACATAAATATACTAACCTGGATCTCTTTGGCCATTGCAATGATGTACCAATCCAAATAGAACAATCCACAGGGTAAGGTATGATCCAGCATGACTACCTAACATATTACTAGCTAACTAATTACAACATATCACACTATCATTTACATCAGTATGTGTCCTATTGCTACTTTATACAAGGAAGTGAAACTACAAAATATAAATATTCTACAAGTCCACATTGCCTTAACATCTTCCTTATACGACTTAAAATACATTGGAAGTTCCAAGTATATACTAAATACTCACTCATGCATGACCTGTACTCCACATTCATTGAATGTGAAGGGGAAAGGGTGGGGGGTTCCTATAGGTTTTCCAGTGAAAATCATGACATGTTAAGTAATGGCCACATTATTTGCTTTTTCTGTGTGTTAACTTTTATTATTTGAAATAAAAATGTTTATATTATAATTATACATAAGTTTGTCATTTTCTTATTTGCACAAAGATGATATTTACTGCTCTTTTCAATAACAATGTTTAGAATGATACTACAGTAGTCAACTTTCGAAGTGGATCAAAATTTTTCATATAATATATATTAAGACAAAAAAATTTGAGTAAATAATCTTAGTGGTATGTTGGTGTGATGTCTTGGCAATGTTTTGGCAGACAAAACTTCATGCTTCACTAATTTTTTACCCTTCAAAACGATGATTGTTTATCACAAGGGGCAAAATGGTCTGTAACACTAAATTAAATTGAAAACAGTTTATCATTTCTTTTGTAACTGTGCAATAAACCAGGCATTGTTTTGTTAACTCAATTGAGCTCAACTTTTGATTTGACGTTCCACATTCACTGTTTTAAAAAATCTGTGGCTTTTCCAATGGATATGAACAATTTCACCCAAGCGGGGGAGCCACCGGCTGGGGCATACCTCATCAAGTGACTGGAGAAAATTTGTTTTTCAATCATATTTAATAGACAATTGAGGACTTCTTTTTTTAATATCTTCACAGTTTAGGTTCCTTCGGTCCAATTCGACATTGTTTGAGTTACCAAGGCTCTGACATCACCACTGAATTTTGGTGCTGCTACAGTGTATTCACTAGTGTGTGACAAGTCGTTTTGCAACTTGCTTCAAACAATTGTGTCTGGTGACCATCAAAGTCACTGAAGCCTAACAATCTCATTCAAGCACATTACTGAGATATCAAAGTTAACATTTCACGCAAAACTATGCAGCAACAACAACTGATGTCAGAATTGCTACGACGTAAATTCTTGATCCACTTCGAAAGTTGACTACTGTATTTCAATTTAGAATAATTTTTGTACTTAAAATAATTTTTGTTTCAAAAATAATTTTTTGTGTCAATTCATTATCTTTCTATTTAAATTAACCTTATTTTCCTGTTTAAATTTACATATAAATGTTTTTCATTTCCTAATCTGAACATACTCATATTACCCATTCCGTTTTTGCTTGATGTATTATTTAACTATACCATTGAAGCTAATCATCATAATGATATTGTATCACCTAGTATAATTTAATTATTACACTAGCTGAGTTGGATTTCATTATTGACAGTCAACTTGATATGCAAAAAGGTTAAGACTATGTGTTTATAACATTTTCTCTTTGTGATTCATGATGAAGTGTCATGATCAAAATTTTAGCAATGGAACCATATGCCATTTGATAAGTCATGATTTATTTTAAAAATCAGATTCATGGGTATGCCAGACACCAGCACAAAACGCAAATGTCGTGAAGTCAAGCATCCCTATGGTGACTCACTAAGTGCCATTTTCACCGGGCTTTGGAGTTTGGTAGTAAATGAACCGAATCCGACCCCCGACTCCTTTGGCTTTTTTAAAAAGCGACTCCGACTCCTGAGGTCTCCTAAATTCCGACTCCGACTCCCGACTCCGCTTATCGGCATTATTTCACACAAATATTACATGATTGACATTGGGCAAAAAGTAATTCTAGAAATTTTCCACTGGCTTTTGTACCTGCATATCTGTTCAGGAAATTTTTATTGAAATTCAAGGTACATTTAACATTGTTTTAAACTTTTAACTGTGTTTTTGTATATTATATTAAATATTTATAAGGAGTCAGGAGTCACCAAATTAATTTTCGACTCCGACTCCCGACTCCACCTGAAAACCAGAGTTTCACTCCGACTCCGAATCCACCCAAAAACCTCCGACTCCGACTGCCGACTCCGACTCCGACTCCAATGCCCTGATTTTCACAGTGCGACAGTCCAGTCAATTCGCATGACAAATTGACTGGCTATAACAGAGCTTATGGCAGGAGTAAGCCTCAGACCTGGTCTAACTTTTATTTAAGTTCCTAATTTTATGACCACGCCAATTCAATGACAGAATGGCAGTATGGAACCGAATGAATATAGTTCAGATGCAGTTTATTCTTCTTTAAGCTGCCAGGTTGGTGAAATCACAGACAAAGAAACCTTTGAACACCTTTTAAAAAATTCCATAAAGCACAGTAACTCAACAGTTAATGTAAAAGTTTTAATTAATTAAATTTATGAGACCAATTGCAAGCCTTAGACTCTTACTTTATTTTATTTCTAAATATATCACTACCCCTTCTCTGCAACTGAATGGCGGCACCACACAGGAAAAGAGTTCGGGTGCAGTTTATTGATCGTTAAGTTGCCTGGTTGGGCCTCTGAAAATGTAAAAAAATCCCCGAAAAGCACCACAAATCAAACATCAAAGTTTTAATTTTTCAAATTATTTATCGATAATTATAGTAATGTTACTAACTTACTACACTGTTAAAAGTGACAAACAGTCCATTACAGTAGTTCCTGCATTATAAGACCACCCCTTCTGTTGCAATGAAGCGATCTCTTGTGGGGTGCGGTCTCTCATGGGGGTGCAAAATGCACTATAAATACTACCCAGTGCGAAAGGATGGTTATCATATATAAGGCAAATCGGTCTTACTAAAGGGGGTCTTACAATACAGGCACCACTGTAGTCTAGGTCATATTCAGAGGCTAAAACAAACATGGCTACCTTCATAAGAGAACAACATGGCAATCAAAACTTTCTCGGTGCCTTCAAGAAGAACTATTTTTCAATACGAACATTACTACACTGCATCTGACAAAATTACGCTACAAGAGGTGTTCAACTTATTTTGACAAAAACGAAAACAGCCACTAAATTGAGAATTTTTGCTGCATTGAGCTGAAATTGCTGTGAGTGATCCGTATGCTGCTTATGTAGCATGTCACATCACCAAATTATCTCAGGAGTATAGCAACTGTAATAAAATGCATGTTGTTTGAAAGGTGTAATAAAATGCCTTTTGAGGAGGGGTTTTACTGCCTCAATCATACCGTCTCGTGTAATGGGGGATGATTATTGCATTTCTTTAAGCTAGATGTTCAATGTGAACTACCGCACAAGGAAACAATTGGATGTCATCCTCGTAAGGGGCTTCAAAATTGAATTCCCCTGGCCATGGTTGACGACCAAAGCTGGGGTGATAAACAAATGAGATTAGTGACAGAGTTAGAATGACCAGCTTATTCATAAAAATATGTCACACCATTCTAGTAACAACACAGGAGGTAGACACAAGTTTATAACCTTATTTCTGAAAGTGTTAGTTACAAAAATAAAGCCGAAAATAACACAATTTTGAAAAAGTGTGGGACAAAAGGAATCCTATATGTATGCTCCACCTGAAAGTTATAAAGATATAGGACCAAAAAAATCATTTCACTGAATAAAACGAAGCTTCATCTACAAGACTACACCAATTTAGGAGTGGTTTGCAGCATAAATGCAATGGACAGAGCACTTTAAAGTTAGAAGTTTGAAAAGTTGAGCAATCTACTACGAAAATACATGCCTTTATATGTTTGTGATTAAACACAGAAAAAGTCACACTTTCACAACCAAAAATTCAAATAGAATAGCTGAATACCTGGTTAGCATAAATCTAAAATCGGTTTCAGAAAGAACCTTCCCAAGTTCTTTCCACGAGGAGAAAATATATATAAAAGTAACCTTTGTCAATTTCTGTTTAGGGATGAACATTTGTCAAAATAAGTTGAACACCTCTTGTAGTTGGTTATTTCGCGGTTGTACTTTTGGGCCCAGCAGTGAGTCTTTTTCACATAATCATTGGATTGTGCTGAGAAATATTCCATCACACTTTCATCAAGTTTCGTTAAGGCAAAGGTGACTTATGCCATATATTCAAATATTTTGGTGTCTGACGAAATTATGCAAAAGCAACATGGTAAGTGGAAAGACAGTTGGACAAATGTCTCATTTTCAAATAATTGTGCTCCAAAAATGTGTGGTACATTATTTGGCAACTATTCATATAAAAAGATTGTGCTTACTTACTGTCACTACCAAGCAATATGCATAAATTGCCTCGATTTCGGATAACATTGATTTTGCTTTTTTTTTTTCCAAATTTATCCTCTCCAAAATCTCAAAAAGTTCTCATCCTTTTAAAAATACCTTCAAAAGTTGCGGTCTTATATCAATTAAATTCAGTTAAACTGAGAGAGAGCTTGTGTATTGGAAATTGAAAAGCTGTTGAATAAGGAACTGCACATCCTAAACACAATGCAATTCCAATGGCAGGTCGTGGAAATAATTTTGATTGCTGTCCATTTCAAAGAAAGAGATGTATACTTCAATTTCCTTTCCACTCAGCTGACTAGACAAAATTGGGTGACTGCTAGAAGCATGTTTCAAATGATTGGAACCATTTTGAGGTTTTGGGGAACATAGTCTATATTTGAAAAAAAGAAGCAAAATCAATGGTATTCTAATTGAGACAATTTATGCATATTACAGTGACAGCAGATAAAAAACTTTTTTGTATGTGAACAGTAGCCAAGTGATGTGACACTAATATTATGAGAAAATTATTTGAAAATTAAAGTTTTGTACTGTCTTTCCACCTGCTATGTTGCTTTAGCATAATTTTGTCAGAAACCAATATATTTGAATATATAGCATACGTCAACTTTGCCCGAACAAAACTTGATGAAAGTCACATGGAATATTTCTCAGCCCAATCCAATTATTACTTGAAAGGGATACACTGTTGGAAGTATTTGTACTACTGCAAAATAACCTACTTGCGTAATTTTGTCAGATGCGTTGTAGTGTGGGAAGGATCATTAACTATCGCTGATTATGAACATCGGCGGTTAGCTCTAGCTTACCACTCTATCATTTAGTGAAAATTTTGAACTGAAATAAATTCTTCCTTTATTTATATGTCATAGTATGCCTTGCAAAATGTCCTTTATCACCTGGTTGGCTGTGAATATCACTGTTTATAGTCAAAATATCAGGGCCTATGATATTGTAAAAAATACCACCCTTCAAGGGCGATATCTTTTAACAATGGTTATGACATCACCAGCATTTCAGCTGCCTGATAATGTCACAAACCAAACAAGGGCCAGAATAATGGGATTGTGACGTCATGTCCATTGTTGCTCCATGGTGACATCACATTTTTGTAATGGCAGAAAATAGCCCCTCTTTATAACTGAAAATTTGAGGTAAAACCAGGTGATAAAAACAAAACAACCACGCGTCAGGGCACTTCGTACAATATCACTCGCTGTTGTGTGAATTAATATCACTCTCGCCCTGCGGGCTCGAGTGATATTGATTCACACAACAGCTCGTGATATTGTTACTCAGTGTCCCTGACTCGTGGTTGTTTTGTTATAGTATCTTAATATTAAGGGTGAAGAAGCAAACAACCCATCAAGGATATCGGTCATTAAATATGTTTGTTTAGTTAAACAGATATTCAGGGGAGAATGTTTCATAGAATAAGTTATTGAAAACTATAGTCTATAAATAAACTGAACAGCAAAAAAGTTATCAAGTCCAACAAGGCACTCTTGGGATACTAGATAACTAGAACTATTGAAACAACTATTTAGTCATGCTTCATCACCAATTTCATGCTCCAGTGATTTTTTGATGGGTGATTACTGTAGGTCTACGAGAGTATTGAATGAAGTTTGATTGGCCCGAATTTAATGAAATGGATGTCTGGTGATTCTCTAAAGTCTTAGGAATGAAAAGATACTGAAATCAAGGGTGCCGGAACAGGGGGGGCAGGGGGGGCAAGGTTTCCCTTTTCATCTCCAAGAAAAAACATTATTAGGCCTTAATTTACAGTGAATTTAAGCTAAAATCTATAAGTATATTTCCAAAATTATCATTGCCGCTCAGTAAATTTTTGTCGTGCAAATTATATTTGCCCTTTTTCTCGACCGACTGCCCCTGCCACCCGCGATTCCTTCCGGCACCCCTGACTGAAATCATGGAAATGCAGCATCTGATAGACGAGCAGCGGGTCATTAATTGCAGTTTGAGATGATGCGGGCTCACATGCATCTGGGTGAATTGCAATGCATGTAGGTGAATTGCAAGGCACCTTGGCTGCTCACATGCAACAATTTCCAACTTGGAAGTCTTTGAGACTACAGGAAGTGTCAGTGATCATCCAAAGCCTGGAAGACCCAGGATTACCATCCCCAACAAGGACAGGAGGATTATTCTACAGCACCTGCAGAACCTTTTCTTACCTGCATCTGCAACTGCAGCTGTCACTTAAGGGCTCCACCATCATTGAACTAAATTGGAGTGAGTTGGAGACAGTCGTGGCCGGGGGAGGATGGCCACTGTGTAGGCAGAGGTCCATCCTCCTGTCTGGTGTATGTATGCAACAATGTCCCAGCCAGACTCCACCTGAATGACGAGAAGTGGTCCCTGGTGAGCATTAAGGAAAACATGGAATGAGGACATCTGGACAGAAATCTACAAGGACAGTCATCTCTGCGTCAATTCGACATACATTTACATTGTAAAGTGCACCTGAATGCCTGAGTGATGGCAAATGGTAGCACTATAAATATGACTAATAATAATAATAATAGTTAGTGCTGATACAGTGAGGAATAGTTTGAGAAGTCCCGATTTAGCACACACAATTTCCAGTAAAAAGGTCCTGTGCTAGAAAATGCACAAGGACACTACAAACAGCACCTTCTGTGTTATTGTCGAGTCGTCAGTGATGAATCCCATGTTTGTCATGCAGTGGATGCACTGCTCCCAAGATCTTAGTCCAATCAACCTGGCTGAAGGATAGCTTGAAGGAGGGCAACATAATGCAGACACCATTGAGACCTTGCCGGAGGAGTTGAATACCATACCGCAAGACTGGTGGGTCCGTTGGGTCACGCATGTTAAATGGCATAATTCACTCAAGTGACTTGAGCTATTCTGTTCTCTGATGTCATCCTTTCTTGTTCTTTGTTTGCTCTTTATGTTTTTTGTGACTTCCAGTTCTGCACATATAGTCATCAGATTTAGTTTTTTTTTGTGGCATTCATTCTCCAGAAAGCTGTTCTTAGCTGTGCGTAAGTTGTTGACTGAGCATTGCTGAACCTAACAAATGAATTTTTTGTTGTTTTGTTTTTCTATGGTCCGGGAGGTCCCAGTATTCAAAGAAAGTTTGGATGATTTTTTTTGCTGTTCAGTTTAAAGTGACGTTTTAATTGCTACTGTGTGAAATTCTCAATTACTGTTTTTAACTTTACTAATTTTGTTGACACAAGCTGCCTGATCTCACCTTTTTTCCACAAATAGTAGGAAAACAAACCTTAACTCGCCACCGTGATCTGTTGACCAAGACATAGAAAGTACTGGATGTGGTTTTAGATTTGATAGTATCACCCAAAACAAATCTTCGCCAGGAAACAGGAGCTCACATGTCCCAGTGTGCCCTGTGTCCTAGCTAGTGTTCCCCCAGACATATAGAATTTTAGAAATATATCTAACAGAAACGCTAACTGGTTAAAGGTCTGATAAATTAAGCCAGCTTGTACGGTCAATCTTTGTAATATAATTTGACAAAATATAACAGATGGAGGCAGCATCTTATATATGCTGCATGCAAATAAAGAAAATGTAGAAATTTGACATTTATATGTAAAGTTTTTTGTCCATCACTTACTGTAATGTGATTTGAAAGTTTCTTATTTCAGTTCTAACTTCCAAGAGTAGATTGATGAGACAGGAGATTAAAGTCAATAGTTTGCTATTCATTTACCCCTGACTGTACCTGTCTCTCCGAATATTAAGCCTCCACCGCTGGTGGAGGGACAGTCTGATTTGGAAAATCAAATAGACCGGCATATCACTGAGGAAAATTACTACACAATAGTCCATGAGGACTAAATCAGGCAGTAAAAGCCAGACACATGAAAATTTCATGATCAGCTAGTATGCTGTCTTGACACAATACATAGATTCCTCAAATCAATCATTTTGACTAACGTGTGGGCAATTTTAAATTTTCATCCCACATCAGAGAGGTCCTATAATGTTTTGTACCTGAAGTAGCTCATAGAAATGGTGTATAACTGTGAAATGTCCTTGTCTAGTTCCCCTGCTAATGAACATAACTTATGGAAGAACTGCAGCTATGATGGTCATTGGTCATGGAATGCCAAATATTTAAATCATCATTACAGCCATTCAATTTGATACAGAAAAAGAGTGCATATATACTGTTGCACTGTGAAAATGGCACTTCGTATGTCATCATACTGATGATTTGTCATGATCATACCCAATACTTTCAATGTTAATTTGATTTAAGGAGACTTATCCCTCTTGTTGGTGACAACCAAACGAAAGGATTATGCATCTGATTTTCAATCCAAAATCAGTAAGGACAAGTCAAATGGCCTTCTCTTGATCATGACTAATCAAACAGCCTCTATGTTTCCCATGTTGAAAGTAGAGAAGATGACACTTCATCAGCTATAAGGGGCGTATTTTCGCGGCAAATGTGGGGGGACACGAAGTGACGCGGTCAGAATCGGTCGTCAAATCCGCGAATAACGAAGTCAATCAGGCCTTTTTACCTTCAGGAATTTCAAAGTTTTGTATGGTATGGTAGCCTGCCCAAGCAGAAAGGTGGGACATGTCTTTTAGAACTGCTCAATATCAAATTGAACCAAAGGGCCATAGCTATTTTTTTTATTTTCACACAAAAAAGTGGGGGGGGGGGACATTTCATATTATGTCCCCCGGGGTCACAAATGTGGGGGTCCCCCCATCCCCCACCAAATTACGCCCATGTCAGCTATCATGAGTTACAAAGTGCATTTTTCACAGTGAACTGGTACTCATTTCTTCTTTATCATAGTGAAAGGCTGTAGCCTAAACAAGGATAAACTGCAGCCACAAGATGACAGGCCAGAACCTGCTCCAAAAGTGCTTGTTTCTCTTTCATGCAGGAACTGAAGTCTTCGTAATATTTCCTACTTCCAACAGTGAAATACAATGACGAAGACAGAATGACAAAGTCTTTGTTGAAGAACTTTGTAAATAATCTTTTATTAATAACCATTATAAAAGTGTGAAAAACAGATAATCCTAATAATGTGAGACAAAGTAAAACAATTGAAATCCTTTGATGTGTCCTTCTTCTATACAGTTAGTTACACGTATGTTGGTGCATTATATTTGTTGTTTTTCATTCAAAACATGTAATTTACATGGATAAACAAAAGCTTCAGTGTAAGATAATTTTGAAATACATAAGTATATTTGCAATAATAAAGGTGCTATTGTCAATATTGATAAGAGTATGGAATTCAGAAAGCTAGTAGAACTGTGATTAGATACACTTAAAATACACATTCTGTTGCTGCAAATATACACAAATATGCCTCTATCCATACTTATTACAATTCAGCAAGAGTCATACATATATTTGGCACAGTATAATTTACACACACAGGTTTAGTTAATGCTCAAGTAATCGAGGAAGTCAATCACTGAAATCTCAGAATTTTGCAACCAGATAGTAGCAATCCCCCACCCCTCCCCTCTGGTTACGCCACTGCTTTTCAATACAATTGATCAATTTCCTTGTATAAATTTAAGAATATTACAGTACATTTTGTTACATTAATTTAAGTTTTTATCCAAGCTGAGTGATGTGAGAACTCAATTATCCTTTTTGAGAATCCAATAAAGTTGAATTATGATGAATTGATCTTGGGTGGATGCATGTACTCTGGTTTGTTGACGTACACAGCGGAAGGAGTTCTGGGAGTCTTCACATCATTGTCATTGATTTCACAATATGTTTCTGAAAAAAAACAGTGCGCATGCTTAATGGCTGATGAGCACAAAATATTTCTGAATAATGTATCTTGTACATTTTCCAATAAATGAATGCTATGCCAAGAAAGTATTGATCATGTTAACATAGGCATTCATTCACATGTATACTTTCGCCATTGGTTATTTTAAAATAAAATAGTAAAATTGCATTTATCCTGTAATAGAATTTCCATGTTATTACTTTGACGTTATGCTTATCGTAAAGTGAATAAATGGTGGTAGAAAAGATGTGACCAAAGTCAGTTTTCTCTTTCTTGGTCGTTGAAATTACGAAACTAACATGGCATACTGGGATTTTCCCACTGAAAAAAGAAAAGCTCCTCTTAAAGCGAGTAGGTAATCTGACAGAATCGTGCTTTGGTCACAGTACTGTTCGATAATAGCTGGTATTCACATCTCTCTTGATGCCTCAGTCAGAATGCGTTTTTTGTACTTCCCATTTTTTGGCAACACATATTTCACCAGATATGGAAACATGCTTTGGAAAGTAAGACATTTTGAGGAAGTAGTCAGAGCCCAAAGACCAAGCACAGGTCATAAAAGCCTTTCCTGTATTGCAGGCCAGAATGGTGGCCAGAATATATACAAGTTTAGGGTGTTCAAATCCCCCCCTTGGGCCTGTAGATTTTAATGCAAAAATGAATATTTTCGGGAATAAATTCAGTACATTTTCATTTGAGAGCCCCATCCCCCCCCCGGTCGATATTTTCTGGATCAGCCCCTGTGCAAACTCTGATTAAACTACAAATATAATATAAGATATAATATAAGATGATGACAGGAGGGGACCATATTGCCCCATGGAGGGGAATTTTTTGCCCCTTTGAGGGGACCAGCCAAGGGGCAAAATGGGGACCTGCTGCCAAACACAAACTTTTGGATACCCTATTCTAGCAACGTCATTTGCACCTATTCAAAATATTCTCCAAGAGCCCAAAGTTTTTGCAGCCACAGTCAGCTACCAAGTGGTACACATGGAAGACCATTCATTTTAGAGGGGTCAATTTTAACAAATTTCATAAGATCAGACCTCCCCCTCTTATGTTACAGAACTGTTCAGCCAGCGAACGCAGTCACAATGATTGAATCAGGTACTATGGCTGGAAACTGGAATCAAATGCCCAAGGAAACTACTTGCAAACAAAGTAAAGTACAGTCACAATGACAATAAAATTGAGTTTATATAGCGAAAAACCAATAACCAAAATCAAATAGGACCTCCAACTACCAGGACTGCCCATATAAAACATGTCCAAATTTGTACGTTTTCAGGTTTTGGCCAATTTTGATGGCTGTAACTTACAGTCCTTGTCATACTTACATGGAATCTCAAGTTCTTTTCTATGCTGTTGAACTGTGATGTCAGAGATGACTCTATTCTAGCATTGCAATATATGTAAATTAACTACAAGCTGTGATGTCATTTTAAACTGGGTCAGATTCCCCAGCTTCTAACCAATGCGAATCCACCTAACTGAGCATCACAGTTTCAACTCAGTGTCAGAGTGAAAAGTGGGTCTGGGAAACCCATGCAAGTTTGACATCACAGCCTCTCAGCCAATGGGCTGCCGGAACAAATATACATAACGTAAGCCATGTGTTTACAAACAAATTGTCAAAACCTTCTGTTTATACCAACTTCCATCAAAGTT
Source organism: Platynereis dumerilii (assembly GCA_026936325.1). NCBI lineage: Eukaryota > Metazoa > Annelida > Polychaeta > Phyllodocida > Nereididae > Platynereis > Platynereis dumerilii. The sequence goes on from JAPTHN010000172.1 coordinate 389,651, forward strand.
TAAAGTTGTAAGTTAGCAAGTTTGTAGATTAATCAAACAACTCTGTGGGGATTATAACAGTTGTCTACTGTGAATGCTTACAAAGCAGCCATTTTTTAGGATTAGACTGGTGATTGCTGTGATAAATCATTGGGATCACAAATGTAATGCTTCCTTCAATATATCAATGTTTGAACTGTGATGCGTAGTTTACTGTCAGTCCATTGGCTATCAAGCTGTGATGACGTAGTTGTAGGGGCTATCCCTGATAAAACTCTTACTCTGACACTGTGTTGAAACTGCAACGCTCAGTTCAGGAGGATCATCATTGGCTAGAAGCCGGGGAACCTGACCCAGTTTGAAATGACATCACAGCTAGTAGGTAATTTACATATATTGCAATGTATGATAATGCTAGAGTAGAGTCACCTCTGACACCACAGTTCAACAGCATAGAAAATTTTCTTGAGATTCCACGTAAGTATGACAAGGACTGTAATGATTTTTAATTTTTATTGTATTATTATATAATGTTAAATGATTGTCCTTAAGTCGTAAATATGAGAAGCTAATCAAATGCTTGTGCGTAAATTGTTGTACACATTTTATTGACCATCCTGATTGATCACATAACATTTTACTACTTACTGCTACTAGGCCCCGATATTTTGACTTCAGACAATATTCCCAGCCAACCAGGTGATGGATGAATGGATGATTGGGGCTTTACGTCCTGTAGTTATGCACTTGGTAGGCTAATTAGGACAGGAGGAGCGCACGGCAATGAGGCGAAGGATGATTGAAACAGCCGTCCAACATGTGCCCTAGGGCGTACCAAAAAACAACAATGTTCTTTGATTTTTGCACCCGTCGGAAGAATTGTGCCTTTTGGTGAGTAAATCAATTGGAAAAAAAAATTTTTGAAATCGGTCAACTCCTTACGCCGGTTTACCCCCTTTGAATAATAAGGGTCCTAAATCACCAAAAATCGCCGTTTTCATGCAGTTTTTGTCACTAAAGATAGTCACAGATGAAATATTTCACCCAAAATGCAGAGCATACCCATCAGGCAAGGTTATGACATCTATATAAAACAAACTTGACAATTTTGGTGATGAAATTTATCAAAAATCGCAATTTTCCCCTGATTTTTAGCATGTTTTTCCTAAATGCAGTCCATTGCAGATACATTTCTTATCTGGCAAGTGCTTTTTGTTCATTGATGAAGCCTTTTTACCCTAAAGGTATTATCATTGTCAACCCTTGTGCCCAAGATCATTGCAGATCTTGATTTTGTAATGCTGAATACCAAATAATATGAATAATATCAATCTTCTTTCGGCTTACCTTGCTTGTGTTGAACTGTGACGATAAATTGCAATATGAATTTTTGTATGTCATGTAGATGACAATAACCACATAAGGAACCTAAAAGGAAATAGTATCTCAAAGTTCCTATATATTGTGTGAAGACTGCAATCATTCATGATAACAATATATAACCTACAATGTAACAATATATAGTATGATTTAATTCAAATGGCATCCATTCCAAAATATATCTGCTCACCAAGTGCTGATCACCGTACTGACTGACAATCTTTCCAATCATTACAATGATGAGTTACTGATGACCTCTGGACATAGCCAGAGTAGGGTTGGTACTTAGAACATCCACTGCACACAGGGTAGATACATGCAGACCACATTGCATGCCACAATGCAATTGGTGCCACTGCCACACATGAATACCAAATATTAAATCCACATTAATCTACACTATTTCTAAAAATGTTAGGTCCAGAAAGAAGACACCCCACTGTCACCACAGAGAAAGAACCATAAGTTTCTATAGTGCATTTCTTAGATCAGTTATGTCATTTATGAAAGTGAGCACTTTTACACCATCATTACCTTAGTGCTGTGGTACTGGGCAAGAAGTTGGAAACAGGAAATTGCATGAAGCAGGAATTTGCCCACACTTGGAATGCCTACATGTGAGGGTTGAGCATGGGAATGCCAGTCAGTGTTGAGAATGACTGGTAAAAGGTTCTTAATATCACAAATAAATGAATATTTCAAGTTGTAAATTTTATTTATTTTTCTTATCTTATTTGAATTGTGATAGCCCTTTCCGCCTTTTATACTTTTGCTGAATCAGTGTTGTGTTTGCATTGTGGGAATGATCTAATTTCATGATGTCAAATTCTTTCAGAAATCATTGCTATCTAGGTAGTAACAAGTGTGCATAAAATTGACTTATCGTGAGGAGACTAAAACCCAATCTGCATCTCAAGCTGGCAGAGAGTCAGTATCAATTACTTTACCAAGCTAAGACAATGATAAGCAGAATTGTTTCTAATGACAGATGGTTGATGAAGATTTGCTGTGAGAGTTTGACCAGTAAAACAATTTATCAATTTTGTAGCATTGAGTATGTTTAGGGTTCCAACATCATAATGATTAGCAAAGTACACATAAATCAGTCTTTATAATCCATCTCATTTTAGGATCATTGCAATTGAGATCATAGGCCTCTCAACTGTAAACAAATATAGTAATTGATAATACTAGCTGCAAAATAATACATAAAACTAAAACACCACAATGGAATTGAAGCACGAACTGCAGTGTAAAACTGTACAATTCATAGGTACTTTAGTCATACGTAACATGACAACAGAAAAGATTAACAATTTCATAACATCGACTTGAGTAAAAAAAGAATTATTTGCAATAGATGGCTTATTCTTAAAAACTTCAGGGTTGACAAGGATGTCACCAATGGGATAAAATGGCTTCATAAATAAAAAACATATTCATCTGACAAGAAAAGTATCTGTAGTGGCACTGTATCTAAGAAAAACATGCTAAAACGAAGCGAAAAATTGTGATTTTTTGCATTTTTGCTTTAAAAAAGGGCAAAACAGATAAATTTCATCACCAAAATTGTCAAGTTTGTTTTATATAGATGTCATAACCTTGCCTGATGGGTATGCACAGCATTTTGGTGAAATATTTAATCTGTGACTGTCTTTAGTGACAAAAACTGCTTAAAAATGGTGATTTTTGGTGTTTTCCGACCCCTTATCATTCAAAGGGGGTAAACCGGCGTAAAGAATTGACCGATTTCTAAAAATTTTTTTTTCAATTGATTTACTCACCAAAAGGCACAATTCCTCCAACGGGTGCAAAAATCAAAGAACATTGTTGTTTTTTGGTACGCCCTAATGTGCCCTGGTGACCTGGCAAAGGCTGGAGTTGAACCCTGGACCTAGCGATTGGCAGTCCAGCACGCTACCACTAGACCAACCCTCCCCCCGCCAACCATGTGATAATCATTTGCTTAGCTTGAATAAGTTGACACTACACGTACATTGAATTGTTACAAAATATTTTTCATCAAACCTTCCTGCTTATTGAAAAACTGACAAATTTAGCCTACAAAGTGCATTTGGTAAGTTACTACTTACCTTCATCCTTCTTTTTGAAAGGTAGCAGCTTCAGTAAAGAATTGATGTACCCACTTCCTCTACTGAAAAGAGAATTACAAATAATCCCAAAAGTAAAATTTGTCAGCAACGTACAATGTAAGTTTCAACAATCCCTGTTGCGAGAGTTCAACTTGAGTAAGAGATTGGAACATCAATATTGTCAAATGATGCCCAGAACTTACCATTTCACAATGACCGTTGCTACTACTGCCACCACCAACAAAACAGCAACACCTCCAATAACAGGTCCTAGAATGGCTGAAAACAAAAAGTTTTCAGCAATTTAAATTTGTTTCAAAACTGTAAACCAACCTATGCAAACAAAACTTTGTGAAACCCAACTTTTCTTATTCTTTTTGTTAAGTATGGCACAATTACTGACAAGTAGTCTGTTGGCTAATGAGTCATAACTAACTCAACAGTGCAGTTTATTAACTAACCAAATGAAACAAGTTCCTTTTCATTAAGTATTTTCTTATTTTGCATCAATCCAATGAAATTGTAAGATTTGTGTTGAGGTGTATATATAATTTTTTTGGTAATATCCCTTTAGGTCATTGCAATGCCCAGATTAGGGTGGCCTAAAAATGTGCAAGAAATTTTTTTTTTTCGAAAATTCATATTGCATACCCTCTCATTTTAGGAGAAATGGTGAAACAAGCAGCCTGTTAAAATTTCATGAAAATTGGTCAAGTCTAAGTGGTCTCTCAAGGCCTCTCAATTTTCAGCAAAAAGAAAAATTTTAACCATTTTCGCCAATACGCGGTATCCTATACCTTTATCAATTTTTAACATACATCATTCTGATTGCCATGGTTGGAAAGGTCTCAAAAAGAGCTTCAATTTGCATACCAACATCAATGGTCTGTGATAATATCTCAACTACCATTGGCTCTTCAGCTAACACTTTTTATGAACGAAAGTGTTGCTGCATGATTAAACCTGATCCAGAAAAGATTTTTTCATTAATTTCACTGGCAATTCACGTGTTTCCATTCTCCAAACGGAAGGATGATCAGATAAAACATTTTTTTAAATTCTTTTACCAAGGAGAGAGTCATGTAACATCACTCCTGCTCTTAAATTAACCCGCCGATCACTGATTTTTATGTGAAATTCTTGACTTTGTGGTTGTCCCGTGTGTATATACAATGAGGAGCATGGAAAGATCATAAATAGACAACTGTTCTGAGGTTAGTAGTGTCAGGACCGTGTTCCGTGATGATGCAGTGATATGAAGAAAGAAGCAAGAAGACTTTTCAAGAAACATACACAAATCTTCACTTCCAACCTGTCATGGAGCATGATCAGTCAGTCTAAAGTTTTGCACGGCAAAGTTTTGCATAGCAAAGCAGTATGCAGGTAAGGACATAAAATGTACATTACTCTTGTAATATAATGATTTTTCACCTCAGACACTAAATGCTAATATATGCTGTACAATGTAAAAAGTACTGCTTAATGTTCAATGATAGCTGATGTAATAAAATACAACTTGACTTTCAGAAATCTTCAAAAGGTGCAGCTGCACCTGTAACAACTACACGTTCGTCAACGTCGATCTGGCTTGTTGGACACCTGTTGTCTTCCATAGATGGTCCCTGTCAGCTCCCCGTGAAAGGACAGGCTCTTCGACGTATTTATTATGAAATGAAAACCAAAAAATCTACGTTGTCGAAGGCATGCAATGCAGTAGCTGATGAAATTTTGTCTTTTTCGATCAAAGCTAATATAGCAACAACCGCGAAAACAAACATTGTCTCTAAATTGAAGAAACTTCATGAGGATCATATCAAAGCTTCCAAAAATAGGAAGAGGCAATCAGAAGCACAGATTACTGTGGAAGATGATTTCACTGAGAATTTGACAACACTGTTTGACATAGCTCATGCAGAATGGGAACATTTGACAAGAATCCCTGATGACAGAATGTTTCTTATTGACCAACGTGGTCCTCGCCTTATGGTAATGACAACAGAAGATATGAACTTTAGGCAGGCTGCGGCTAAGTACATTAGACGACAAAAGGATGAGGAGAATCGTCAGGTACGACATCTCCAACAGAAGGCAGAACCATCCCATTCTGGCACTGCAGAAAGTTTGGCTGTACACAACTCCTCTTCTGATGAAGAAGATGATGGAGATAAGTTGTTCAAACCTGCAATTAGAGCAAAACGTCCATTGCTGAATCAGTCACTGCCTGTTTCAAAGAGACGTATTATTGAAAACCCTCAATTTAATGCAGCGCTGGACAGGACAGGAACCACGTCACGTCAAGCCATGATGATAGTCACCCCTGCCCTTGCTGCAGCAGGAGTGGATGTTAATGAGTTTACGTTGTCACGCACTTCCCTCATGCAAGCCCGTAATGAATCCCGGGAAGCATTGGCCAAAACAGTTCGGGAGTCATTTCAACCTGATGTTCCTTTGGTTGCTCATTTTGACAGCAAACTTCTGCAGCAACAGGATGGTTCTAAGAATGACGCCTTGGCAATTGTTGTATCTGGCATGAATATTGAGAAGCTACTTGGCATTCCCATACTGCCATCAGGATCTGGCACTCTGATGGGCCGTAGTGTGTATGATTTAGTGCTGGAATGGCCAGGGGTAGAAGAGCATCTAGGAGCACTTTGTTTTGATACAACTTCCAGCAACACTGGGATCCATACAGGAGCCATAACAGTGATTCAACAGTATTTTGATAGAAGCTTACTCTTTCTTGCATGCAGACATCATATGTTTGAAATCTATGCAGCCTCAGCATTTGATCTATTTTTCAAGTCCAGTGGCCCAGAGATTGAGCTTTTCAGGCGATTCAGGTCGAAATGGCAGTTGATTGACACATCTAAGTTCTGCCCTCTTGATGGTGACAATTCTGGCCCCGGAAGTTTGAATGAAAATGAACAAAGGTGGCTTGCATCCCGACGAGCAGTCGTTGTGGAAAGTTTGAAGCAACAACTTGAGAATGCTCAGCCACGTGATGATTACAGAGAATTTGCAAGATTAGTCCTGTGGATGTTAGGTGAAGATGTTTCATCTGCTTTTTCTCCTCCTGGAGCATACCATCGCGCCAGATGGATGGCAAAGGGTATCTACTGCCTGAAAATTTTTGGATTCCGCCATCAGTTCAAGTTAACCAAGCATGAAACTGAGTCCTTGCGCCGTATTTGCCTTTTTGTCTGTACAATTTATGCTAGTTACTGGTTTAGCGCACCTGAGGCAGCATTGGCACCCATGAATGATCTTACAATGCTACAGGTAGTAGAAGACTACCAGAAGATAGATGGGAAAGTAGCTGGAGTGGTCGAAAAGAAAATGCGACTCCACCTATGGTACATTAGTGAAGACCTTGCTGCTCTGCCCCTGTTTGCAAATGACGTCAGTGTGGAAATCAAAGAAGCAATTTTAGTAGCTTTACAGAGAGAGCCTAATATTGCTGATGTACGACGCCTTGCACCAACCAAGATCGCTTCTTTCAAGGAGCGATCAGTTGCAGATTTTGTGACAAGTCGCTCCCTCAACCTCTTTGATGCGCTTGGCTTTTCCAAAGGCTTCTTGAAGAAAAGTCTCTCCACATGGTCCACCAATGAGGACTACATTAGAGCATGTAGAATTGTAAGCACATTGAAGGTGGTAAATGATGGTGCAGAACGTGCTGTCAAACTTGCCTCTGATTTCAATGAAATTTTAACAAAAAGTGATGACCAGCGACAATTGCTGTACCAGGTGGTTGAGTATCATCGTAAGTTAGTTCCAACAAATGTCACAAAGCAACTGCCCATGTGAACGAGACTGGGATATGTATGATTGCTTGTCTTTATTTTGGGACATAGTGGTGACTTATTATTAATTGTTGATGCATTTAGGTTTTTCCGCATTAAAGATATGTATAACAATCATTCAAATTATTCAGACACATATCAATGAATGTCTTGCAAAAATGTCTCAGAAAAACTTTTCTTGGTTGCTTATTTGATAAATTAGATGTTGTTAGTCACTCATTTAGTATGATTGTGTATTTGTTGTATGGTGCAAACATTAATCACAATTACTTTTACGGTGAAGAGAAGTGACTTTTTGTGCGACAAACCAAAAATGTTCCTTGATTTGTTTGGTGTTTTATGTGTTGTGGACATTGCAAATAATCATTAAATTTGGAATGTGGTTTATGCAAGGCTTGTTTGTGTGTTTCTTTGCTGGTGTTCTTAAATCTTATGAAATTTCAATGGATAGAAATTTGGATATTGGGTGAGGTTATTTTGACGAAAAACGGTAAAATGTCCCTTTTTGTTGAAAATTGAAGGGTCTTGAGAGACCATTTAGACTTGACCTATTTCTATAAAATTTTAACAGGGTCATTTTTTCCCCATTTCTCCAAAAATTAGAGGGTATGCATATTCAAAATCGAAAATTTTGTTTTTTGGGCCACCCTAGCCCAGATACCTTTGTTGTTGTTCTTGTTTCCATCTTCACCTCCATTTCTTTTGACCTGGTTGGGATCAGCTGCAGCAGGGTTGTTCTTTGTTCCTCCATCAGATCCAGATTGATCAGGGTTGTCTTTTGTAGCTGGATCTGGATCTGGAGCCAACTGGATTGGTGATGTATCTGGTGGTGGCAGTGCTGTTGGGGCTGGTGTGTCATCAGGTGTTGGAGCTGGTGTATTTTGTGGATCTGAATAATTGAGAACTTTACACATTTCTTTTTGCTGAATGCACATATAAGGAAGCAATACATATTGTTTTATGCAATAAAGAGCAAATGGTTGCTAAACAAAAATTTCATGATTGGTAAGAAACCGTTACTATTGCACAATTTTGCCAGATTGAGTTGATATTATCTGCATGTGAACAAGCAGATACTTCTTCCAGCTCACCTTTCTGGCAAAGAAAATTTGAGAAGGTGCCATGTTCTGGTATCCCCTTCCATTGCCCTTCATGGATTCGAACATACTTCTCCCCTTGTTGCGGCTCTTCAAAATTAGAAGACCAGATTTTGTATTGATAATTTGAATTATCTATCCACGTCCATCCACTTCGACGCCCCCTTATATCTGATCTGTCACCTTTGACTCCTCCAGGATTTTGTAGCCCTATCCAAACATTAGTCGTGAACTTTTCTGCTTTTCTAGAAATAAGATATGAACTTCTGTTAGGCTATTATAACAGTTTAATGGCACATAAATGTCAGTATCAAGAGATTTTTGTTTGAGACACCAAAGTCTAGGACATTTAGGTCTAAAATATCTTCTACAGATTAATAATAATATTAAGTATTTATATAGCGCCAATTCCAGTAAACTGCTCATTAGCGCTTGGTTGGATTAGCCAATATTTCTGTAGTATTTAGTAAAAAGATATGTTTTCAATCGCTTTTTGAAATTATCCAGTGTTTTTGATTTGCGTACATTTTCTGGCAGTCCATTCCAAAGCTGTGGCGATGAATAGGAGAAGGCTCTATCTTCCAACTTGTTTTGATTTCGTATGGCAGGTACCTCTAGGAGCAGTTTGCCATTGCTGCGGAGGTTCAGGTCATTTTCAGGTTTGAGTTGAATAAGACTTTTGAGGTATTGAGGTGCTTGATTATTCACAACTTTCCATGTGGATGTCATAAGTTTGAATTGGATCCTTGATTAAACTTGGTTTTTAGGTAAACTGGGTTTCAGCCGGATTTAAATATTAAAACCTGTTTTACTCAATAAGACCCTGAGTTAAACCTAGCTTAAGCTAAAGTTGATTAGGCCTACAATATTAATTTGCAAAGAATGTTATTGTAATACAGTTGCCCTTACAAATAAGGGGCCGGCCAGATGAGGCTATGGTGTTTTTTATATTTTCAACACATGTCCCTGAAAGGTTTGTTCAGCTATGGAAAATCAGAAAAAAGTTTTTCCAACTTTTACTGTGGTACTGCATGTTGAAATTGCAATTAAAAACTCTGTCACTTCTTCATGCAAAAAAAAAGTGGAGTTGCTTCATGTCTCATCTGCACTGTGGCAAAACAAGACGAGGGTAACTGAGTTACCCTCGTCCCTAAATTAGCCTTAAATATTATGTAATGTTGAATTTGAGCTTACCACTTAGTTTAAAACATATCAAAGTGATGTATAGTCATCATTAGAGGCCGAAAATATGATTTCAAAGGAAAACAACCATGTATGTGAGCTTTTTGGGTCTAAAATTGACTTAAAGCACACCTCAATTGACGAGGGTAACTGCATCTAAAGACGAGGGTAACTGTGATCCTGATATTGATATGACGAAGGTAACTGCCCTTCCTTTGCAAGAAGCAGATGGACTTCAGACAGTCCCTATATGATAGTGATCATCTAAGATTTTCTAGATTTACTTTTCTGCATCAATGGTTGAAGTCCTCTAATATTTACACAAACTGTGTATTTTATTACCACTGCAAATTTTTGGAATTCCAAAAACATATATTGGCCTATAGGCCCAGGTAGCTTTTAAACACATCCATTATGTCTTTTACCTTACCTTTCCCAGAATTTACTGCAAAATATAATAACATCAAAAATTCTTGTTTCACTATTTATGAAAAGAGAGAGAACATTGTCTCTGCGCAAAATACGCATTATGACTCTTGATAGCTAATGATTTAACATGATATTTCTCTTAAAATTCAACCATAGAGGCTGTTTGATTCGAAAGTTAGGGGAGACCGGGGTAAGTTGTGCCATGGGGTAAGTTGTGCCGCCCACTGTTGGGGTTAAATGAAGAACTGGGCAAAGAAGGCAATGCCACCCATATATACCCACTTGGTCAACATCATTAATCACCAAGAATAAAACTACCAAATATAATGGTATGAAAAGCTACACTCATAAATTCAATTTTGTTGCTGAAAACTTGGACTGATATTCTAGTTTCTCAGTCATTTGGTATTTGTTATAAGATGATGTCCCTCTGGTAGGATAGAGTAAAGAGGTATATCTAGACATTTCTGTTGTTAGATTTCATTTCACATTGTTTGTTTATTTTTGACAACCAATTTCATCCAGAAAATGAATTTTGGGTGAGTTGTGCCGTTTTGATTGGGGTGAGTTGTGCCAATGGTATGACATAGGAATTAATATTTTATGAATCTTTTTTGTCTTAATTTTACGCAAGGCCTAAACATGTTGTGAAATAACTTACACTGAAAGGAACATGTGTAAGAAGTGTTATAACACCCTCTAAACAATAAATAATTCTGTTTTTTTTTTTCATCATTTTTAATTTGTGTATAAAATGGCTCATAAAGGTCTGATTAGTTTCATGCAACACATCAGTCATACATTAAAAATATGATACAAATGATCTATCTGAAGAAACGGGTGAAATACACGATTTTTTCGGAATAGATCAAGCGGCACAACTTAGGCTACCCGGTCACGTGGCACAACTTACCCCGGCACCGGGCCAAGTTGTGCCACTTGACCTACTTTTTAAAAATGCCTACCATGACCTTCCCAATGGTCGGACTGCCCTGAAACTTTGGTCGATTCTGGCCAATGTATTATATTTTGACGTCTGATTTTCAGATTGCATGATTAAGCTTTGGTTTTTCGGAAAATCAGCCTGACGCAAAAAATGGCACAACTTACCCCGATCTCCCCTATAAGTACACTGTAAAACCTGCTGGATCACTTTGACAACAGCTAACACAATGAATATTTTGAAAAGTGCCACTTTACGGTTGAAAACCATGTTTTTACGACCGGTATTGTTGTTTTAATAGTTACTACCACAAAGGTAATGGTTTACAATGTATTTTTAGTGCAATAATTAGATACATAGTCATTTCAAGTTTTTAGCTACCACAAAGCAGAATTAGTCTCCCAAAAGTATTGAAAGTAATGGTATGATCATGAAACATCATCATCATCACAAATTTTTAAAAAGCTGACCGTTTACTTGTAAGGCCATTCAGAGTGATGAACGCAAGTTTTTTTTTTCTCTCAAAGCATAGTTTCTGAGTTGGTTGTTGGAGAGCCATACAAATTTGTACAGCAAAATTCAGGACCTTCCCATGAACGCAGTGCTGAATATCACAGACAAGATCAAAGCAGGAAGGACAGCAAGACATGGAAACTAGGGATATCAAGAATTGAAATACCAAGACCATGTCAGGGAAAGATAATGGGGTAGAGGACAATTATTACTTCTACAATTTTGAAGTATTGGTCCCAATACGTACGCAAAAATGTTACATAACTAGAACTTGCAGTATATATGCGTGGAAATTGGGATTTCCAGGTGTTTGTGTTTGGACCTTTTCTGTGAAAATAAAGAACTGGAAACTTTATCAAAGTTGGTGATATGAAGTCATAGTGGTACCAAGGTAGCGAACACTATTTGGGATAAATACTTATAATGAAAACCAGTTCATATTTGACTTTCTAAAACTTGGTTAAAGTGTCTGTATAACTTTTAGTTCAATAAAAGAGTAACTCTTCTCTCCAGATTTCTCGCCAAATTGTAATAAATTTGTTTTTGATATTTTTTCAACTATTAGCCTCCCATTTCTGTGCACAGATATGGTCAGTGAAGGAATTCTTCCATCCTCTCTCTGCATGGCATTTTCCTCTTCACCTCCAAGTCTTATCTTTTTCACCTTCAAATCTCCGTCTTCCTTTTCTGTCCATATTATCCTACTCTTCATCTCTCCATATAATGTCCCACTGCCCCCTCCCATCACTTCCTGTTCTCTCCATGGTCCCTATACCCTTGTTATTATTATGTATCTTTTCATATTCATATTTCTCTTTTTCTCCCTACATGGGATTTCAATTACTTCCAGATAATGATCTACCTGTGAACCTCCATCCTGCCTTTTTACCTCATTTGCAATATAAGGTACAGAGGCTGGTAATATTAGGAAATTTTGAAAGAAAGGGAAATGAAAAAGTGTGTACCTTTCATGTTAATTAAACGACAACCAAACCAATCAGTGCAATGATAACTTAATTCAGAGATGTTTTTAGAGGCTTTTTCCAATGCAGTTCAATAACATGGATTTCTTGGTGATGAATCCATCCTCCATAGTGAGGATGAGTGCCAAGATCCTACATTCACTTTTGACAGCAGTTCAATCATTCTTTCCATACTGCTCTGTACTCCTGTCCAAATTAACCTGCCGGCTACTAAAATATGGGACGTACAGCCCCAATCATTATTCTATGAAAGTATTTGAATTTAGGCTAAAACTCTTTGCACATGCTCTCTTGTTGACTAGGATATGACCAAGGAAAAAAATAACAAAAACTAAGAAAAATCAGGCAAACATGAGGTTATCAGCAAATTTTCAGAATGAACATTCTGAATATTAAAGGTTAAAACAAAGCATCACAGACCATCCAAATTGGTATTCAAAATGAAGCTCTGATTAATACCAGTCTAACCATTCTATTTGTATAGTTGTACAGCTTGATTTGCCTGAATATTACAGAGCGAAAGTAGAGAAAAACACTTGAAACACAAAAACTTCAAAGGCAGTGGGCCAAAATGAAGTGTGCAAATTTTCATACCAATCGGTTAAAATTTGCACACATCATTTTTTCCATAATAGGCACGATTTGAAAAGGTGGCCCACCAAAAATTTTACTTTCATTTTTTGCTATGCTTTTTAGAGCCACCCCAGTGACTGCCTTCCTCATATTCAATCAACCTTGGCCAAACTGCACTGGTTTAATACACTGTTTAGCTGCAAATACCCTCGTCACCTTATGCAGTTACCTTCGTCTTTGTATTATTGGAAAAGCAGTTACCTTCGTCTTCTTTTAACATGGGATCCAATGGGATGACCTAGATTTTTCAATTAATTTTGACAAAATGGGACGAGGGTAACTCAGTTACCCTCGTCCTGTTTTGCCACAGTGATCTGGTCGACCCCTAAATACACCCGGCAATGCTTTTTAGAAACAGCACAGATATTGTATGCACTATTGGTATGCTGGGATCATACCATTCCTATTGCCTACTTGCATGGCCATTAAATTTGTATATCAGCAATCTTTACAGCTTAAGTCAAAAGTTTTGTCACTTCATTATAGCTTATTACAATTGATTGTCCTGCAGGGCATTAACATGAACATTAAGAACAGGGGGCACCTCAGTAGCGACAGAAGACTGTCTTGGAGGGGTCTCCCCTTTACATTGGTAATGATGCTGAATTAAAAAAATGTGAAAGCTATGAGTGTAATATTGAAATGTAAAGAAATAAACTTGTGTCTGAGTCTGAGTCTGTCTTTAAAATTTATCTTTTGGTCCAGGTGGTGCCATCTCTATGTGTTGGCACTTGCATATTAGTCATATGAATCTCTTAGTCTTAGTCTAACATATATGTTTGAAAGATCCAACCTCATCTATGATTGGTTCTGTGGCCCGTGACCCTTATTACCTTATTACGTGAATCACATCATCATGGTATTCCTTTGTTGATGGACAAGCAAGGAGACCACTTAATTCTCCTTCACAATAGGAATTGGCTGCTGACCACGTCAAGAGATTGCCTGAATCCACCAGTTTGAAGCACTTGTGACCTGCGTTGCTGTACGTCCAGTCTCCACCACATTCTGACAAAAAAATATTCAAAAGGTTTTATTCTTTCTGTTTATGACATAAACATTCAAATATATATTGAAGTGTGTTTAATGTGCCGCCTGCTGTTCGTGTGTTTTGTGCTGATAATGACTCAGACATGTACAATTCTGTTAGCCAAAGTCATAATACTGAAGATAACAATGTAAATGTTCAAAGTGAATGTGCAAATAATTATACTGTATCTCCTTCTGATGCACATTGTTTAGATAGACATAAAACAATGCCAGAAATAGTCTCCAAAAACACTGTTGATATAGTTAACATTCTTGATGATGTACAAAATGCTAATGTAAATGATGATGTGCAAAATGATAATGTTTCTGAGTCTTTAGTAACTTCTGATAATAATGATGATTGTATCACTCATGTTGCAAACAATCACGTAAATATACCAGAGATGATATCTTATGAAAACATGCAAGCCCAACGCATAATTGATCACAAATTACATATAATGGTATGGAATATTCAGGACCTAGGAGATAAACTTAGCAGTCAGGAATTCCTTAAATATATTGAAGTTAGCGATATCATAATCTTTTTGGAAACTACGAAACAGTTATAAACCTACATTGAAAGATTACAGGGTGGGGACGCAAATCTTGCACCAAATTTACGGTAGGACATTTTCAAAAGTAAAGGATGGAGAACAATGAAACTTGGCAGGGATTTCAAGAATGTAATAATCTTTCGTGTCCATTAGTATCATTGGTTTCGGAAATGAATTGGTTACACAAGGGTCATTGATTTCAGCTGTGACAACAAGATTTTGAAAGTTGCTAAAATCCCACTTATGCATCCTTCAGATGCAACCCACTAAGTCATGCAACACGGAAAAGATACCCAGAGCAAGCGGCATTGGAAAAATTGAAAAAAAGTATAATTAACATGATTTTTATGAAATTGTGCAAAAAAACACTTAAATTTATGTGAAACATGGATTTCAAACCTCAAGCAGTTATACCATATTTATCAGAAAAGTTGACATAGTGGCCTAAAATTTGATATGAAAACCCGGACTTTCTCAGCACTGCTTTAAGCAACAACAAAAAAGCAATAGTTTAAAAAAGCGAGATCCACTGATCTCTGATCTTCAGACTCCTGACTCTCACCAAAGCTTGATGAATGACAATAGGAAAAAATTTCTGGCATAATAAAGCAGTATTTGTGGTGACTTTAATGCTTGGACAGGCAGATTGTCTGACTCATCTATCACAGTGGGAAAGGATAGACATAATGTCAATTATTTTGAATCATTACCACAACCTTTTCAGACTTTTGAAAGGTATTCTGGTGATGTTAAGGTAAATAGATACGGGAGGGAGTTATTAGAGTTGTGCAAATCTAGTGATTTGAGGATTATGAATGGTTATTTTGATAGGAATAGGAAAACAGGATGCTTTACTTGTTACACTGCAGAGGTAAAAGTTTGATTGACAATATTATATGTGACGCGGAGTTCTATCAGAACCTGCACACATTTAACATTGATCCACTTTGCGCTGATTCAAACCAAAGGCCATTGTTGATTACTGTAAATCTGTTTACCATTGATGAGATCAGTGGGACGTCAAAGATCAAGTCCATTGTTTCTGACTCAAAACAGACTGTGAATGTGAAATTTTACAAACACAAATTTGCCACTGAGGCAGCTGTCAAACTAATGCCAACATTAATGGATGCAAAATGTCTTTCTCTCTATGACAGCTTTATGGATTGCGTTGTTTCTAACTCAGGAGTAGACGATGCTGTTACCAGTCTATACCTACATGTAGTGGTTTTGCAGGCCCATGTTCTTTTGACAGCTGGCCAGTGGCCATAGCTATCCTATAAATTTCACATATAAATATCTTTGACGGTCTCTTTCTAATTGTTGGGCAGACTTATAAAAAATATAAAAATCAGATGAAGTTAAATAGCGCAATCTTGGCTGACCTACTTTTTCTGGCTAATTCATCATCCGTGTCTGACTCTTCTAAAGGTTCCTGGGTTTCCGTATTTTGTGGCAGCTCTGAAAAAATAATTTATATTTCAGTTAACTATTTTACACTAAACATCTGTAGCATAATTGGAATTGGTGATTTTGTCCTCATCTATGCTATTGTAAAACAGTAATTTTATTTAAGAAAGAATGGATAGATAGATATATATGGTATTTGCAGCCCTCTAAGCCCAGTACTGGGCGCTCATGCGGGTTGATTGATGAGATGGGAGAGAGAGCAGGAGTCCTCAACAAGTTACACATTTACCCCATGTGAGGGATCTTTTACTTGCCCAACATAGTCACTGATACAAAGGGCCGCCAATTTAACGTCTAATCCGAACCACATCCAGCTAGCATTGTGCTCATGAAGACACACTGTAAACTTTGAGTTCCCCAACCGGGTTCAAACTCATGCAGGCAAAATCTTCAGCGGAGCTGGTGGGCACCTAAGCCACTTGGCCACCCAGCTGCTGATAGAATATGCCAAGAATCACAATATTCACGTAAAAGCAACTTAAATTGACTCAACAAAAAGTGATTGGGTAAGAAAAATGTGGAAATTCATTGAAACGTCCTTTTCTCCGTATTGCTATGCTTTAAAAAGATGTATCCAGTTAATTACAGTTATATAATTGGTGGTATGGTGGTCTCTTATTTATGGTTCAGGCCTGCTCTGCTGAAAGTGTTTGCCTGCATTACAGTCTGTCACTTTGATATCGAAAAAGAGAGGACTTTTGCAGTGTGAAAATGACACTTCGTGTGTCATCATGATGATGATTTGTCAAGATCATACCCAATACTTTCAATGTTAATTTGATTTAAGGAGACTTATTCGCTTGTTCGTGGCAGCCAAAGGAAAGGATGATTTTCACTCTAAAATCAGTTATGAGAAGTCGAATGGCCTTCTCTTGATCATGACTAATCAAACAGCCTCTATGTTTCCCTTGTTGAAGGTAGAGAAGATGACACTTCATTGGCTATCATGTGTCACAAAGTGCATTTTTCACGGTGAACTTGTTCTCATTTTTTTCTATATCAAACAGACTGTATATCGGATCGAACTTCCATTGGAGAATCCAAGTTTACAATGAACCGTCATGAGAAAAATTCCAGATGGAAGTCATTCAGATGAAGGTGGAATTGGTGTCCCCTTGTATCAGTGTCTTATAGCTGTTTGAAGATTGGCAGTCCAAACAGTTTCAAAATTAACTTTCAACTTGGTCTTGTGATGTCACTGGCTTAACAATGTTTTGTTTGTGTCAGTTATGGTCAACCAGTTGATTCAGTGCTTATCATACCTAGTGACAATAAACAAACATTCAAACAAATTTAATGACTTGAGGTACTTTGTCAAATAAGAAGACCAGGAGACCAACAGAAAACAATCTTCACCAAATTGTCAGGAATTATAGTCTGTACACTGCAGCTGGTGTTCTGATTAAAATTGTTGACTATTACCAGCATGCAATTGGCAGAGAGCATCAAAACTGATTATATGTTTAAATTTCAACTAATTTTGTGTTTTGCCTTACAGTTGTTATGTAATATAATTCCATTCAACAATTTTAATCAGAACACCTTCTGCAGTGTACAGACTATAGTTCCTGACAATTTGTGAAGATTGAGCAAGTATTTGCTCTCTTATGATTAGTCACAATGATAGCCCCATAGTGAAGCATAGCAACTGAGCATAAACTTACGGCCATGGCTGTAAATGTACTCGATATAGAAGTTATTGAGATCTTTCATTATTGAAAAGAGCTTTCAGTGTGTCACAAGAAAGCATACTGCAAAGAAACAGATCCATACAGTGCATAGTTTTAACAGGATTTGATGCACAGAGTCACACACATGATAATCTGGTGCATCACAATAGGCCTGCTCAGCCCTGCTGGCAGATCTATAATAAATTTTCCCAGTGGAATGGCATGCTCAAATATGGTGACTCAGTTCTCCCTGCTCCCTGGTAGAATAATTCAACTTGCCTACATGTGTCATTAACTAATTAAGGACATGAAATTATTTTCGACATGGAACTAACTCCAACTCGTCCCGTTTCCCCTATATTAGTTCTCATTTATTGTTCTCTCAACCACAGGCATTACAATCATTCTTAGAAAAAAGCTTGTCACTGCACTTACTGAATTTATATACTGTATTGTATCAGTACCCCATAAGCAGTACCAGCCAAGCAGTTTCTGTTGTAAAAACCAACTAACTGCACTAAAATGGCTCTCTGGAGCCTCAAAGTAACCTTTTACAAATAATTTTGCTATACTTGTATAGTAAACATTCTAACCTATTCATTCATGCCAAACATATGTAGATGTGTCCCTGAAAAGTGCTTTTTTGAGTGAGTTAAAGTTAAAATTCCTTTGAGAAACTGGAGTTTATGGTGTGTGCAGCAACCCTTTCTGCTTATAGGGAGCAAAGTGGAGCCAGCCAAAGGGCATGACTCATCTGGAAAACCCATGTTTGGTAGTCTGATGGGGCCCTATAGGGTGCTGGTTTGGCACACCTACAAACTTACTATGTAGCAGGTTTGTCACACAAGAAGTGTCTTACATGTACCATGGAGGATATTATGCAGAGTTTTCAAGCTGAAAGGGCTGGGGTAAGTCATTGCACTTTTCAAGAGCACATGTTCCAAATAAAAATAAATTCAAAGTAGATTGTAAGCTGATGCTATTGCAGTTACAAATAACCAGGAGAAAGATATAACCTAACAGAGCTTGTTCTTTATGTGCGATATTGTTATTAATAAGTCTATAGGCCTATAATTCTTCATAGTGATAGTAACATTTTTAGAACTATCTATACATATTTAATTTATATCAAATGTAGTTGCACAGTGCACTTGGACAGTCAATTTGATAAGCTCTGCTCCAATGCTAAGTATAAAGTGATGAAATTTTGTAAGCACTTTCAAGAAAAATTCTCTTTTGGTCACCCTATTTAACCTTTAGTGACATTTACTTACCCAAAACACTGTTTGAAGACTTGGCATCAAAGAAACCACACACCTAAATTGATGTGTATGTTGACAAGTAAATAAACTGTAACTTGGCAAATATAAAGCTTTCCTGAGGTCAAAATGGTATCTGTTGTTTCTAAATTCTTTTGAGATAAGTACATAATACATTCACTGGAGGAAGCTTTTAATGTTCACATATTATTAAAGGCAGCTCATTGATTCTGCCCTTGATATGAAAAGGAAACTTCATGTATGGGTTTTAACATAATACAAATTATATTACTACTCTAAACATGTGAAATAAAGGTTTGAAATGCAGTATTATTCTATCACTCAAACCTATCACAAACCTATCAAACAATTAATAATAAGCTCATTAAACAAAGATTGTTCATCAACTCACATTATCTATCCACTATTCAGGTATATATATCCATTCATATATCTATCCACTATTCATCTGTTTATCATTTATCTGTATATATGAGAATGTCAATAAAAGAATATATATATCCATCTACTTATCATATTAACATACCTATGGCTAAGCCTAACTATTCATCAATCCATCCCTCCTTCACATTTTCCCCAAGGAAGTATTGTTGCAATTTTATCCTCACTTGTTGAAACCCCACATGGCACCCCTGACTCAGCAGGTAAGGGGGTGACATTCTTTCAAAACCACAGACCCACTGAACCCTATTCCCTGCCTATGTAGCAACACCATGTATAGCTGCTTGGCTGGTACTGCTTATGGGGTACTGATTGTATACAGGATACGTTTAGCAATGTGAGCTTTTTGTAAGAAATTGTAATGCCTGTGCTAAGAAATTGTAATGCCTGTGCTCTCAACCTTTACTGAAAAAGAACTTGATAAACATAGATTCCATCATTTGTTTTTCAGATCACTTTTCATACTTGTTTCACAAATATAGGGATGGCCTTCCAATGGTGATGTAGTTGCTTCCCATTTAATTCCTCTAAGAAGACCTAGTTGTTCTCCATTCCAAGGGTCATGATTTTGCCATCCTGGGAGGTCTCTGTAGTCGAATGGAGTACCATCAACCCATTTCCAATTAGCTTGTCTTCTTTCTTCATCAATATCACTGACCAGGTCTGTGGCATTTATATATAAACCAATCCAAAAACCTTCATTTGTAAACCTTCTGAAAAAAAGTAAATAAGAATGATCTGTAAGCCCCATTAGTTAATAAACAATGTTTCAGATCACAGTTGATGAGACAATAACAATGGCGAACATCAGTGATGGAAATGGAAAATTTTCGTCGGGGGAGCTCTCGGCTTGTGCGGCAGTCATTCCAAATTCTTAAAATGGAAAGAATTCTTCCACAAGAGCATAATTTTGGCTAAAAATACCATGAAGACAGAAAAAGTAACATGATAATTATAATTTCACCACTGATCATTGGGGGAGCTGTAGTAGGGTACAGCTCCCCCTGTTTTTGGTCAAGGGAGCTCAGCTCCCCCGAGCTCCCCCCCATTTCCATCACTGGCGGACATTGAAATGAAGCTTCCCATTGAAATGAAGCTTCCCATGCTATAACACAATTTTGGCATGAATTATCAATCATACTTTTGGTTGCTTCAAAAACTAACTGCCTCTTTACATAGAAAAACTAGTATGGGCATCTTGCACTTGGTATTGTACCTTAAAATTTGGTTGTCTCGTGAACACTCGTTTTCTCGGCAATCAGAAGCCCCATGAACAAAACTCCTTCACTCACATGCTTCTGCTGGCTGTTTATAAGTTGCAGTCACATTTTCACGATGTTTCGCGACCTTTTTATTTTTATTTTCGGTGATATCAGATGCCTTTTTGTTGACATTTTCTGACACGTCTGCTGCTGGCAGCCGCTTTCTTCGTGAAGTAACCACAAAAATGATATGACGTCTCGGAAATTGACTGTGGCGCCCCTGGTGTTTCAAGTCTGTTCACGCCGTAGATGAATCAGACTGTAGTCTGCCAATTCACCAGAGTACTTGAATTGCTAGATTTTAAACATGTTGACTGGAAATTTTCAGAAATTGGCATGATTGTGAAAACCTCAAATCACAACCTTTTTGTTTGACCATATGAGAAAGTAGCCAAATAAACAGTTCAACAAAAATAAGCCCCCTTTGGATAAACTTGAATATCTCAAAGATTCCATCGCTGATTTTATGAAAGTTGGTTGAATTATAGCCTCGTATATCGACCTTACATGTGTATTTATAGCTCAGTGGCATTAATCCCGGCTGAGCCAGCAGTTTCGAGTGAGCCTACTCCTGTTTTCAAAAATCCAGGCTTTTCCAATGGATATGAACAATTTCACCATGCGAGGGAGCCACCAGTTGGATAAACTTCTATTGTATTTAGAAGACAACTAGTGACTTCTCTTGTGACAGTTTTACAGTTTAGGTTCCTTGGATGCAATAACAAACAATTTGAGTGAAGTTTATATTTCAGTGAAATTTTTTTGAAAAGTCAAAATTTTGTATTTTTGAAAATGGGGTTATGTACACTTGGGGCCTGCTGGCTCAACGAAAAATCCTACTCTTAAAAGTCTATCTCTTCAACTTTGCTGTCACCTCTACTCCTCCATATCTACTCTACTGACACTCACGACATTGTGCATGAAGCTTCCTATTGACATTGCCTTTGAGTGTGGCTAATAAAATGCCAGCAAATTCTCCCTTATGTCTGTCAAATCAGCATTTTCTGCAACCCTTCTCACGAAATTCTTTCATGCAGCTCCAGGACGCCATTAATTTCACACTCTCTTCACTTGCACCAACTCCCCCTCCTCTTTTCAATCAGCCAATGTAATTCGGAGGGAGGCACAGCCAGTAAAGCAACAGCCTCTGCTGGCCTGTTGCTGAGATCAAGCATTTTCGCGGCCTTTCACCTAACCAGTATATAGGCTATGTGCAGAGATTCTAACTTACTCCTACTGGCCACACCACAGCGAAACTATATTATATACTATATAGTCCTATAAATTATAATAATATATACGCCCATATGAATAAAAGATAGACCTTAAGAAAGGTAATATCATACACTGACACATACATATTTCCATTGATCTATACACTCTTAAAACTATCAATACACACAGAGTACGTACGGACCACACTTTTAAGTGATATAGCAGCTTATAGCAAAGATAATATACATATGTGCTTATAGGGGTCAGATCATTCATGGCACTTCCATTGAATTCAGACATCCTTATCTGTCAAATAAGTTGTTCTCAAAGCTGTCCCTATACAAACTAACACATCAACAATTATAACACTAGAACACTGCAGCCTCATCAAAACTCAGTCACCATGCCTCCAAATCGATATCCCCCCCCCCCCAATTGGTTCTGAACTGATCAAGAATTATTTACAGGGCAATCCTGTCGTCTATAACCTTGACCTGCAACCACTTTTCACAATAACTCACTATGGCCTATAGATATACATGGGATAACATTTTTTGACGCAGTACCACATCTTTACACAATAAAGCAAGGATGCGACAATACATGCAGAGGCCTAGGCTAGATAGATAGATAGATACATACATACATAAACACATCCATATTTCCTATCTACATTCTTCTACAGCAACACAAGACCCTCTCAACGGCAAACTGTTGTAAGAATGACGAAATGCCAACTGTCCCATATTATCTCCACGGGCCTTCTAGTTAAGCAATAAAGCTACAAATACACATACACACTGTCAGTATGATATGCAGGCCTACAAACTGCCCCATTTTCACAGAAATCGGAGAAGAGGTCTTTGAGATATTCTCGTTTTCGTAAATTGGGACTTATTTTTTATTGAACTGTTTATATGACAATGTAACACTACAAAAGATTTTGATACTAATGGTTTGATTATGACACATCATCAGATTACTCACAAAGTGTACTTTTCAAAGAGATATGGTCAGCTCTTTCCCCTAAAAGATGCAACTCATTGACTGCATAGATGAATATAAGAATATAGTATGAACTGCTGTGGTAAAGAACTGTAATTTTTATCGAAGTAATTCAATTCCTTTTAAATTTCCATTATTATGATGTGTTTGTCTTACGTATAATTGTACAAGAATCCTGCAGTCTCATTGGTGGCCACTGTAGCTAGATTTCCTTTAAATCGAGCACAGAGTTGTTGGGCTACGTCCCGGGTTCTCCGATCATTTGGTAATGATATATAAAAACACGAATCTCCAAACCTCCGGAAACTATTGTACCCTGTATAGTCATGACATTCTGTAATAGAGAGAAACAACCATGTTTTATGAGAAACAACCATGCTTTTTAGAACAGATTTATGATTTTGTCAGGATAACTAATATATGTATCAATAATGTACAAGTGCTACCCTTGTGTACACAATTGCTGTACTAAAATTGAATTTTGACTATTGTTAGACAAGGACTGTTTTGGAACTACAGTTGCTTCAACACTCTGTTGGTGAAATATGACCTTAATTTCTTCAGTCTGAACACATGCTTCATGTAAGTAAAGGCCTATTCAAAAGCATTGTGAGAAACTTCATGAACTTCCACTGCCATTTTAATTTTAACATTATAACAATATAAGAAAGTGATTATTAGTTTGTATGTGTTTGTATAATATTGTATAATATTTGTTATTTGAATTGAAAATCCATTTTAAACACTAACCTTTGTCATCTTGTCCATTGCAGTGATATACCAATCCAAATAGTAAAATCCACAGGGTAAGGTAAAATCCAACATCATATCCACCTAACATATTACTAGCAGACTATTAGCACAGTCATATACATAAGTCTATGTCCCATAGCTACTTTATACAAGGAAGTAGGCTGCGTTATTCGACTTAAAATGTATTGGAAGTTCCAAGTGTATACTATATGCTCACTTATGCATGTGAAGAGGAAGGGGAGGGGTTCCCATAAGTTTCCAGTGAAAATCAAAACATGTTGAGTTATTGCCACATAAGTGTGTTCTTTCTGTGCGGTAACTTTTATTATTTGAGAATAAAATGTTTATATTTTTATGCATTTGTCATTTTCGATCAAGCATCCTTGGAATGAACCTGGCTGAAGGACAGCAGAGGAGGCCAACATAATGCTGACACCATTTAAACCTTGCAGGAGGAGTTGAATACTATACCGCAGGACTAGTGGGTCCGTTGGGTCACACAGTCACGTTAAATGGCAGAATTCACTCAAGTGACTTGAGCCATTTTGTTCTCTGATGTCGTCCTTTCTTGTTCTTCTTTGTTTGCTCTTTATGTTTTTGGTAACTACCAGTTCTGCACATAGTCATCAGATTTAGTTTTTTGTGGCATTCATTTTACAGAAAGTGCTGAACCAAACAAATACATTTTTTTTTCTGGTCAGGGAGGTCCCAGTAGAGTAGGTCGGGGCAAGACCATCACATAAATATGATTTGGATCATGTTTTTTGCATTTTAGTTAAAAATATAGAGGTCAAATTAAAATATGTGGGTTTGGGGCGAGAGGCCCCACATGATATGGGGCATGAGGCCCCCTTCACTAGGGGTAGAAGTTGCTTCAGGAACCATTTAATAATGTTTATCACCTGGTTGGCTGTGAATATCACCGTTTACAGTCAAAATATCAGGGCCTATAATATTGTAAGAAATAGCACCCTTGAAGGGCGATATTTTTAACAATGGTTATGACATCACCGGCATTTCCGATGCCTGATGACGTCACAAACCAAGCAATGGCCAAATCAATAGGATTGTGACGTCACCTCCATCGTTGCTCCATGGTGACGTCACATTTTTGTAATGGCAGAAAATAGTCTCTCTTTATAATTGAAAATTTGTGGTAAAACCAGGTGATAAAAACAAAACAACCACGCGTCAGGGCACTTCGTACAATATCACGAGCTGTTGTGTGAATTAATATCACTCTCACCCTGCGGGCTCGAGTGATATTAATTCACACAACAGCTCGTGATATTGTTACTCAGTGACCCTGACTTGGGTTGTTTTGTTATAGTACTTTACCTTAAATATTGATAGAATAGCTAATTAGAATAGAAAAAATTTAGGCCGAAATTGAAACAGGGCAAAAAATATTAAAAAATAAATGTATGAACAGAAAAATTCTGAAATTCAGAAAAAGTGAATAGAATGCCTTAAAAATGAAAGAAGAACCCTAAGAAATAACTTTTAGGCTGAATGCGCTCGCAAAAAAAAATTGCCATAGGATTATAATAGGGGGGCTTCTTGCCCGATGGGTGGGGTAAGAAGGCCATTTTGAATTATTTACAAAAATGGCCATAACTGCTTTATTAAAATTGGTAGACATTTGCTTCACTAGCTATTAGTAGAGCCAAGTGATCCCTTCCTGACAGCAAAAGCATTCAAACAATCGCCCATAAAAAGTAGGTCAAATGGCACCTCGAAGTTAAGGGGGGCTGCATGCCCCGACCTACTCTGTTCAAAGAAAGTTTGGATGATTTTTTTGTTGTTCGTTTAAAATGACCTTTTAATTGATACTGTGCGAAATTCTCAATTACTGTAACAGTTGTGAAACTTTACTAATTTTGTTGACAAAAGCTACCTGGTCTCATCATTTTTCCACGGAATAGTTTAACTTGAACCCGTCAGAGTTTAGTAGAGTATAGTAGGAAAGCAAATCTTAACTCGCCCCCCTGATCTGTTGACCAAAGCATAGACACTTCAAGTTTCAGATGGGATTTCATCAGAGTAGATTATATTATCCAACAAAAAATCTTCGTCAGGAAACCAGAACCCCCGTGTCCAAGTGTGCCCTGTGTTCCTAGTGTGGCCTGGTTCCCCTGACATAATAATTTAAAAAATATATCTAACAGACCTGCTAACTGGTTGAAGGTGTAATAAATTAAGCCAGGTCGTACAGTCATTTTTGAATAAATGGCAATATAATTTGACTAAATATAACATATAGGGCATTATAGGCAGCATCTTACACACTGGTGGCCAAAAGTTTGGAAACAGTTTGATGAGGCTTGCCATTGGATTAATGTTACACTTCTTTGTGCTCAGATTCTTATTTGATTATGGTTAAGTATACTTATAGTAGTGTCAAGAGGATTTGTAAGCGGTAAATCAGTGAAAACAGCGTTAAATTTCAAACTTTGATCTCAAAAATAGGGGTGTTTCAAAGTGAGTAAGCCATTGTTACTGAATAGAACGTTGTGTCCACTTTTTTTACCCATCTGTATTTTCTTAAAGTTTATTCAAGCAAGCATAAACAATATAATAACTTAACAGCAAGCAAGTTAATTTGATAAGCAAGTTTTCTTATATATATTCAATAAAATTAATTTTACTCTTCCTGTCTATAACAAAATTGATATATGGCCAATTAGTCCAAAAAGTGTCAATTGATGATGTTATGTTGTACTACAGTCAGTTGCATGAATGGATGGATGACTGGGGCTTTGCGTCCTGTATTTATGCACTTGCTAGGCTAATCAGGACAGTAGGAGGGCACGGCAATGAGGTGAAGGATGATTGAAACAGCCATCCAACTTAGGCCAAGGTGACCCGGCAAGACACAGTCAGTTGCGTAATTTGCTGTGTTTAATCAAGATGCACTCTAAAAAAAAAATCAGACAAAATTGGTTTTTTAGATTCAAAATGGTTTTTTGAAAAACCAAATTTCAATGAAAAAAACTAAGATGGATTTTTAAAAAATCTATGTTGGTTTTGCATTGAAATTTGGTTTTTCAAAAAACCATTTTGAATCTAAAAAACCAATTTTGTCTGGACATTTTTTAGAGTGTGCTTCTCATTGTTCACTGTTCAGTGTTGATATTGCTTGTACATCCGCCACCTGCTACCCCGCCTTTTTTAACCCACTTTTTAGTTTTTCCGGCCATTGACCAATCAGCTGTGAGGGAGGGGCAAAGCTGTTGAAAGCGCTGTCCAATGAGAGCTGGGGCTCACTGCATTTTTAATGAGTGAGTATGAGACCTCTCATGTAATTTGCATATATTGGTCCAAATAAGTAAATTACAGGATTTCACTGCACAACTGCTGCTGACTTCAAATATGTCTGAAGTTTTATTGAGGCTGATGAACGATGCTGACATTAAGCATGTCATAGATTGGACAAGTGATGAGAAATGGCCAATTACTGAGTTTGACTTGGTAGTTTTCAGAGCCTGTCATCCCCAGGATTTCTTTATTGCAGAGATTGAAGGCAAACCTGTTGGTAAGTAAAACTCATGGTTGAAAACATCAAGAACTTTCCCCATGGTCAAAATTCATAACTTTACTTTCCCCTACACTATATAATATGTATAGGTTATTACATGGTCAAGAGCTGTTTCTCCCTGGTATCATCACCCGAGACCCTGTATCAAACCTATTAATCCCATGACTTCTATTTTTGACTGTTAAACCTTCAATGAATAGATCCCCCATAAATTAAACAAATGACGAGTGTTGATTCCACGAGTGTTTTCATAAAAACAGTTGTGAGCTTGTGATGTTAGTCTATATTATTAACAAGGGTATGAATGATAGGCCATATTGAAAGATTTGTTTATAAAATTTAGTGTGCTGATTATTATCTATATAAGGCATGACCCACCTGAAAAACGAATTGAACACCATCCTTGTGTATTTCTGCAATGATTTCATCCACTTATGGGTGCCAGCTTCATTGTTATAAACAGATATCCTGCTGTTGAAGGAGACAGTCAACTCATTTACCATTTCATTTAGGGCCATTAGACTCAATGTACCACTCCATGCATCAATGATTTTGCAGGCAGCAAATAAACAAATGCTGTGATTGGATTAAAAATGATTTGTCCAAAATAATCAATTATTTGGTTGCAAATCATTCAGGAATTGTTGTAAAATTATTTCAAGCCTGGTGATATTTTTGTTATAATTGTCTGCCTAATTTTAAGCAAAATTTAAGCAACACACCTGTCAAATGACAAAAAAGGCCAAACCTGCTGATCACTTCCAAACCAAGTGATCACTGTCATCAACAAAATCAGTAATTAGAATAATATTACACTTGGAAAAAAGGATTAGATAACACACAACACTGATTTTGCACAACATAATGCCAGCTGACATTCCATGGCTTCACTTCATGCACTGCACTGAAATACGGTCCTGGTAGCCTGAAGACCTGTGTAGTTGCTTGAAGATGTTTCTAAAAAAACAGGTTCATGAGTGCTTCTTTTGGTCAATGATAATATTTATGACATTAATTTTAGGTCAGCATACTGAAATTCTCCTCTTAATTTTTATTTCATTACTCTGCATGGTTGTGAGACGATGGGCCTTTTTTTCATTTTTGCTCCTGAGTTAGCAAAGAATAGATACTTTTGACTTTGTTTGAGTTTCCAATCTGCATGATCAGATAATTAACGTTTGATAATGTGCAGGCCACCCAGAGAATCTACCCTAGACAAATCTTTCTGAAAGGCAATATTTCCATAAATTTAGGTCATGAGCGTCATATCCAATCAGCGTGCAGTGTCTCTCCCAACTTCAAATATTTACTGGCAATTTCCGAAACGAGTTTTTGGACTACGGACATGCAACGGCTATCATTTTAAAGCTCTCAGAGAGATCTATCTAACAAGCCAAACATCATATGTCTAAGGCTTCGGCCTTATTTGCATAACATGTGTGAAAGCCTGTTCCTTGGCCAGCTATGTGGGCGTGTCTGCTTTATTCACTGAAGGCTTTGCTGAAGTGGTGCAGGCATGTATTATTGTATATCTGGTGTATTTTGTAAAATCATAAACATTCACTCAGATTACATAATTCATTCTTCTGTCACAGAAATTTCACCAACATGGCAACCTACCAGGGTTGGAGTGTTGGAATTGTAGTAAAATAGAATTTTGGGTGGTCAGTATATTGCAGGAATGCATGCAGTCAATTAGCTCCAAGGAACTGTTTCGTGCGATAGCACGGTAAAGTTCCAAGCACTGGAGTGCTTTTATTAAGAAGTTGGCAGTAAATGCAATGGTCGCTCGTTATCCATTGTCTCAGAGCGTTGATAACATACCTGTACATTCCCTGACTTATGACCATGGTGAACGGCGGGTATTTGTTACGTGGCGCCCAATCATTCTTTCACAATCTGAGTTTTTGTAAATGACGATGTGTTGTTTTGGTAGTTTGATCATCTTGGACGCCATGAACGCATTGAAGCATGTCCAATCAAACTCCCCCCTCCCCCTGCCCATCTATTTTTAGCTTTTGGCGGCAAGGTCGAATCCAGTAATTAATTGCCAATCTGTTGGCGTGCAATTACTGCAATCAGTATTCACATACCTGGCAGCTTTCATCATGCAGTAGCTACTAGGACAACAATTATACTTGTGTTAAAATTGGTGATTTTTAAAAAAGGTGATGAACAAGGCAATTGAGCATTGCAATTTAAAACTGAAACAAACTGATAGCACTTATTCAATTTGACAAAACATAAAGGTCGTAAATATTATGCATGTAGGAGATAAAATAATAGTAAAAGCAGGTATTGTGCAGCAATTATATTTTAAGAAGTTGATAAAAGCCGTTTTAATATGAGTCAATCTCTAAATTTCCTATAGGGTGCGCATCAGTATGGAGATCTACATATATTTCACTGAATTTTCCTAATGGAAGCAATTTAATGACCACTGTAATTAGGCGCCCCCTTTTGGAAACTTCATTAGCAGCAAATCGGTTTTGATCTGAGCACATGGTATTGTTTACAAAACAAAACAAGACTTGCAAATGATTGGTTGACCATTCATGCATGCACCAAGTTGCTTTGCGAGACATGATGGAAGAGAAACGTGAAATTTAGGAATGCAGGCCGATTTCTGGCTGTTTAGGAAGTAACTAAGCTCTGTTACAAGGTATTTATATGGCGTTTTTGTAGTATACATGTTTATAGATAAGGTGAGATGGACAATTGACCATAATGGCGGAATTTTCTCATAAAATTGACCTCTTTCTGTACAACTACTCAAAATATCAATGGAATGATTTCAGGCTGCGCCCCCAAGGGCCGCAGTCTGTTTGGGTTAGCAGTCAATATGCTTGACATACAAATGGAGTGACACACCACACATATTTCCACCAGAGGCAGCACCTCACAGTAACATTTTCAGAGTGATAGGCCCATATCTGTTTCCCCCTGACACTGTTTGTACTTTAACACATGACATTTGTAAATGAATGGGAAGCTTTTAAGTTTCTCCTGGATCACTTTACAGTCTTCACTTACTGTCAACTGAGTCTTAGAAAAATGTCATGGTCTCTAAAAGTTTGGAAGAGGAGATTTTTAAAAATTTCTAAGTGGAGCTTTTCCTTTTGTCATGTGTTTCTTTATTGCTTGTAATAATTCAAATTTGCAAGACCATGCACACAGTAATGCAATTGATCCATTGCAATGCAGCTGTGGATTGTAATTATGTTTCTCACCAGGTGCTGTCATGTCTAGAAGTGATTGACCCCCTGTTGCTAAATCTCAGAATTAAATTTTGTCCTTGGCTGTTGTTTTGATTATCACTGACAGCCATTGTTGGCTGAGGCTAAAGACCCTATACAGCTGTGTTAGCTTTGGAAAGAGGTGGTTTTCATAAAAATACAGAGGTGACAACAACCTTTGGCCTGCCCCATACAACAAGGCAGTTGCATGGAGCAAGAAAAACATCAGGTATGACTTTGTCAATTCTTTAAAATGTGTCAATTTTAGGATAAACCAGCCCATGAGAGTAGGTGAAATGCTTGTTTCATACTCTGTATATCTACTTATCACAAGCTCATCACAAACAAAAGGTGACTCCACTCGTGGTTGATTCAGAAGCAGACCTGACACAAATGACTTTCATAGCTGTAATACACAGTTATGGGCATTTATTTATATCCTGCAATAATTTTACCAGTGGTTTTTACACAATTTTAGTGTGATAACTTCAAATGGGGGACTTCAATGCATCAGGGGTAACCATTGGATATTGAGTAAACAATGGTGATGTCATCAATTGTGTCATTGTTGCGGTTGTGACACCAACATTGTGACAATGGTGACATCACAGTGACTCTCTAGTACAGTAGCGCCACCACCAACCACTGAGAAGTCTCCCATTCTCTAAGTTGGGAGCAGCAGTTTGTTGTGATGTCCTCAGCAGCCCATATAGTGATCTCATGACATGAACAATCACTACCCATTGTTTGCATAACAACGTAAGATAATTTTGTGACATCAAAACTGCAGGATACTGCATGGACAAGAGCTGTATCTCCATGACATCATCATGGTGATTGGAGATGTTGATTTTTGATTGGCCATTTTTATACGTCAGAAGTTGCGTCTACAGTATCAGACGAAAGTTTAGACCGCGTCAATCTTTTGTCAATATAAGGGAAAATAGGTGCTCAGCGAAAGAACTTCTGCATGGATTCTCTTGCCTATGTATCAGAGAAGTTCTACAATAGAGAAAACTTCAACTATTTTTATCACTTACTTGAATATGTGTGATAAACAAACATTTCAGGTGGTCTAAACTTACGTCTGATGCTACTTACATCTAAAAAGGCCTTTAATGGCATTGTACATTAGAAGAAAGGTGGGTAAATTATCCAATGTTATTTTAGACAAGGTATTCAATCATGTTTCATGTGATTTAAAGGCAATGAGTCATGACACAGGAAAAAACATATTTTTGAATATTTTTATTAAATTTGAACTGAAGGGGTAATAATGGTGATTCAATGAGCCAAAATTGTTAATAAATGAAAGGTCAACTAAAATGCACATAGAAAATATATGTCTGACACATTTTTATCCTTCTTATGCAGTATGACTACACTTGACACCCAGCTATAGTGCAAAAATGGTGTTTTTCACTAGGTTTTGTCTGACAGCCACTCATTTGAAGTGTCATAAAACAATGACCGAGGTGTTTACATTGACATCAGCATGTGTCCTGATAAAATCAAAAAACATTTGTTCTTTTTCCACAGTACAGACAAAATTACAGACACTACTCGGGATGGTGTATTGAAACGTAATGTTAACGAATGGGCCAGATTTATGCCTTCCATAAAAGTTGATGTAGTTTCATTGTAAGTAAAGCAAACAAACAAAAGTTGTTTGATTTTATCAGGACACATGCTCAGGTCAATGTAAACACCTCGGTCATTGTTTTATGACACTTCAAATGAGTGGCTGTCAGACAAAACCTAGTGAAAAACACCATTTTTGCACTATGGCTGGGTGTCGAGTGTAGTCACACTCCATTAGAAGGATAAAAATGGGTCAAACATATATTTTCTATGTGCGTTTTAGTTGACCTTTCATTTATTTAAAACAATTTTGCTCATTGGATCACCATTATTACCTGCTTGGGTTGAAATTTAAAAAAAAAAATTAAAAATATGTTTTTTCCTGTGTCATGACCGATTGCCTATAAATCACATGAAACATGATTGAATACCTTGTCTAAAATAACATTGGATAATTTACCCACCTTTCTTCTAATGTACAATGCCATTAAAGGCCTTTTTGGATGTAAGTAGCATCAGACGTAGGTTTAGACCACCTGAAATTTTTGTTTATCACACATATTCTAGTAAGTGATAAAGATAGTTGACGTTGTTTCTATTGTAGAACTTCCCTGATACATAGGCAAGAGAATCCATGCTGAAGTTCTTTTGCTGAGCACCTATTTTCCCTTATATTGACAAAAGATTGACGCGGTCTAAACTTTCGTCTGATACTGTATATCTTCCCTCTAAATTGGCCAATCAGACGGCTCAGATTCGGTATCTTGCCTGCTAGACTGATATCTTCCCTCCAAATTGACAAAGGGCCTGTAATACTGTGGCAGGTTAAATAAGTCGTGCATGTGTCCCGTGTGATGAGTTTCAAAACATGCCCTAAAAGTGACCTAAAAAATCACCTATCCAGCTGCTTTTATAAGAGTAGTGCATTTTTTACTAGGATCACCAAATCTTTTGATTGACAAATATTAAAAGCTTTAAATTTCACATCAAGATTTCTGATACATGAATACAGCATACTGGCTATGTTATATTGTAATTACATTGGTTTCTGGTCTAAAATTTAAGATTTTATGATTAACTAGGTTGCTTCGCGTAGAGCAGACGGTACACAGTGTATAGTAATAAACACTAGATACTAGAATAGTGATTTCATAATTTTAAAGTAACAGAAGTACATCTTTAGTTAACCCAGTGAAATTTCTTGCCACTCTTTTGGACATTAGAAAGAAGATATATAAAGGCTATGGGATCATAAATAAAGTAAAGAAAACTATTCAATAAATATGCCTGAAATACACTGTATACCTCTGTTTTATTTATTCTTACCTACATGTAACATACTGCACAGAAATTTGGGGAAGTGCATACAGCTGCTGTTCATATTGACCCTTTATTTTGAAAAAAAAAGCTGTATTAGAATTATCTCTAACTCACACTACTTTGCCCATACAGCCCATTTATTACCTCAATATACTGTTCTTCAGTTCATCATGTTCTCTTGTTATTGCATAAAATTGATCATAAATTAAAGCCAGCATTATTCTCTGATATGTTTTCATATAATACATCTATTTTAATGTAATTAGTATGCATGTGATTTTTTTACATGTATACTGATATCGATATTGTGTCACAATTTTTTGTATGATGTTTTTATGATGTTATTTGCTTTTTTATGCATTAATGATGATATTGGTGATAATGGTCCACTATGTGTATTCGTGTTAGTGCTGGTAGAGGTTTATCAGTGGTATACTTTTTTTATTGTGTAGGCCTGTACTGCTATTTTATAGTGTTTGTTATTTTGTTGATATACACAGTGTTTTTTTAATGATATGTTTACATGTTCTACATACTTTTCACTAAAGCTTATCTTACAGATCAATTGCAACCGAAACACATGTAATGTGATTAGTATACTATACATGCAGTCTAGTGAAAATGAGAACTGCTTGCTGCTGCAACGTGGCGCAAAAGTTGAATTGGTATGCTACAGCATTGCTGTCCCAAGAAATAGTTCCAATTTCATTGCACATTCTCAAAATTTCCATTCAACATTGATGTATACCAGAGTCAGACTCGGCAATCACATTCTCTAAGGAAGTAGACAAGGCCATCAGCACACTCAGAAACAGCCCCGGTTTCTTGCAGACAAAATTGTGAGCACACTAGTCACCAGGTGGCAACACATGAGAGCATATGATCTACCAAGGCTAGAAAAAGAAGTGGCAATGTAACAGCGGTCCACTTGTAAACAGAGAGATGACTAGACAAAGATAACAAGACAAGTCATAATCAAGACATGAAGTAATCAAACAATAGATTATAAGACAAGGAATGACAAGAAGAATTATCACAGCAGAAAAGATTACACGCACAATAATCAGAGTCCGACAAGGAAAAATCAGACTCATTGTAAGCAATAATCTAATTATGAATGATCAGACAAGAAATACCCAGACAAGGAAAGATCAGACAAGAATATTCAGACAAGAAATAGTCAAAAAAGGATCAGACCAGCTATAATCAGACAAGTTAAGATCAAACAAGGACAGACCAGACAAGAAATATTCAGACGGGAAAAGATCAGACAAAGAAAGATCAAACAAAAAGCTATCAGACAGGGAAATATCAGACAAGGAAATATCAGACAAGCAGTAATCAGATGAGGAAAAATCAGACCAGGTAAAATCAGATAAGCAGAATCTGACAAAGAAAGATCACACAAGCATAATCAGGGTAGGAATGATCACAAATGAAAGATCAAACAAGAACTATTCAGACAAGGAAAGTTCAGGCAAACTGATTCCGACAAAAAAGATTGGACAAGCAGTAATCAGTACTTCAATATTGAAGCAATGGAATCTTGGCAACACGCGTAATGTTACAAGAAAACACCAGAGGGGGTGGCGTCCTAGATTTAGACAAGGACGCCACCTATCAGAATTTATCTGGTGGCTAACACGCCGGGAGTTCTTTTACAATGTCTGATGAAAACTTGGATAAAATTGGGCAGAATAAAAAAGATAAAGGCGGAAGTTATAGAGACTTAGTTCAGAAGATTGAAGCATTGCAGCAGAAAGTGGACACTCTTGAGGTAAAAGCGAACAGTGCATCTGAAGGCCTCCCTCATCATACCACAGCCATAGGTGGCGATAATACAGTGTTCTCCTTTCCACATGGCAGGGCCGTCTATATCTTATCGTACAATGAGGACATCAATGGTAGTGAAGAAACTTTGGCCGAATACCAACACCTAGTAGACAGTATGCGGCGGGTGTTTGCCCTCATCACTAAAAGTAAGTATCGGCCAAGCAAGAGGCATAAAACGGAAGAAATAGCCCGTCGCTAATATTCTTCTCAAATGTGGACAGTTTGCTGAAACCTCAGTTAAGATATTGTCTCAAATGAGATCAGTTCGAGTAGCTGTAGGTTGGCTGCGGTTGAGAATCAATCCACTCCAGTAGGTGGTGGTTTTACGTTCCAAGGCGGGCGGCACGCATTTTATTTCACCTCTATATGAACAAAAAATGGCCCACTTGACCACATCCACACCTGTATTAAGGCTGGGAAAACTTTTTTCCAAAAATCTCTCAGACTGGTTTTTCAGATAAAATTACCCTGGGGGAACCCAGGGTAATAAATGGGAATCTTCCAGTATCTGCTAAAATTGATACAGTTGCTGTCTGACTTCTGACATCACGTAGATTTTTGAGAAATTTCAGTTGTATTTTTTTTCAAAGAATCAATTTGCTAATTTACCCTACGTTCTCAAGACAGCGGTTTTCTGTCGATGAGACTGTCTAGGTGCCAGAAAGGCAATTTAAGCTAATTTCAGACATTTATATAATCAATTAAAGGATGATAGTACCTATACATGTACCTAAATATTGACAAGGTGTAGCAGTAACCAATTGTTCTCTGTGATCTTATCAGAAGCGCAGCTAGCAACATGCTGGGCTGGCCTGCTGCTCCGGACACCCCAGAGGGGGTATAACAACCATTCCTGCAATGTGGGGGGCATGTTATGAACAGAGGTTGAAGAAATACGCAATATTTACAATATACATTCTAAACATTTGGTTGTCACTGTGACTAGTTTATGACTACTTTAGGGTAGTAATGGTTGCAAAAATTTGGTAGTGACTTCCTGAAAAAATTTTGACTATTCTATCATAATCAAAATGACTACGTCAACTATGTAAGTGTGTGAAGGGTAGTCAATTTGATCACCAATGGCAGCTTTGGTTACCAGAGCGGTACAGCTTACAAATCCAATGTTTGTTACATTGGCAATCCTTTAGCAATTTTGACCCAAAGAGTTGTCGTTTTGGCACCAGGAATTACCACTCTAGAGTTGTCAAGATGACCACCCTGTGTTTAGAGTGTATATGCTTATAATCATAAATGCAGTAAAAATTTGTTGACATTTTACGTAATCTAGTAATACTGGGTCCATGTGGATTGGAGGTTTAATGCTTCGTTAGACCAACATTGGATCCACCTCAATGTCCACGACGAATATGCAAAATTAGTAAAGTATGCAAAATTATAATCAACATTAAGTTACAGAACTGAAATTTTGCACACATTCCTTCCATATGATGCAGGAAGTTTCGTAAAAATCTGAGATGGTGAGGTCGGGCACTTTTTGAATTTTGGTTGATTTCACGTGAAATGACCCAAAAACAACTAGTAGAGGTTTATAAAGAAATTTTAAAAAGGGAAATTATGGTAAAAAAATTAAGGAAGATTTTGTACAAAAAGGAGATTTTTGAAAAAGTAGATTTTGACTGACATTCTATGTCTCTATCTATCTACAATATGTAATTTGAAGAAAAATTATGGTTAAAGTATCAAGTATCAAGTATCAAGTATTCACTGAACGCAGGTCCTCTATTTAGGTCCTCTATGCTCAGATCTTCTTAATGCTCTAGAGGGTCAGTTCCCTCTACAAGCATGGCGACCGCCGTACGATGGATGAGTGATGGTAAGGCTGGGAGTCTGCCACACACCCTATTAGTTCAGGGATGTGCAGTGTCTTTCAGTTGCCCCAGTATAGAACACTGGATACAACCCACCTCCATTTAACGTCCCATGGGCTCGGACATCTCAGTTAGTGAAGTGCCGAGAGTGGGAGTCGAACCCACGCCCTGAGAGCCTAACTGGATTAAAGCGCGGGCACTCTAACTGTTATGCCAAGGAGGCACTTAAAGGTACAATACAAACTTGTTGTTGTTTCTTATCTAACCCTATCATAAAGCACTATAGATGGCAGATTTCTTGCAATGCGTACATGTGTTTGTCAATCTTGATTTTTTCAGGCTCCATTTCCGCTATCAGAAACGATGACAACACTGGAATGCTGGGTGCCTTTATAATAAGGAAAGATCTCCGAGGAAAAGGAATAGGTACTATCTAACTCAAACGACAGATGTTTATCGTTCGAAGGGATTTATATCAGCTCTTACATGTTGAGTCCTAGACATATAACAAATAACAATGGTTGGCAACCTTCCTGTTAGATACCATTTTGTTCCATTTCTATAAGTACAGAAGGTCAGAGGCGTTGTTTCATGTAAAGTTTGACTCATGCCAAAAAAATGCTCAAAAGACTTTCCTCTGGAGTTTTTAGCGCAAATACCAACTAAATTTGATATAAATCTGTTATAAGCACAGCAAAATCTGAAACGGTCCTCGCAGAAGTGTCGGCACCATTCAGAACCTGAGTTTTCATAGGCTGTTCCTACAGGTCATTTCTATGATGCACAAAATAATTTTTAACACCAAATATCAGCTGGAAAAAAAAAACTGTATTCATTGTTCACTATGGATATTTTGCATTTTTTCAAGGTCGCGTTCTCCTGAACAAAGCCATTGACCACTTGGAGATCAAGAAAGGCATTCGTATCTGTGGTTTGAGCGGATACGGAGCTGTTGTCCCTGCGTATGTGAGATATGGGTTTACCAACTGTGTGTGGAATGTTGTTTGCTATGGAGGAAAAGTTGACATACCTAAGGTCATGAATTTCAGTTGTATCGAAGGAGTAAAAATCGTTCGGATAACAAATGATAATCTGGACCTCCTTCTGAGTTATGACAAGAACATCCAAACAATATCCAACCGAAAGCAGTATTTCGTAGAATACTTGAAACGCAATTCAAATGTCATTTGTGTTGCTGTCAAGGGACATGAAGGTAAGAAATCATACACTAAAAAAAGGTTTATGTGAAACAGACAAAACGAACGTTAGCTGGTGTCCGTCCAAAATTTTGTGTAAATTCAGACAAAAGGTATGTGTATTTTTTACATTTCATTGATCAAATCACACAAAAATATGATCAGGATTGACAACGAAATGTCAAAAATACACATACCTTTTGTGTGAATTTACACAAAATTTTTGACGGACACCAGCTAACGTTCGTTTTGTCTGTTTCACACAAACCATTTTTTCAGTGTATTACAATCTAAATCTTGACTTTCCCATTTTTCAAAGTATTTTGTCAGCTTTCAATAAATTTGTGATTTTTCACTTCCAGGAGATAAGCATGTTCTTGGGATGGCCATGGCCACCCCAGCAGCTGCTGGTTGGGGAAGTGCTATCCATCCCTTGTATGCGGACTCCCAACACATCGCCAAACAGATGTTCCTATACTTGCTGGAAAACCAACCAAATGTATCCCAAGGAGTTTATTTTGAAACAATAGAACCAAACGCCCAAAACGTGACAGGTTTCATGTCAGCCTTAGGACTCAATGGACCATTGTTCAGTCTAAAGCGACAATATACAGGCCAAGAAATCAGCACATGCTACGACAAGATATATGGGCTGAGCAATACTGACCTGCATTTATTCTAAGGTTTGTGAAAGATGCCAAGCAAACCAATTCTGAACCTGCCCTATCAGCGTGCCTTGGCGGCCCAACGTCGGCCCAACGTCGGCCGACGCCGGACCGCCGAGGCACGCTGACAGGGTGAAACTTGATTGATTGATTGCTTTGGAATCACAGACAGTCATACACTTAACACTCACACAAAATGTTAAAAAATGATATGAAGGGAAGAGTGAAGGTGATCCTGGGATGACACACTAAAGTCTATGGAATTTTTTCCAGTCCAGTCCCCGGGTACTTCTTTCTTGTGCAGAAAAAATATTATAAATTACTTTTGTTAACATATGTATGTAAAAATAACATTAATTTCTACTCGAATGCCGATCACGATGTGTAATCATGCTACAAATAAAGTGAATTGAGGGCTTATGACCCCTTAAACACAAAGAATGATAAGGAGATAATTTACAGATCTACAAGATCCACAGTTAAATTACGTTGTTGGATAGTATCATATCATGATAGTTGTTGCAGATTATTTCATATTTGTAGACTCTGATCAATTAACAAAAACTTTGGCAAAAATCTTCGTCTGACATCAGAAAATCCTGCCAGGTGATTGGTCAATCTGCACACATAGCGTGTAACTATTTTTTTCAGTTTGCTTGGAGCAAGTGATGTTGGCTGGAAAAATGATGTCATTATTTTGACCAATGAACTTAAAAGACCAACTTGGTATTGTGACAGTTGTTAACACGTTTCAAACCACAATCCACATGAACTGTCACATTTCCTCATGAACTGTTGTACTTTACATTCTTGTGTTACCGTTGATTGCTTCAAGTTGATATTAAATCAGTCTCATTCTGACTCTGAATGGCTTCGCATCTGTGAACACTAAATTATCATGCCTTGACCAAAAGCATTGTCTCATTAAGGGGCTACTCAGAATTTATGACTGGGTTTAGGGGGAGGATGGTAGTTCTACAGTTTTACTTGTTTGGGCACTACCTTTCTGCACATGCTCCTTATGATTTGTGGCAATAGGAACTTTTCCCGATGGGGTACCAATTTTTCACACATGAATATTGCTTGTCTGACTTTTTCTTTTCATCAAACCACACATAAACTGATGATGTCATTCACATCTTTTGCAATGAACATTGAGCAGTGCCCATCTGTGTCAGAGACTGGGGAATGATGGAAGTTTTCTAGTTGTATAGCTACCACTAAGCAAATAATTCTGCTCTTGACCTGAGATGCAAATTACAAAATAGTGTGTCAATAATATGCCATTTTAATAATAGAAAGATTTAAATAAAAATTTTATTCAAATGGAACATTTCTGTAATTAAGAGTCTTTCCAAAAAACCATCACCGTTTACCATTTAATCTGTCCAGGCTAAAAGAGCA
This sequence comes from Platynereis dumerilii, assembly GCA_026936325.1. Taxonomy (NCBI): domain Eukaryota; kingdom Metazoa; phylum Annelida; class Polychaeta; order Phyllodocida; family Nereididae; genus Platynereis; species Platynereis dumerilii. The sequence goes on from JAPTHN010000172.1 coordinate 429,973, forward strand.
GTATGTTTTAATGTAAAACTTTATTGTCAGGGTACTTGATTTGTCGGCGGGGTATTTTGTTTGCTCTTTGAGAAATTTGACGGTGGATTTTCTTCAATTGCTTTTCCGCAGAAAATTGTTAAAATTTCATCCCGGAACATTTTTGCTGAAAGATTAAAAATATTTTGAAATTAAAATACACAATTTGCAAGTGTGAGACACACATCTATATAGACTTACATGTAGGCCAGACATAATTGATTTTTAGCTTCTTGGGTCTTCTCAAAGCACTTTATCTACAGTCGGTTGGTAAGATGAAAAAAAATGGGTGTTTGGAAGGCTATAGCCTACCACTTACCACTCACAACAACATGTTGACACTTCGAAGGCAAGCAGTAGACTGAGGTTGCAGTGGCTGACCAACAGGGGGCTGAACTGCCCAACAGAGGGCAGTGTTGGTCAGCCAACTGCACTGCCGCCTACAACATACCACCAAATTTATTTCTTTTTTGGCAACAAACTACCTTAGGCGGCAAATCACAAATTGAAACATTAAATCATAAATCGAAGCAGGAAATTCAAAATGTAAATAAATGTAAGTAAATGTCCCAGAATGTCCAAATATAAATGAAATAAAATGAAAATCGATCAAAAGTCCCGGTGAGTATGAAAAGTCTTTGTATATATACAAAAATAGCAATGGTGTTAATTTGTTGAAGTTAAATCCACAGAATGTCACAAAAGTTCACGCATCCAGATGTTAAGTTGGAACGATTTATTAAGAGGAACTGTACAGCTCCATTGTGACATATTATTGAAGTGCGATTGAGCCATACAGCTCAGGCAAAGGGGGAGTAAATAACAAAAGGGAACTTTAGAGACATAGGGTCAGGTATGGCCAAAGATACTAGTCCTGAGTTAAAACATCAGGATGATCATGAAACATCGAAACATACCACGGGAGTGAAATACGTGGAGGAGCTTTACGGCTCCCAGATGGCACTTAAACTGGGGCTGAGCGATTTTACGGCTCCCGGATACATTTGAATAGGCATTCCAAAAGGGAACATAGGGAAATTTAAAACGTCAGGCACCAACCACACCAAATAATTTTTTTTTTCAGGAAACCTGATGAATAAATACATAATTATGTGGCAAAAACAAAACAAGCGCGAGCTGTCTAGCTCATGGATGGATAGGTGATTGGGGCTTTACGTCCTCTATTTGTGCACTTGGTAGGCCAATTAGGACGGGCAGACTCTGGCTCATGGAAGAGTCCTCATGCACTGGAGTGCTTGAAGGGCTTAAAGAGTGGAATCCATTATGAGGGATAGGGGGGCACACATTGGTGGTCACATTCAAGGAATACTGCCATACAGCAGGGGGTAGGTAAAGGGCACGGGATTTCAGTGGCATGAGTGAAGTCGCTTCCATCTAGGGCACTCAGTAGTGCTTCCTGAGGCTGACCATGATCCTCGAGCAGCAGAATCACAGCCGATTGCTCCAGTCACTGGGAGGGCCGATCGCATTTCCAGTGACTTGGCATTCGAAAAAGCCTTGACCATCAGGCCTTTACTTCTGACAAACTGGAACACTTGGGTAGGTGATGGAGTGGTTCGTCATCAACCACTTTCTTGCTGCTCGACATCATCTGGAACAGCACAAAGCCACTATGAATGATGGAAGACCTATCAAGATCAACACTCAACACAGTCATAATTCAATTCAAAATGGTTGGAGGTGTTAAGCTCAACTTATCTTGAATGTGAATTTCTCCTTGCGTAACATCATGGTCTTCACTTCAGTCGTTTAGTTTCACCCTCATCTGATCCGATGGAACAACTGGACATGTCACCACTGATGTCGGGAAGATCACGAATAACACTGGACTTGGGTGAAGAGCTGATATACATCAGAAAATTTGGAACTCCAGGTTGAACATCCAGGGGGGGGGATTATGCAGCGTAGCCCTACAGCTCGGTTAGTCATCTTTGGGCAACAACATGGAAGGAGAAGTGAGACGAGCAGGCTCATAATGGGGCATTTCACAAAAATAACATTAGTAAAACCCTGGAGATGACCGATAAAAACCACTTGAGGATTCCGTCATAAAGCACATTAAAGTTGTCAAAAACAACTTCAAATTATTGGCAAAGCTTTTGGGGCAAAATAATGGATGGTAACAAGATGGCAAAGTGAGCTATACGGCTCAACAGGATGGTACAATCAATGGATGGAGACAATGGTAGACACTCAAGCAGGGGCACCACAGCCAATGGCTTCGGTCCCTGGAAGGGCTGATAGAATTAGTTGGTATTTGCAAAAGGCCCTTGCTTCAGATGACATTGAACAAATTGGACTGCAACTGAGTGGTTTGTTATCAACCACAATTAATCCTGCTGGGTGACATCACTTGAACTAGACTTTGGCGGGTCTTCGGTTGGTGTCCATTCTTGGTGGTTTCAAGTTCACTCGAACAGGTCAATTTGGATCCATATGCTGGCGGACGGAACACTGCCATCACAGAACACTTTGAGTTGGGAGAAAAGCTGACATATATCAGCACATTTGGAACTCAAGGACTGAAGGCTTGGGAGGTGATATTTTGATGCAAGGGAGCTCTACAGCCTGGTCAATTGGAACAACCACAGGGATGGACCAAGAAGATGATAACACACTGGGGGGGGGGGCAGCTCTTAAACGTGGTCTTTATACAGGTGTCGCAAACATTTGGGCAAACAATGGCGAGGTGAGCTCTACGGCTCAACAATATCACTCACGGCACAACCGGATGGACAATGGATTGGCCAGTTGGAAAGACCACAGAAAATATATTTTGATGCACAGGAGCTCTACAGCTCTGTCCACTGCAACAACCACGGGATGGACAAATGGGATGAGTAACAGACATCTCACAAAGGTGGTCTTCATGGCTTCACAGGTGTGGACAACAGTAGGGGCAGATGATGGCAAAGGAAGCTCCACGGCTCTACAGGAATGGATGGAGCACTTTGGTATATATGCAAAGCCAGAGCCATAACTTCAGGTGACTTGGAACACTTAGGCAACTGAGTGGTTTGCCATCAACCACAATCTCGAAGCTTGGCCGCTTCCGAGGAAAAGCTCCATCTTGAAGTCTGACTCCTTGGTAGTTTCATCCACACTTGATAACATGGGACTGGATTCGCCAGCACTCCCACTTGATGGCAGCAGGACCACGGATAAGGCTGGAGTTGGTTGTGTGAAGAGCTAACATACATTTGCAAACGGAGAACTCCAGGATAAACATGCGAGGGAGGTTGTGGATGGTAACAACACAAAATATTGGATGGTAACAACACCTCAACAGGATGACTCTGGGATGGATGATAGATTGGCCCTTGGACATTCGATCATTGTGAAGATGCTTTAAGTTGAAGGGCAAGTCAAAATACATAGCATCACATGGATTTGAGAGCTGTCATCTCAGGAACACAGAGTTGCATTTCCATCATGTAAAGGGGAACTTCAGGAATATATTAAAATAAGGCAGGGCACACCTGCAGCAGGATGAGGGAATGATGGAGGAAGAGCAAACATGGTGGGCAGCAGCTTCATCGTCATCAAGTTGTCAAGGTCATGGGACACCTTTTTTGATGACAGAGTCTCCAAGTGGCTCATGGTTGGGGACATGCAGTGGTCACTGGAAATGCCAAATCCAGAGGCATGTATGAGGTCATCATGGAGCAACTTGGGTTCATGATCATAATACGGTCGATTTAGGATCTTGAAGTGGCAGGCAGCTATATGCCCAGTGCCCTGGCATTCATAACATGCTGACACACATTGGGCATTCTCACACTGGACGTGACACACAATATCACAGATGAAGCACCATAATGCGGAAGGGGTGCCACGATTTGTCACCAGGCTTTCTCAGACATCTCCACAATCATTAGCCACACAAGTAATTGGGGAGGCACCAGGAGAATGCATAACAGAGACACTGACAGTTGCTTGGGAGCCCAACTTTTACTGACAGGGCTCCAGGGACGGTTGGTGGTAGGAAGGGCCCCACAAAACAAGTAATATTGGCGATAGCACTGAATATCATGTTGCTGCCAACTCGGACAGTCTCTACAAGACAGTCATTGGGTTTCAGGTAGCAGTTAAGGGGAGGGGCTGGTTTGGAAAGCTGGATGCCATCCAACTGCTGCCTGGAACATCCCGAACATACTTCCTTCCTGCCATACAATGGGAACAATGTTGAAACTCTAGGAATATGGAAAAATAATGCAGGCCTACACCTGCCACAGAAGTAGGGACCAAGGGGGAAGAATAAACGAAATGGGCAGCTTTATTGTCATCGTTTTGGTCACAGCGTCATTCTCCAATTTCAAGTGGATTGTGTGACAGGAACATGTAGTAATCATCAGTTTCACTTGATCCAGGGGCATGCAGGTGGTCATCATGAAGGGATTTGGGCTCGCGAACATCAAGTGGTAGGGCCTCCAGACGACTTGCACACTGACCAGCTATGTGCCCAGTGCCCTGGCATTCGTAACACCTGATGGGGGATCTTGGCATGCACTGCTTTTTCGAGCATTTGCTGGTGCAGCTATCCATGGAATCACAAGTAGAGCAACATAAGGGAACAGTAATGGTCACCAGGCTGTCAGAAATATGTACACTTCCATCAAGACATGGGTCATGGGTAATGGGGGAAAGCCAAGAGTAGTGTATTTCAGGGACCACTGTAGGTTGCTCAGATAGTTTGTCACCTTCATCCATCAAGTCGGGGCAAGGCACATGAGCAATTGAAAAGGGACCAGAGAAATGCACCACAGGGACAATGTTAAGTTGCTGGGAGTGCCTAGTAATAGTCAGGACGTCAGGGGCCGCAATGGTACTTGGCTGGCAGTGATCAGAAGAAAATGAAGTGAGAGAGGTGATATCATTATTCTGTTCATCCACATACCTGTCTTTTCTTTGCCTGTAATTTTGTAACACAATAGCAGCCTTGACCTCATCCACCAGACCCCTTATGTCCTGATCGAAGGCATCAAGGCAGCTCTGGTGCAACTGGTACTCTTTCACCTCAGGGCAACTTTGCTCCTCCGCCTTCACACAAACCGCTTGTCTCCTCTGCTTCTTCTCTTGCCGCGCCTCCACAGACCTTTGCAATGACTGCTCCTCAGCCAAGCAGGCCTGACGAATGAGAGAGCCAAAGAACTGCGATGTGACATCACGAGCAGGATCAGGCGACAGTTGCTCGAAGGATTCTCTCTGAATTCTTTGGGACTCTAATCGGTCATGGCGCATCTCACAACCCAAGCTATTGATCTTGTTCAACAACTCATGAACAGAAGAAGACTCGGAGGCAGGGCTTCCAATGGGCAGTTGAGAACATGGGGCCGAGAGTTTGGGGGAGATTTGAGAGGGCTCAAGGGGACAGGCAGTAAGCATTAGAGTCAATTCGGGCAGTTTGGGTTTCACACCAACCTCAGGAGGCATGAAGCTGTCGGGGAACAGGGGCTGACATACATCAGCCAAGATTTGGTCATCGGCTGAGAATGGGGATGGGGACATGGTTGATGACAAATTAGCTCCATCACAAATAGGGCTAGATAACTGGCCTGCACCAGCATCACAGGGAATGGAAATGGGAGCATTGGGAGATTGCTGACGTATATCAGAAGCAGTGGCTGCATCATAACTTGTATTCCACTCACTTCGCAAAGGTGATGGCTTAGTGTGGAACCTGCCAGACCCAGAACTAAAGATGTTTTCTAAATGCGTCAAGCCAGTCCCAGGAAGTAGTAGTCCTTTTATTCTGATATTCATTCAGACTAAAACACTTCCATTGGTGGAGAATAGTATTGCCCAAGGATACGGGTAGGGGGGTAGACAGAAACTATTCAAAGGGAAGAATGAGGCATACACCTGCGGGGGGGGGGATATGGCAAACTTCAATTAAACCAGGCATCCACCTGACAGCAGAAACGAATGGTCATAGGAGGCATCAGCAATTTTCATTGGTATCACTCAGAGTCAGTTGTCAAAATCACAATATTGCGTGCCGATAATTTAAAAGTTCTGCTTTGAAGACTCAGGCAGCCAGCATGACACAGTTATTGTTGTTGCTGAGCCATGTGTTGCTGGTCTAGCATGTGGGATTAAGTGTACTCCACTTAAGGCTGCACAATTAGCACAAATAGCAAAGGTAACTTAATTAGGACATTAAATAAACAGGACATTCACAGCATAAAATATTTCGTTTTTTAGCTTGCTTGAGCTCTTTGTATGTTGCTTTAGGTGTTACTTGCTTGCTTGTTTCGTTACACATGAAGGTTGCACACAGAAACACATGCTACTGCCAGCCATACAGCTGGAATGCCATGCCGGGAGACTGACAGCAGAGTTAATTAGACGAAACAACAGTTAAAATCCAATTACAAATGCAGGACCAGCCTGAGCATACAGTCAGTATAATCCAAAGGTGTGGGCTCGTATCCCATTCTAACACCAATTTGGAAGGCTATAGCCTACCACTTACCACTCACAACAACATGTTGACACTTCGAAGGCAAGCAGTAGAAAGGTAACTTAAATATTTTCCATCAAGGTAAACTCCAAGAGCCCCCTCCCCCTGAGGATCTAGTGGTCGCCCCCTAATTATGCACGCTTTCAATTTCAGGTTGACTTTTTCGCTATGGGTCCCTACTACATAGTTCTGTTTGGTCTTCTAATGGAGGTATTCTCTACCCTCAAAGCAATTAACCACGCCGCCAACTTTTTTGTCTACTGTCTATCGGGTAATTTACATCCTAAAATCAGGATATTGAAATATTTTGTACTTAACAATTGATTTAGTATCTTCATAAAATAATGAAGATCATGACTCAATTCTTAACAAATAAGACAGAGGGCAGTGTTGGTCAGCCAACTGCACTGCCGCCTACAACAGGTGTAATCTCTATTTTTTAAAATTTCAATTTGATAAAATTGTGGGTGAGCTTAATTTTTTTTTGTTCATGGGCAGAAAATCTAATGAGTCGGTTGATCCAAGAAGCTTAATATTAAAAATGTCTGGCCTTACGGCAACCATACAGAAAAGAGATATGATGTTAAATTATACTTTAATGTTGATGTCAAAATGTTGATTGGCTTTCAGTCATATTGCAATTGTCAAGAGGTATCAAAGTCTTATTTGTTAAGAATTGAGTCATGATCTTCATTATTTTATGAAGATACTAAATCAATTGTTAAGTACAAAATATTTCAATATCCTGATTTTAGGATGTAAATTACCCGATAGACAGTAGACAAAAAAGTTAGCCGCGTGGTTAATTGCTTTGAGGGTAGAGAATACCTCCATTAGAAGACCAAACAGAACTATGTAGTAGGGACCCATAGCGAAAAAGTCAACCTGAAATTGAAGGCATGTATAATTAGGGGGTGACCATTAGATCCTCGGGGGGAAGGGGGCTCTTGGAGTTTTCCTTGATGGAAAATATTTATTTCATGCTGATGGCAACAGTAATTATTAATTTGAAGCACAGTTAAGTATTGTCTTACAGAAAGGTAAATGTAAAAGTTGTTTACCTCAAATGTAACAGCAAAGAAAACACTTCCTGGTATTTGAGTGATGAGAAAGAGAATGATGACAGAAACCAACATTTTGACAATTTGTCGCCCTGAAAGTAATGAACATATACAATCTTATCAAAAAGACTTATATGGAACCATTAAGGGTTCTATAAACAGGTACAGATAAGAAACCCTAAAAGGTTCACAACCCAACTTTAAAAAGGTTCCACAGCAAACAAAAACGACATTTAGATAATCCGGCTGCACTGAACTCCCACAATGGAAACCCTTTCTCTCAAGTTGGGAGCATAGGATCCTAAGTTCCTAACATAGGGCCTTCCCACCAAGTACTGAACCTTTTCAATTCAATTGAACCCTAAACAAATTTAGAACCTTTTTCAGTTGTTGGTTCTTTATACGTACCATAAGTGTGTACAGTGGAAGTCAAGAAGACATTTCTGGCCTTTAAAAAAACAACTACCTGCATGCTACTTATATGTAGCTTCAAGTTCGTTTGAGGAAGCAGCAGTGATGTAGTTGAGGCTGGGACATCCGAGGCTGAGACCGAGGCATGAGCCTCTGAGACCAGAGCCGAGGCCATCAAAATGAGGCCTCGAGGCAGGCTTCTTGGACAAGGCTGGTCCCAAGGCCTCCAACACTGGTCCAAAGACACCCGAGACTGAGGCAATGCCAAGGATTTGGCATCAGAGACCAAGCCAACCCTCGAGACCTCCAACACTGGGAAACAGACCTTGAGTGCACATATACCCCCTTTTTGTCGTCTGATACACAGTACACAGGTGACATTACGGTGTAGCCTATATTAATTAAAGAAGCTCAGAGTCTAATCAAATACAAGACAACACTGTCAGGTATGGTGGAAAATGTGAAAAAATAAGAGCCCATTCATGAACACAACTTTTTTTACTGAATTAAGTATCAGAACTTCACACTTGAGCATTCATCTGCCATTAATTTTCTCACGTTCAAGTGAACAGCAACAAAAATATGTGGCAAAATCAACTTCAATACAAACTTTTGTGAACATTCATTTTTGGAACTCCTTCTTGCAAATACTGAATTTTAAAAAAGTCTTCAAAACTATTTTTTATGCTGCCTCTGGTTTGTGATAGGCAGTGTATTTTTCCGGATACTTTCACATTTAGCTTTGAACTTCATACAACTATGTTTTTTCTCAATGTTTTTTTTTTCTTACTTAGCATCAATAATTTAAGATCAATGAGTTTTGCTGTTGTAGATGAATGAGTTTTGAAGGTGTGGTCATGCAAAAACCATGCTGTTACATCATTGCCATTTTTCATAAAATATCAATCAGACCTATTTACTGAGATGTTTAATAGTTGGATACACACACAACACCCCATCCTTTCAGCAGAAGAGTAAAATTCTTGCCAATATTGCACAGACAATTGCAAGTCAAGCCGTGCGAAAGGACAAAATAACACATGGACAGGTTTTACTACAGGGAAACAAGAAGTGCAACGAAATTATCAGTCTGGTTAGTAAGTTGACAGGGGAACCTCATGACAGTGTGTTGTAATTATAATGCCCATATCAGTATAAGGTCTTGGTTGCACATCTTTTGTGACACTGAGATTCATTTTTTTGTGCAACTGGGAGAAAATATCTGTTATTCTGCCCGCTGGTTTGCCAGCCTGCCCAAGCGTCATTCAGCACCTCCCAGCCAGCTGATATAAATCGGTTTTTTTCCAGCCACCTCAACTGCTTTCTCATTACCTGACTGCAAATTTCATCGGTTGGACGCCAAAAATTGGATCCCAGCTGACAACTTTGCCAGCTTGCAACATCCTAGCTGACAGTCTGCCAGCCAGCCGGGTGCCTGCTGCATAACAGATAATTGGTATAACAGATCATGGGTGCCCCTGAGTTGATAAATGAAAATACATAACCTTTTTCTCCACTGTCTGTTGATTCTTGGCGGTTATTCAAAGTATAAATTATGACGCCTGAACATACTGTTAAGATGACAGCCATTACAATCTGCAGAAAAAATATTGTATCACTTAGTTTGTCTTTAGATGAGGTTAAAATCAACTCGTCAAGTTTATTTTTGAACACTGAATTAAGAGACTACCTTTCTGATTCTCATACATATGTATTTTCTTTTACAATAAAAACAAAGCAATCCGAGATTCTAAAACCTTGGCTTCTGACAATAGCAAAGTAGAGGTCAGTATTATAAAACTTAATGGGAATGTGGTTCACAGCAATGAACCTCATGAATGTCAGGTCGCGGAAGAATACAACACGAGTCCGAAGTCATCACGTCAAGAGGAAACAGTGACAAGTACTTCCATTAACATCTTTAAAACCAAATTGGCGGAAGAATGGGACAACCACCCGGAAAGATTTTTTGAACAATGATTACTTAGACATTACATCTGTGATGTTGCTAGTCGATATGTACTTACTTGTGTATTCATTTATTTATTTATTCATTCGGTTTTTGACTTACTTATTTCTATGTTTATTTACTCTGTTATATTATCATTATGTGTTATTTCTGAAAACCAAGGTATAATTCTATTAGGTACTCATGTTCATTCTAGTATGAGCAAAGTTCATGGGCTAACTGTTTCTTTTTTTCAGATAGTGTTAAGTGCGTGAGTGCAAATTCAGTTTGTTGAGTATGTGAGTGCAAAAATGAATTTTATTGTTGGTGACAGCCGAGTTCGGGGTTTCAAGGGAGTTTTTTCCACATTAGAGGTAGCTAACGTTTGGTCACGTCCAGGGGGCAAGATTGAACATATATGGCCAATGGTATTGAGGATATGACAATACTGCACCATGGGGAAAATAATGAGAGGACACATTGTTACATCTGGGTGGGTGTTTGTAACTTAACTAAGAAATTAAGGGGAAGGGATTACGAAGAGGTTATTTTCTCACAGGACGATGTTGCACTTAACAGGGAAAGGTGGAATGCAGAGCTGCAAAGGCTAGCCTTGCATACAAAAATACAATATGCTGCACCAATTTTTCTGCCAATTTACAGCATGAACCTACATGTAGAGAAATGGAATCAGCATCGATTATCTATCAAAAAAACCAAAACCTTAAAGTACAGTGAGCAGTATGCCACAATGCAAAAACAACTTGAGGAAGAGGTAGATATCTTTAACAATCAGCTGCTTGAATTGAATTTAAAAAATGGTGTGAAAACACCAATGGTTCATAAAGACCATTCCAGAGGAAAAGGAAGGGCAACACCAAGGTATAGTGAATTAGCTGATGGTTGCCATCCAAGCTTAGCGCTAAGGAAAAAGTTCAAGAAGTCCATTATGACTACTCTGAAGAAAAACAAGACGCTCCAAAGAGCCTAATTGGCATGTGGTCTCATAAACCAAATTAGAGTGTAAATAGATTAAGTAAAAGTGTAAATAGACTTCATTAATTCTGAGATAATTTAGAATTGTTCTGTTTCTTTGTCTGTTGGGACCTTCTCGCACTATTTTTTCTCGAAAGTATTGGACCATATTATTACAGAATTAAGTTTGATTCTGAAAATTATTGAAAAACGTGTTGTTTATTCATGTATTAGTTGTTCTGTCGAGGATAATTTGTTGACATTGGGTTGCGGTCGGTCCAGACTCACCTGTTAAGTTAATAAAATCCTCGACAGTGGTACTGTATACGTGAAGTAATTTTTGATTTTAAAGAAAAATTAGCATTTTGTGTCTAGCGGTCGGTCTAGACTCTAGTACGCAGGTGCTAACAAAAAACACTCTGAAAAAAAAAGTGCGTTTCTTTTCCCAGTTATATATTGTTCCATGGTTTTTACAGTTATACTGACAAGCACACTTAATTTAGTTTTATTTAATTAATATTAACAAATAGCGGATCAATTTTTTGTGACATTATCAGTGACCATCACACCGCCCAAAATCATCCGGCGCATGCAACGAAAACTTCAGCTACGTCGTGAGAGGTCACAACCATACGGTTTACGACCTAACAAGTCTACAGGTCTACAGGTCTACAGGTCTACAGCCCATGGTTT